>SAYR01045842.1:77347-135703 GCA_004382745.1 Argopecten irradians irradians | reverse complement strand
TACATCAGTCAGCTGTTTTCATACACTTTAGGTTATATTCAACTGACTCGAACATTTAATTAAGCATTTGCACCTTTCAAATCAAAGATTTATTTATTAACCGTAACGTACCTTAGTTCGCGATCAGTTTGGAGAAACCAATGCTCCTCCCTTAGCAACCAATCGCCATTCATTAGTAGTCTCGTTCAACCAGAGTCTTGTTGACTACGACAGACATGTGCGTAACAAGCGTCTCGTTGAACGAGACATAAAAGCATGCAAAGTCGGCGTGCAATGACTACCGCAAGTTTCGTACAGTATGTAAGCTTAGGATACAAAAGATACTTGCTACGTTGTTTCATTGCTACTTGAATATGCATTAATTTCTGAAATGTTATCAAGCTATTCGCCGTATAGATCAACAATACAGGGAGAATTCTCAATACACTCGAGTGAACGCATGGCTTCATCACATGCCGCCATTTTCGAATTCATAAACACATACAGTACATGTGTAAAAACAACACTACTAGTTGATCGGCACTTTGAAGTTTAATCACGATCGTAAGTTCATTTTGCCAGGAAAATGTACGTAAATTTGTTTATTATTTAGGTTCAAAATTGTAAACACAAATCCAATCCTGTTTAGTAGAATCTAATTGCATTTGATATCGATCGTTTAGCTGTTTCTCAAAAATTCACGAGTCGATCTAACGTAAACAAGAATCTAATATTGGAATATTTTTTGTTATTAAACAATTAAAATCGATTTACAACTTCGAAAATAATTACTTGTTGTTCGTTTTAAGTGTAAATAATTTACGTATTTATCAAGTAAACGAAACGATATATATTTGCCTATTCACATACATATGTGTGGGGTCAAACGGAGGTGCAAAATGTCATCTCCGCCTATTCGAATACTCCGGTTATTTGCATATTTTCTTCTGGAAAATGACCTATGCAAATAAGCGGAATCCTCTGTATATAGTTCCACTGTGTTATTGTTAACAATTTTACTACAAACTGTTACTGCTGACAATTTTACCACACAGTTACTGCTGACATTTTTATCACAAGTTTGAACGTTCAATGTATTGGAATGAATCTCCCATAGTTTTTCAGGTAAGTGAGTTTACAGAGTTTCTGCTTTAACACTTTAGCTGTCTAACAGCAAAGTACACTTGATACTATTTTCTGTCCTTACTTTAAAGGACTATATATCTTAAAATTGTGATTATGTCCTTTCTTGCAGTTTTGTACTTACAGATGTCTTTAGTGCTTTTAACACATACATTTCTCCTTAAAACCTTAAAAAAAATTACACACAGATACATGTAGGGACAACCTCAATTTAAACATTCCCAATGTTACTAAGTAACGGATTACCTAAATGACAAAGGAGAAACTATCAGCTCTGCTATGCATAACAGACATTTAGGCTTGGAAGAGATGAACTGTTGTTGGACATAAATTTCTACAAGGGAGATAACTGATTAATATCTTGGAATAACTCTTATATGAAAGATTTCTTATATATTTTATTGACTGCAGAATATTTGTTCTACCCCTGCTGTCGTAGACGATAATTTGTTGCTTGTTTGTCCGAATATGTGGCACAATTGCCGTATGAATGGGCTTCTTCGCTAATCAAGCTTTTTCCAACTTTATGCACACCTGGGTTGACTTTGTGTCACATTGTAAAGCAGATGGATCTTAAATTAGAATTTAATGAAATGAATTGAAAACGTAATATTCGCAAACATACATACATGTACATCTATATCGTGCAAATTACAACTAAAAAATAAAGATGAAAGAATCTTGTGTAAAAATTTGATAAAATATGTGCATGATGTAAACGCCATTCATTTTCATGTATACATGTTCAAATAAAAGTGTTCCTTGTTATTATTAACCCTCCTTCAGAGGGAAAAACTTATATATAACTGTGGTTTACAATCAAAATTATAAAGTAAAACAGGTCTTTAACATTTTTAAGCATTTTCATTTTTTTTTTTTTTTTTTTAATTTTTCTGAACAATTCAGCATTCAGACATAGCCAGAATGAGACAATTCAGCACTACTAGGGTTAATAAGAAGTCATTTAAAGATTTCATTTCAGCCAGTTTGATCCCTGAGACCTTGAATGAAGATCTAGGTCATTCATTTCAACAAAAATGGTAGAACATCATCCTAGCATGTCACAGGCCCAATGTCAGATCTCTAAACCTCTTAGCTAGTCACAAGAATTTGTTTTAAGATTTAACTTATTTGACCCCTTTGACTTTGAATGAAGGTCAAGGTCATTCATTTCAACAAACTTGGTAGCCCATCACCATGTCACAGGCTCAATGTAAAATATCTAGGCCTCTTAGTTATTCAAAAGAATTCATTTCAAGATTTTAACCTATTTGACCCCTGTGACCTTGAAAGAAGGTCTAGATCATTCATTTGGACAAACTTAGCCCTTCATCCCAGCTTGCTGCAGGCAAATATCAGTATCATTGCCCTTTCATTATTGAGAAGATCGTTTGAAAAAAAATTGAACCTGGTGTTAACTACAAGGACGAGTGTCAAATACTGTACCACAACATATTTAAGACCAGTTTATAACACCATAGAGTTAAAACCCTTTCCCTGGAAACCTAATTTGCCCTATTTTACAACAAGATCTTTATTTCGCACACTCAATCTTATAGGAACTGTTAAAAAAAAAGGGAGTAATTCCTAAACTGAAAGAGCAATGTGGAAAAAAAAACCGAAATCTTAGAAAGAGAATAAGTAATTGGTAAAATCTATTACACGTTTGCAATTCTGCATTGAAGTTTTTTGCCAAGATGAAACCTTAACTTAAATTTTCACTTGCCTTCAAACCGACTGCACAAATTAATCAGTTCTGTTACAAGGCCATAAACTTCTAAGAATGCTTGCAGCTCCTTGCTGCGGAGGTCAACTAGCTGTCTGAGATATGTTGGTTCCATCTCACGTTTATCCTTCTTCACCATCAACTTGATCAGTTTGTCAAATTGCTCAAAGTTTGCACAAATGACACTGTGATCCTTCACCAAAATTGTCCCACTCTTTAACTGATTCATTCTATCCTCAACTGCGGTTGTGGCTTTGATAAGCTGTAGTCCACTACCTTCACTTAAATGTTTTCCTTGGTCAGCTTGATCTATAATCAAAATATCAAGACAAAACTAATTAATTTAAGCCAGAAGCTTCTATCTAATAACAAGAGGCCCATGGGCCTTAACGGTCACCTGAGTTTAGATACAGAATGAAACAAAGACATGCATATATAAACACTATATATTGGCCCATCAGGCCCTTGAAGTCAGTCAGTGATTTTATTTTGACTTTTTAATCTATGAAGATTATTTGGTTCCATCAAATCTGTGAATTCAGAAGAAAGATTTTTGAAATGTTATCCATTTTGACCCCTTTTGGCCCCACCCCTCTGGCCCCTGGGGATCGGCCAGGACCAATATGGATATGATGATAAAATGTTATCTGAGGATAATATTTCTAACCCAGATTGACTAATTTCCTATGAAAACTAAGCAAAAAATGCTCATAAATGTGTTTTCCCTATATAAACTATAGTAAACTTGACCCCCGCCCCAGGGGGAAACGTGAGACCCCAGGGTCATATAATTCACAATTTTCATAAAACACCTTAGACCTGTCCATCTATGAAAAGTATTGGATTCTACCATTTCCAGTATTTAAGAAGAAGATTTTTAAAGTTTTAGCCTATTTGACCCCTTTTGGCCCCGCCCCTCTGCCCCGAGGGGGTTGACCAGGACCAATATAGATATGATATTAAATAGAGAATACATGGTTAGTATCTTACAATACAAGGTTTATTTTGGTGCGAGACTTAGGAAAGCCGAGATGACGATGAATTGTCGAGTCATCTCGGCTTTCCGTGTCGAGCACCAAAATAAACCTAATGTATTGTAATATACTAACCATGTATTCTGTTTATCCTGCAACCATTATGGCATTCAAACGAAAGCAAATTGACAGTTATTTACTTGGTTTCGTTCGAAGCGAGACACTTCTTTGATGCGGAGGTAAAGATTCATTCACTAAACCGAATGAGAGTGTACTCCTTTTTACTGTCATGGGAAATAAATAAGCGCATTCGCAAACAGTACCCGTAATTCTATTCAGCGTGATATATCACTGAAACGAAATAAAAATACTCAAAAAACAATAAATACCCATTAAAGAATTACTTTACAATACATACCTTTGCCATGAGCCAAGAAAAAGACGACACCGTCATTTGAGATTTTCGATATCGTAAAAATGACGTCATTCCGATGAATGTGACGTCAAGTTTTATCGGGACTGAATGACATTTCATTCACCAGAAGGTTCAAGTTCTGGGTCAAGTTAGAAAAAGTTCCGTTAGATATGGAACAAATTCACGTGATCGTATTGACGGATTAAGCATTTCGTCTTGACGGATAAAGCACAAGTTTATCCGGCAGTAGTTATCGGTCAGTATGTGGGACAGTTGCAGGATAAAATGTTATCTCAGGCTAATAATTCTAAACAAGTTTGACTCATTTCCTATGAAAACTAAGCAAAAAATGCTCATAAATGTGTTTTCCCCTATATAAACTATAGTAAACTTGACCCCCTCCCAAGGGGGAAACTTGAGACTCTAGGGTCATATAATTCACAATTTTCATAAAACACCTTAGATCTGTCCATCTATGAAAAGTGTTTGATTCTACCATTTCCAGTATTTAAGAAGAAGATTTTTAAAGTTTTAGCCTTACATTTGCTCCTTTTGGCCCCGCCCCTCTGCCCTGAGGAGGTTGACCAGGACCAATTTAGATATGATATTAAAATGTTATCTCAGGCTAATAATTCTAAACAAGTTTGACTCATTTCCTATGAAAATTGAGCAAAAAATGCTCATAAATGTGTTTTCCCTATATAAACTATAGTAAACTTGACCCCCTCCCCAGGGGAAACTTGAGACCCCAGGGTAATATAATTCACAATTTTTGTAGAAGACCTCAAGCATTTCCATCTATGAAGAGTATGTGATTCTACCATTTCCAGAATTTCAGAAGAAGATTTTTGAAGTTATAGCCTATTTGACCAATTTTGACCCCGCCCCTAAGGCCCCTGGGGGTCAGTCATGGAAAATTGGTTATTAGGATTCAATGGCAATCTAATACTGATAATTCTGACAATATTTGACTCATTTCCTATTACAAATGATCAAATAATACTCAAAAATGTGTTTTCCCTATATAAACTATAGTAAACTTAACCCCTTCCCCAGGGGGAAACCTGAGACCCCAGGGTCATATAATTCACAATTTTTGGATGCTCATTATTCCATTATGTCAGTACAGGAACCTTAATAGACTTGACCTAGAGAAAAAGGTAAACGAAAAGCAGTTCTATAAAGAGTTTGGCTTAATTTTATTTTACCTCAAAGACCTTGAACTGAAGGTAGGTCAAGGTCATTCAATCAAAGAAATTGGTAACCATTCATCTCAGCACATGGCATGCCTGGTTCTTTTGTAAATATTGTCCTATTTTGACCCATATATAAATTTGAATGAAAGTCAAAGTCATCTTATTTGAGCAAACTTTGCAGTCTTTCACCTCAGCATCTTACATGTCCAATATTAAGTCGATCACGTAAGGTCTAAGTCATAATATGTAATGAGAAGAGTTTGTTCAAAGAAAGAAAAATAGTATATGCAAAAGGATCACTGGCAGAAAATGGATACCCCAAGAGCTAACAGTGTATTTAAAGCAATGCATGTAAAACCACTGTTAAAACATGTGAAATCAAACTTTCTTACAGAACATATCCAAGAAATGAGCAAAAGGAGTCCACTTTATAGCTTCTTGAAACATCTGATCATCTGTCATTCCTTTCCAGTGAGTCTCAAACACACTTGATAGGAGTTCTGCATAACGCCTCTTTGCATCTTCCTGTGTTTGATAGCCATATGTAGGGATAATTTGCCCCTTCTCCAAAGCCTGTAATGAAAAAATGATATCAATACCATCTTTTGTTATTAAAGGGACAAGTCAGAGAGCCTAATTCTATTACATAACTACGAAGCAAAATATCACATAAATCATACATTCCTTACGAAACATATAACAAGAAATATTGACAATTGATTGATACCATTGAAATTCCAAATTGTTGATCAATACGATTAAGCATGTACAACATATTCGATATTCAATATATTCATTTAGATATATTGTTTATTTAACAAATGTTAAAAACAATCTCTAATGTGTATATTAATTACATGAAAAGCATTGGTCAAAAAAGAACACCACCCTGAATAATGCAGCATTTGGGTAATAAAGTTCACAAAGAAATATTGACTCATTGTTTCTAAAAATGGAAACACCGAGTCAATATGGTAAATATTGAAAGTCATGTGACCATGCATGGCAAGTTTGTGGGCTACATTAATTATTTTTATTTGTTCAATATTTTTTTTGAAACTTCACAGTTGGTCTCAGTAACAACTTACCTGACTCTAGTCGACATTTTATGCAGAGAGAACATGGTAATTTTCTGATAATGTTTGTGATTACAATTTTTTTTTCGTATATTGGGCCTTTAAGATAAATTGCACTGGTTAAACTTGAAATCATTCGGTTCTGTGGTCTCTATACATTCAAGTAAGTTTCTTTATAAGATGACGCTATGGTGACCATCTTGGATTTTGGATTGACCCGAAATCACTTGGTCAGGACTGGAGAAATTCAAAAAGTGAAAAGTTTATGGATGGAGCATGGCAAACGACACTCAGAGGATAACAAAGGACGGATCACGATGACTATAGGTCATCCTTTTTAAGTGTCAGTAGACCTGAAAACTGGAACCACAGGATTTTATGAATATAGGTTGAATCCTCCTTATATTTACCTTGAAAGCCAGGGCACTCAAAATATCTTGCACCACACTTCCAAACAGATGGTGGTATTGACAGTACACTACCAGAAGAACATCATACCACTGAAAAAAAAGTTACAGCAGTCATTACTACACAATTACAATATGTCACATATAATTGTGCTTTGTTTGAAGCTAGACTAGCTATATAGTGCTCATTGTACTCAACTTAATGCAACTTAAGTTTTAACTGTTCAGTCATTGTACTCTTATAGTTACTGGATCATTACTAAAGCATTCAGATAGTTTAACCTCTTTAATCCCTCTAATCTTGAAAGTAGATGAAGGTCATTTATCTGGTTAAACTTAGTAGACCTTTATCCAAACACACTAAACACTATTATCCAAAGCCACAATGGAAAGAACGTTTTTGCGGAAAAAATTTAAAAGCGGCACAGTCATTGGCCAAACTGAACTGTTGGATATGATATCACTGTGCCACAACTCAATTTGTTTATATTGTAAATTAAAACATAAGCATTATACACAATATCTTTTGGGTTTATGAAGTCTTAGACAAACAAGAGCTGTTTGAGAACAGCAAAGCTCACCTCTGGAATTTTGTTGATTTAAATCAGGTTCCTTGTAATTTACCAGTATTATAAAATACGGCAATATCATTACAAAACTTACCTTTTCAACCAATTGGGCCACTTTGAATATCTCAAAATTTAGCAGTTTTCTCCTTTCAGAGATTGTAAATACCCAATTATAATCCTAAATGATTGTAGACTTTGATGTCAGTTGTGACGGATTACAGCATTACAACACTTGCACCAAAACTTTAACCTGGCTATTTCGGTCCATTGGGCCTTTTGAAATTCTATAACTCCAGCATTCGGCTCCTTTAAATGATTGTCCACACCCATAACAACAATTTTAATCCTAAATGATGACAGAAATCAATGTCAGTAAGAGTGACAAATAACAGTTTTTCAACACTTACACCAAAACCTTAACCATTGGGCCTCTTGAAATTCCCAAAATCCAACATTTGGTTCCTTTAAATGATTTTCCATATCCATAACAACAATTTTAATTCTAAATAATTGTAGAAATCAATGTCAGTAATTGTGACAAATAACAGTTTTTCAACACTAACAACAAAACCTTAACCTAGCTATTTTGGCCAATTGGGCCTCTTGAAATTCCCCAAATCCAGCATTTGGCTCCTTGAAATTATTGTCAACACCCATAACAACAATTACAATCCAAAATGATTGTAGAAATCAATTTCAGTTTTTCAACACTTAGACCAAAACCGTAACCTGGCTATTTCGGCCCATTGGGCCTTTTGAAATTCTCAAAATCCAGCATTTGGCTCCTTGAAATGATTGTTCATACCCATAACAACAATTATAATCCAAAAAGATTGTAGAAATCAATGTCAGTTGTGACAGGTAACAGTTTTCAACACTTACACCAAAACCTTAACCTTGGATTTTCGACGACGATGCCAGAGTGATACCATTAAGCCCTCCTCTCTTTGAGAGGCACGCTCAAAAACTGTCAGACATTCAGCGTCTAGGAAGAATGTCCTTCTATTTTTTCTCTATGACTTCATAACCCAAAAGACACTGAGAATAATGTTAACAAAAGGCCCACAGGGCCTGTATCGGTCACCAGGTTTGTAATGCTAAGTAATGTTCTGAATTCAGGTTCATTGTTTCTTTTCTGAAGGAATTTGAATATTTACCTTTAATTCCCCTATTGGGCCCAACTCTTTCTGCTCAAGGGGGTCAAGCCAAAATTTATACAAATTTTGTTACCCTTCCCCCAAGGATGTTTCTAGGTCAAATTTGGTTACACTCCCAGCAGAACTACTTGTATATGAATAGTAGCGATTTTAAGGCCTCTATTTCACCTATTCGCCCCTGCCCCTCCTGCTCCCAGGGGTCAGAGCCAAAATTTATATAAAATCTGTTCCCCTTCCCCAAGGATGCTTTTGCCAAATTTGGTTTCAATCCATGCAAAACTCTTGGACTAGTAGAGATTTATAGGATTTACCTCTATTTGTCCTATTGGGTCCAACCCTTCCTGCCCCCGGGGGTCAGAGCCAAAATTTAAACAAAATCTGTTCCTCTTCCCCCAATAAAGTTTCTGGCCAAATTTGGTTACAATCCATGCAGAACTCTATGACTAGTAGCGATTTAAAGGAAATGTTGACGGACAGACATGCCATTACATAAAGCTTGATGTTTGCAGGTGCCTGTAGATGAGATAGACAATTAAGGAAAGACTGATGCTGCACTACAACACAAGGTCACTTACCTTTCATATTTCAATACAAAAAGAAATAGTAAAATCATTACCCCTGTCTCAAGCTTTGTCTTCAGTTTATCTTTGACATATCCAATGAATTCTATCTCTAAAACTTTGGATGGTATTTCAATGCGCAAAACTAGGTCCCATCTCTGAAATAACAAGTATATTGAATATGGTTGAAACAATACACACATGTCTACATGTCCCCTACCTCTGCCAAAACTTTTCGCCATAAATAAATGAGTTAAATTGGCTTGGTCCTAATAAATGCTCTTGTCATTTAAGGACAGCCTCCCTTGTGCATATGCAATAGTAATGGCAATGATTTTTCAAAAATTGATAATAGTGACATTGCCCTTGAGTCGACGACCCTAAAACCCTAACTTTCAAGATATTTTTAATTATCTATTCATATAGAAAGAACTATGTATAATTTGGGGCCTTTTTGGTCCCCAAATCCATCAAATTTTCAAAACTGTTATTTAGTAATTGATTTGTTGTATTTTAAATATTTATTACATCCCCGATTCAACTATATAATGACTGTTTTATAATTTTGCAGCTGTAGTTGCCATGGTAACCATTCAAAATATGCGTTAATTACGAGAATGTGGAAATTTTGACAATTTTGGCCATTTTTTGTCTATGAAACTTCACAGTGCATCCTTGAAAAAACTTAATATTTACTGAGAATATGTTTGCCCTCCCGTTGAAATATATCTTTAGGAGATATTTCCACATTTTCAGAATTCATGCATATTTCAAGTGGTAACAATGCCAACTGAAACTGAAAAACTATAAAATTATCATTATAATTAAATTAGGGATGTACTAAATATATCAAATCTAACAATTTGAATATTAAATAATAGTTTTGAAAATTTGACCAATTATGGGGCCAAAAATGGCCCAAACCATACACAGTCCTTTCCGTAAAAGAATTCATACAAAAAAAAGAGCACTGTTTTTGTATTTTCTTTATTTTGAGAAAAAGTGGTGGCAAGAATTGTTATTTGGCAGACGAATGTTCAAACTATCAAGCATTAACTATTCAAGTTAACTTGCTCCGGTTTACCATATGCAATATGCACAACTACAGTGGAACTTGCTTAATACGAACTCTGATAATTCGACAACCCGGCTTAATACGAAGTACTTTGTCGGTCCAGGCCGAATTCCTTCTTTATTTTTGTTCAATAAACTCGGAAAATTCGAATTCGGAAAACTCGAAAAACTCCGATAATACGAGGTAAATTTTTGGTCCGAGTGACAAAAATCATACAAAAATGTTCGCATAACTCAAATTGAGATTTTTTGGACACCGAGATTGCCGAAAATGCCGATTTCTTTTTCATAAATGTGCCGTAAAACGGCATTTCAAAAGCCGCTTACAACTACAAAAACATGGAAAAACTGTTTATTGTTTAGCAATGAACCTAAGTTATATTGTATCAACAATCATCAGCGATATTCACGTGTAAAGCTGCAGTACATGTTCATTACTTACATAAACATTACCCCGACTGAAATGGCGACATGATAAAAACACAGGTGCTCTCGGCTGCCTGTGACACGTATGGTGTGATCATTCGAGCGGAACTAATCTCTAGCCACCTGGCACTGTGTTCCAAATGAAATCACAACTTGGAGCCGTACATGATCACTGTTTTTATAAAGCGATGCCACAATTATTTAGGTGTGAATAATGTTAGTGCTTTGAACTTTTTACTCGGCAAAATAGACTTTACACCGTTCACTCGCCACTATCATTTGATCATGAGTTGACATGCGCAGAATTACTTTCTACATAACTTCCTATGAACACATGTGTCTCAGTTACGTAAGTTATGTCTGTATTTCTATGTGCGTGAAACAATTGTGACTGCAGTTGATGAATCGATATTTTGGATTTATTTCAGTTTTATTGTTATAATTTTGCAACCACCATCGACGATTTTGATATCTTTCTTGCTCACATCGTTCTACGACACGGAACAAGTAGATCTATTACCATGTAAAAAGATCGTCAGTAGACTTAATTGAGAACTTGCTTATTCGAACACTCGGATAACTCGAAGTTTTATCTCGGTCCCTTCGAGTTTGTATTAACCGAGTTCCACTGTATATATATAGAGACCTATCCATAGGAATATAAATAACTTTGAGAAAGATCCCTTCCATGCTTCTGAGAAAAAAACCAGTTACAATAATTGTATATAGTTGAACAAAAAGGATGGACCAAAGACATAAGTTGATTTGAATAGCCCACCATCTGATAATGATGTTGGGATAATAATATCATCAATGAACTTACATAGAGGCTTTCTCTCAAATGATCTACACTAGTCAGCCAAGAACATCGGTTGAGAAGTAAATAAACAAGTTGGTCTCTAATATTATAAAACAACTTCATAGAGTCTTTTTCAAACTTCTTAGAAACACTCCTGGTGTTCTTTTCTCTTGCTCCTTCTTTTGTCTCCTCAAAGAGCCCTAAAGCTTGTATGGCAACTGTGCCTATACAAATTCTCAAAATTTCATTTATGTTCTTGTAGCTGTAAGATGCAACTCCATTGAGATCATTCCCAATGACATATAATCTGTACATGTCATAGCACATTTGTTGCCTACAAAAAAGTAAAAGATAATATATAAATATAACATCTGTTATTTATATAACAAGGGCTCAATGTGCCCGAATCGCTCACCTGCAATCTGGTAATCATACATGGTTCATACTTGACAAATAGAGTAAATAAGAATTTATATCATCCCTAAGCAAATAAGAGGTCTCTTTGCCTCTTGGTTATTAAAAAGAAGTCGTTTAAAGATTTTAGCCTATTTGACCCCTGTGACCTTGAATGAAGGTCAAGGTCATTCATTTGAACAAACTTGGTAGCCCTTGATCCCAGCATGCCACAGGCCCAATATCAGGTCCCTATGCCTTTTGGTTTTTAAGAAGTCTTTTAAAGATTTTAGCCTATTTGACCCCTGTGACCTTGAATGAAAGTCAAGGTCATTCATTTGAACAAACTTTGTAGCGCTTCATCCCAACATGTCACATGCCCAATATCAGGTCTCTAGCCCTCTTGGTTATTAAGAAGTTGTTTAAAGATTTTAGCCTTTCTGACCCCTTTGACCTTGAATGATGTCAAGGTCATTCATTCGAACAAACTTGTTGCCATTGATCCCAGCATGCCATAGGCCCAATATCAGGTCCCTAGACTGTTTGGGTATTAAGAAGAAGAAGAAGTCTTTTAAAGATTTTAGCCTATTTGACCCCTGTGACCTTGAATGAAAGTCCAGGTCATTCATTTGAACAAACTTTGTAGCCGTTGATCCCAGCATGCCACAGGCCCAATATCAGGTCCCTTGGCTTTTTGGTTAATAAGAAGAAGTCGTTTAAAGATTTTAACCTTTTTGACACGTGACCTTGAATGAAGGTCAAGGTCATTCATTTGAACAAACTTGGTAGCCCTCTATCCCAGCATGCCACAGGCCTAATATCAGGTTCCTAGGCCTCTTGGTTAGTAAAAACAAGAGGCCCATGGGCCTTAACGGTCATCTGACTATTAGTACAATACAACATAGTCGTTTAAAGATTTTAGCCTATTTGACCTCTGTGACCTTGATTGAAGGTCAAGGTAATTCATTTGAACAAACTTGGTAGCCCTTCATCCCAGCATGCTACATGCTCAATATCAGTACCCTAGGCCTTCTGGTTCTTGAGAAGAAGTCATTTAAAGATTTTAGTCTATTTGCCGCCCGTGACTTTAATGAAGATCAAGGTAATTCATTTGAATAAACTTGATAGCCCTTCATCCAAGCATGCTACATGCCCAATATCAGTACCCTTGGCCTTCTAGTTCTTGAGAAGAAGTCATTTAAAGATTTTAGCCTATTTGACCATCTTGACCATGAATGAAGGTCAAGGTCATTCATTTGAACAAACTTGGTAGCCCTTCATCCCAGCATGCTACAGGCCCAATATCAGTACCATGTGCCTTCTGGGTCTTGAAAAGAAGTTGTTTAAAGATCTTAGCCTTTTTGACCCCTGTGACCTTGAATGAAGATCAAGGCCATTCATTTGAACAAATTTGATAGCCCTTCATCCAAGCATGCTGTAGGCCCAATATCAGGTCTCTAGGCCTCTTAGTTATTCACAAGAAGTTGTTTAAAGGATTTTAGCCTATTTGACCCCTGTGACCATATATGAAGGTCAAGATCCTTCATTCGAACAAACTTGGTAGCCCTTGATCCCAGCATGCTGTAGGCCCAATATGAGTATCCTGGGCCATTTAGTTCTTCAGAAGAAGTCGTTTAAAGATTTTAGCATATGTGACCCCTGTGACCTTGAATGAAGATCATGGTCATTCATTTGAACAAACTTGGTAGCCCTTCATCCCAGAATGCTACATGCCCAATATCAGTACCCTGGGCCTTCTGGTTCTTGAGAAGAAGTCATTTAAAGATTTTAGCCTATTTGACCCCCGTGACCTTGAATGAAGATCAAGGTCATTCATTGAAACAAACTTGGTAGCCCTTCATCTAAGCATGCCACAGGCCTAATATCAGGTCTCTAAACCTCTTCATTATTCACAAGATGTTGTTTAAATGGTTATAGCCTATTTGACCCCTGTGACCTTGAATGAAGGTTAAGGTCATTCATTTGAACAATAAGCTTGATAGCCCTTCATCCAAGCATACTACATGCACAATATCAGTACCCTGGGCCTTCTAGTTCTTGAGAAGAAGTCATTTAAAGATTTTAGCCTATTTGACCCCTGTGACCTTGAATGAAGATCAAGGTCATTCATTTGAACAAACTTGGTAGCCCTTCATCCCAGTATGCCACAGGCCTAATATCAGGTCTCTAGGCCTCTTAATTATTCACAAGAATTTGTTTAAATGATTTTAGCCTATTTGCCGCCTGTGACTTCAATGAAGATCAAGGTAATTCATTTGAATAAGCTTGATAGCCCTTCATCCAAGCATACTACATGCACAATATCAGTACCCTTGGCCTACTAGTTCTTGAGAAGAAGTCATTTAAAGATTTTAGCCTATTTGACCCCTGTGACCTTGAATGAAGATCAAGGTCATTCATTTGAACAAACTTGGTAGCCCTTCATCCCAGTATGCCACAGGCCTAATATCAGGTCTCTAGGCCTCTTAATTATTCACAAGAATTTGTTTAAATGATTTTAGCCTATTTGCCGCCCGTAACTTTAATGAAGCTCAAGGTCATTCATTTGAACAAACTTGGTAGCCCATGATCCCAGCATGCCACAGGCTCAATATCAGGTCCCTAGGCCTCTTGGTTATTAAGAAGAAGTTGTTTAAAGATTTTAGCCTTTTTGACCCCTGTGACCTTGAATAAAGGTCAAGGTCATTCATTTGAACAAACTTTGCAGCCCTTGATCCAAGTATGCCACAAGCCTAGTATCAGGTCCCTAGGCTGTTTGGTTATTAAGAAGAAGTCGTTTAAAGATTTTCACCTATTTGACCCCTCTGACCTTAAATGAAGGTCAAGGTCATTTATTTGAAGAAACTTGGTAGTCAATTATTCCAGCATGCCACATGCCCAATATCAGGTCTCTAGCCCTCTTTGTTATTAAGGAGAAGTCGTTTAAATATTTTAGCCTATTTGACCAATGTGACCTTGAATGAAGGTCAAGGTCATTCATTTGACCACACTTGGTAGTCCTTGATCCCAGCATGTCACAGGCCCAATATCAGGTCCCTAGGCTCTTTTGTTATTAAGAAGAAGTCATTTAAAGATTTTAGCCTTTTTGACCCCTGTGACCTTGAATGAAGGTCAAGGTCATTCATTTGAACAAACTTGGTAGCCCTCTATCCCAGTATGTCAAAGTCCTAATATCAGGTTCCTAGGCCTCTTGGTTATTAACAAGAGGCTCATGAGTTAGAATATATAATGAAACAAGAGGCCCAGAGGGCCTGTATCGCTCACCTGGTTTTTTTTTATAGTAATTATCACAAAGACTCTGACAATTAGAAAAATTAGCAAAATTGACTCCCAAAGTTTAATTTTGAATCACAACCATACAATGATGCTATTGATACCATACAAGTATGCTATCCAATACATAGGTTCAGAGACAAAGTAATTTATATGAAAATAGTAGCCTAATTGACCTTTTTGACCCTGCATCTATTGCCGTCTAAATCCCCACCCTATAACGATACTACCATTGCATTATGAGTGCTATCTCATGCTTGGTTTCAGAGAAGAAGTCGTTTATATGGAAATAGCCAAATTGACCCCTTTTGACCCCGCCCCTCAGGCCCCCGGGGGTCAGCTCCATCATTTGTACAATTTTGAATTACCACCCTATAAGGATGCTACCATTGCATTATGGGTGCTATCCCATGCTTGGTTTCAGAAGAAGTAGTTTTATATGGAAATAGCCAAATTTTGCCCTTTTGACCCCCGCCTCAGGCCCCCGGGGGTCAGCCTAATCATTTGTACAATTTTGAAATCCCCACCATATAAGGATGCTACCATTGCATTATGGGTGTACCATGCTTGGTTTCCAGAGAAGAAGTCGTTTTATATGGAATTAGCCAAAATTGACGCCCCTTTTTGGCCCCGCCCCTCAGCCCCTGGGGGGTCAGCCACTCATTTGTAAACTTTTTGAATCCCCACCCTATAAGGATGCTACCATTGCATTATGGGTGCTAATCCCATGCTTGGTTTCAGAGAAGAAGTCGTTTATAATGGAAATAGCCAAATTGACCCTCTTGGCGCCGCCCCTCTAGCCCCCTGGGGGGTCAGCCCCATCATTTGTACATTTTCAGTTAGTAGTCCATAAGGAATGCTACCCAGTCAAAATTTTGTTGAAATCCAGACCAGCGGTTATGGAGAAGAAGTCCGAATTGTTGACGGACGCGCCGGAGGCCGGAGCGCGGATAGCCCGGACGACAGACACCGGACGCCGGACGCTGCGGTATCCCATAAGCTCACCTTGGTCCTTTGGAAATAATGAAACAAATTAAAGACATATGTTGGTCAGTAATTTATAAATTTGACTTTTTAGACTATGAAGAGTATTTGCTTCCATCAAACCTGTGAACTTAGAGGTATTTTTTGAAATTTTAATCATTTTGACCCTGTTTGGTCCTGCCCCTCTGGTCCTCCAGGGGGTCATCGAGGACGGATATGGATGTTAAAATGCTATATCTTAGGCTAATAATTCTAATCAAGTTTGACTAATTTCCTACGAAAATTGGGCAAATAATGTTCACAAATATGTTTTTCCTATATAAACTAAAGTAAACTTGACCCCTCCCCAGGGGGTAACGTGAGACCCCAAGGTCATTTAATTCACAATTTTTATAAAACACCTTAAGACCTTTCCATCTATAAATATTTGATTCTACTATATCCAGAAATTTAGAAGATTTTTGAAGTTTTAGCCTATTTGACCCTTTTTTTGCCCAGCCCCTCTGCCCCCAGGGGGTCGGCCAGTTTCAGGTCTCTAGGCCTCTTGGTTATTTAGAAGAAGTCAATTAAAGATTTTAAGCTAGTTGACCCCTGTGACCTTGAATGAAGGTCAAGGTCATTCATTTGAACAAACTTGGTAGCTCTTCATCCCAGCATGCTATAAGTCAAATTTCAGGACTCTAGGTCTCCAAGTTTTGGAGAAAAAGTTGTTTAAATGGAAAAGTTGACGCCGGACGGCTGGACGACGGACGGACGACGGACGCTGCACCATAGCAGGTGAGCTAACAATGATATACAAGAGGCCCAAGAGCCTTAATGGTCATCTGACAACCTCCACTTTTTAGACTGCCCTTCCTGTTATTTCATAATAATCTAATATCAAATGTTACACTCATTTCTATTGGTTAGAAGTTTGAGGTTATTATTTTCCATAGACCGAAAGAATGGTAGGTCAGGTATTATGACATCATATGTACAGAACATTTTCGCGGGGAATTTTAAAAGCAATACAATCATTGGCCACACTGGCAGTGCACCATGGATGCATAGATGCATCTATGAGTAATGTCCTTCGGTTTACAAATGTCAACTATCAAAATCCAAGATGGCTGCCTGATGGCCATCTTGTTGACTGATTGGTAGCCTTTCATCCAAGCATGCTACAGACAAATTATCAGTACCTTGGGCCTTTTGGTTATTGAGAAGTTGTTTGAATGAAAAGTTTATGCACAGTGCACAGGGCAAGACTAATGCACCAAGAATAATGACTAAAGGTCATCCTGACCCTTTGGATCAGATGACCACTATGTTCTATAGAAATCCTTCTGGTAGTTGAAGAGGAATAGTTGGTTTATCACTGTGCCCACAGACAGAAAACCTGGATCCAGTTTACACCCCCAAAAGTTATTTGAAATGAACACAAATAATGCAGATGCCAATGCTAAAGAGTTAAAAGTGAACTACATATACTTCCACACTTCAGTTGGATTTGTTAAACATTTTCATATTGATAAAAAACAGTTCAATATATGATTGACATATGATAACATATTTCATATTAGATAGAGGGGAATTTCCTTGTATGGACAAAGGTTTCCTTAAATGGAGCTCAAAAATCAATAAAAAGGTCACAGTAATCTTTTTATTGGAATGTGGAAGTACAGGAAAGATCTACAAAAGGTCAGAACAACTCTTGTGATATACAATAGAGCTCCAACATCTCTGATTGACAATAATGTTGGCTTCAGTTTACCTGTCTTCCTCTATCAATGTATTTAAATCCCTTCCTGAAACTTTATCAATGATTTGTTGAGAGAGGTCTTGTAACGAGTCATGCATTATCTGAAAAAAACATACCAGTATTTAAATATTATGAAGGTAAGATATAAAACTAGGCAACAAAGGTGACCTACATATGAAATTTGAGACTTCAGTACTTTCTAGAAAATAGCATTTCCAAGAACTATTTATGGACAGACAGTAGGCAATTTGAATAACCCACCATCTTAATGGATACCATGCCAAAGAGCTAAAAATTTACCTTCTGTTGGTGATCACTCAATGAGTACTTTGTTGTTACAAAGAAATACAGCTTGGCTACACACACATCAGGAGAGAACAGTCTGGACTTCACAGCCTCCAGCAGGTCACCAAGTTTGATAACAGTCATCAAGGTCCGTGGTAACAAGTAGTCAGCTTCAAACAACGGTCCTAACTTCTGAAGCAAGTCTTTCATGCCACTGAAATAGAAAAAGTAAGGTAGTGATATTTTTCATGCCTAATATTCTTAGTGCAGTTGAACAGACCTATGAAGAGATAACAAGGGGTGCATGGGCCCTAACAGTTATCTGACTTTTAGCATAATACAAAGAATACAGTAGTGTCAAACAATTAAGACAATACAGTGAACTCTTCAGTAGAAGAGGTTCCTGTGTATTTGAGGAATGAAGGTATCTAGGGCTCTTGGGAATATATATTCAGAAGAAGTTGTTTAAAAGTTTTAGCCTATTTGACTCCTGTGAAATTGAAAGAATGTCAAGGTAATTCATTTGATTAATTTTTAGCCTTTCATCCCAGCATGCTACAGGCCAGATATCAGTACCCTGGGCCTCTTAGTTATTGAGAAGAAGACGTTTGAATGAAAAGTGTAGCACGGCGGACGACGGATGATGACAGATGGAACATGATGACTATAGGTCATCCTGACCCTTTTAGTCAGATGACCTAAACACTTTTATTTGCATCATGACTAACTATAGATCTTTTTTTTTTTTTTTTTTTCAAAATAAATGTTTATTTATAATAAGCATAACAACAAAATACACATCTGTCCTCTCACTGGAGGAGACTTATTCGTCGGTCGCACTTTCAATCACACACATACCTTACATTCATAAATGGTATTATGTAACCTTAAATGTAAGGGAGATAATAAACTAACCAGAAGTTTATAGTTTCACGTGGGCGTCTACATCCACACGTGGCCGATAGTACATGTGGAAATATTTGCAGTGTTTGGATGGTCACACATGCTTAGTCTCTTTACACCACAGCTATTTTGGGTAAGTACACAAATTTTTTACATTTTTAATTGCTGTTGCTGAATCCATACTATCACAGGAAGTATGTTTGCATTGCCGTGTAAACTTTTACAATGTAATGTGTAAACAACGACTCATTTCAGTTCCAGTGTCGGTCTCAAGACTAACAAAAATCGGCCTAAAATATACTTTACCGACACTATGATAGGATCATAACATATAACAGATGCAACAGACTTCCAGGTCTCATGGTATAAACATATGAATTCAAATTATTTCAGCCTTTAAATAATTTTCATCTGATTATCTCATTGATATAAGCAATGATAATTGTACATTATATGTAAGATCTTAGATAACAAAAATTAATGTAAACTACGTAAATAATTAAATAAATAACATAATTATTTTTCTAAATAATCATTGAGGTGTATATGTCAAATATTAATTGAGTACGTTTTTGTGTACTTCTGTTTATACCTGTACATTAAGTAGCATGTACCAATATCATGTACCTGGTACTTTACAATTGTTATGTACTAGGACTATACCAAAAAGAAGAATGTATTTTGTATATTTTGTATGCTGATTTGTTGTTATTATTACTTTTCAGTGTCCAAAGAGGAATATTATACATTGTGGATTTTATTAAAAGTGATTGTTTGAAATTTTTCATGGACCCGAAGAAAGAAGAGTAAAAAGAATCGAAAAAACAAAAACAAAGCTGCTGAACACTTCAGAAGATGGATTACCTTAGGACCATGGACATTTTTTTTTTTTAAATTGTGTGTCATTTTTTTTTTTTTTTTTTTTTATTATTATTTACATAATTAGTGATTAGATTAACTAATATGTTTATTTGTTTTTACAATTATTGCTGAAGGTGTTTGAGAAATTTAGTATAAAAGGTTAGATCTGCCATAAATATATTATAAATATCTAGACTCTTTTGTCTTTTTCACTGACATAAAAAGATTGATATATTGTGTACCCTGCTAATGCTAGCATAAAGTTAAATTGTTTATTTTTTTTGTTTCTCGGTTTGTATCAAATAACCAAATTTTTTTTTCTTCTAATATTTACAATTATTCCTAATTTATGCATATTCATTGTTAGGGTATTCCAAAATGTTTCTACATGGGCGCACTCGATGAAAAAATGTATGTTATCATCAATCTTATTACAATATGGACACAAGTCTGAATTTTCTATCCTCCATATCTCTTCAGATTTTTTCTAGTTGGAATAATATTATGAATCAATTTCCATTTAAAGATTTTCAACGCATTATCATGCAAGTTTTTGAAGATGAATTAAAAATTTTCATGGAAATCTTTATTCCCAGCATGGAATTGATTTCTCCACTATTCTATTAGACTTGGGTTTCTTTTTTAGATTTAATTAAGGTGTTATATATAAAAATATTGGTTTCAATTTCATCTTTATTTAATTCCACTGTTTCTAGTTTCAATTTCTCAATCCATGATTTTGGTATAGATTTTTTTTATTTTCATGAGTTCAGCAATCCAATTAGCTTTACTTATTAATTTTGAATAAATGGTGTCATCATTTAGTTTTCCAGCTTCATCACATAAATCTTTTATTGTTATTATACCACTGTCTATCCAATGTTTAAATATAACAGATTTACCCCCGCATGTGATGTTGGCATTACCCCATATTATTTCATTTTGAATGCTTGTAGGTACTTGTATATTATTTGTATTTATATTCTTAAATTTTACCCACGAGTAAGAATATTTTTGTAAAAGGATGGAATTTCCTCTGTGTTTTATATCATTCTTAGAGATTGTATTCGCATTCTGAAGCATACATGCCATATTTTTCTAGGGTGGTAAGGGAGATTGATAACCATTTTAAGGGATTTTTGTCTCAAATAAGGGAGGTATATGCGCGACGTATATGAATAAATTCAATATCTGCTTTTTTATGATGAAATTCTTTGCAAAATAACTCAAACACGTAATTTCATGTTCTGTAACAATTTTGCTTCATTTAGGTATCATTTTTTCACATTGCATTTGCTTTCTTTGCTTTTTGGAATACAGCATTTGTCAGAGTGTGGCTGAAACAGTCTGCATTCATATTGAATTTTACTGAAATAAAGGAATGTGTGGTTTTGCAAAAGTAGTCACATCCCTATATATACACCCAGTTCTGGAGCAGTTTTTTTGTTCAAAATATTAGACTGGGAGTTTTAATATATCTTTCACAATAACGGATAATTAACTTAAACAAAGGTCTTAAATTTACCAGCACTAAATTAAGAAAATACAGAGAATTGTTACAGTAGTATTCAAAATGTATTTTGATCTGAGAGAGAAAAAAAGTAAATTTCTCTTTAATTTCAATTTTTTAAAATTCAGTTACTAATGATAATTTTTCATCATTAATGTATTTTTTCTAACAAGAGGCCCAGAGGGCCTGTATCGCTCACCTGGTTTGTAATGCCAAGTAATGTTCTGAATACAGGTTCATTGTTTCTTTTCTGAAGGAATGAGAATATATACCTCTAATTCCCCTATTGGGCCCCGCCCCTCCTGCCCCTGGGGGGTCAGAGCCAAAATTTACACAAGTTCTGTTCCCCTTTTCCCAAGGATGTTTGTGGCCAAATTTGGTTACAATCCATGCAGAACTCTATGACTAATAGCGATTTATAGGATTTACCTCTATTTCCCCTATTGGGCCCCGCCTCTCCTGCCCCCGGGGGGTCAGAGCCAAAATTTATACAAGTTCTGTTCCCCTTCCCCCAAGGATGTTTGTGGCCAAATTTGGTTACATTCCATGAAGAACTCTAGGACAAGTAGTGATTTAAAGGATTTACCTCTATTTCCCCTATTGGGCCCCACCCCTCCTGCCCCTGGGGGGTCAGAGCCAAAATTTATACAAGTTCTGTTCCCCCTCCCCCAAGGATGTTTGTGGCCAAATTTGGTTACAATCCATGCAGAACTCTAGGACAAGTAGCGATTTATAGGAAATGTTGACGGACGGACGGACGGACGGACGGACGACGGACGACGGACGACGGACGACGGACGCCGCGCCATGACATAAGCTCACCGGCCCTTCGGGCCAGGTGAGCTAAAAATGAATTCACACCAAAATTCTAAAAAAAAAAAATATAATAACTTTTCAATTTTTAAAAACGTACTGTAATTATTAGGAAATCCGGAAATTCTATAAAATCCGGATCATCTATTACGATTGCAAATGTTGTGACATCCATCAGATATACTTTGGTGATTTCTCTTTGATAGAAGTAATTCTGATCATTTTACTTTGCGCTGTCCCTCGAAATACTCCCCCTCTGCATTTATGCATCGTTTCAACCGATCGATCCACTTTTGGAAACAGTTTTCATACTCTTGAATTAATTCGGTATACTCATAAGATACTGGTAAATGGCAGAGCCAAGGGCATTTCTTGATTTATATTTTGTTCCAGACAGGTGAAATTTTAGTTTGGGGAACAAGATAAAGTCACAGGGGGCCAAGTCTGGTGAATATGCAGGGTGCATATCATGTAAGAGCCTGAGGTACTTCAAACCTGTCTGTGGGTGGCGGCGTTTGTAGACTTTCTTAAGCTTTCGAAGTACAACGTCTCTATAATACATGTACTTCGCTGTGACAGTTTTGCCTTTTGGAACAGGGATTTGAATGATTGGACCCTTGTTATCAAAGAATATAACATACAAAACCTTCCTCACGGTGCGTATTCTTTTAGCAATGCTAGGGCACCTGGCGTTTTTGCTTGCCCAGATTCGATTAGAGCATTTTCTTTTGGGTTCGAAAAAATACACCCATGTTTCATCACCTGTGACCAAATTATCAAAAGCCTTTTTGCTGTATTTTGGTTATTTCTTCAATAAGGATTTAGCCTTGTCAACCCGGGACCTCTTTTTGGTTGTCAGTTAGTAAATGGGGTATCCACCTGGCATTGATCTTGCCCAGCTTAAGATGTTTCTTTAAAATGCAATGAATACGTGCTAAAGACAAGCCTGTCATTTTAGCTAACTGCCGGACAGTGTACCTTGCATCTTTTTCAAGGATTTGCCGAATTAGTTCAATGTTATGCTTTGTTGTTGTTGTTGCAGGGCGACCTGTGTGGGCAGCATCTTTAAGCTGCTGGTGTCCCGACTTAAATCGAGCAACCCACCTACAAATAGTCATATATGACATTTGACCCTTCCCATATATATCACACACCTCACGATGAATATCCACCGGCTTTAAGCCAAGTAGAGACCTACCTTTGATATAGGCCCTAATTTCAATTACGTTTTCAACTCTCTTCCCAACCATATTTGTATAGAGTGTAACGAGTGCGCTACAAACAAGGTACACAGCACCAAGGTCAGTGTAATTGTGAGCGAGATATTTACCTATATCACGCTTCAGATATCATGCTATCGCCACAAAGTAGTTTTAAGCCCATTTAGCACGATTTCCACGAGATATTGCGCAAGTAACATTAATTTCGGAACATCCCTCGTAGATAGGCCTATTTAACATTAAAAACGTGAGTAAATCACTTGCAGTTGTAAGCAGTATTTGTTTTGTTGTAATGCTCACTAGCTGTAGTCATAAAATTTATTGAAAGGCCAGCTGATTGTTTTCTAGGCGGCCGATTGACTGCTTGACTTCAGTTTACGTAATACACAGACGTGAGTGAAAGTGACACCACAAGCCAAGGTGGAAATAGCCCAAGGCTGCTAATTAGGGCCACTTGGGTGTTGGTCAGGGGGTCAGGGAGTGGTTACTCTCGTGCTAAAGTTAACCTAGCATGTACACAAATGTGGCAACGAAAATAAAACGGAGGGGTTTATAGAAATCGGGAATTTAGACTCTCCTGCCGGGAGACAATAAAAGGCTTTAAAATACGGGAGGTTTTGTCTCACGCCGGGAGGTATGGCATGTATGATGTTTAATAGGCCTAACTAAGAACTATGCATGGACGTCACAAAATTTGCAATCGTAATGGCCGCCACTTTGGGTAATTGTAATAGTGGATCCAGATTGGTATACAATTTCAGGATTTTACTAATAATCATGTTTTTTTTAACATATGAAGGGGACAAAATGTTGATAAAATGATAAAATTAATAATAGTTAATAGATCTAAATTAATCAAATTTTTTAAAAACTTTTTTCTCTCTCAGATTAGTTACATATTGATTATTACAGTAACAGGTCTGATATTTTCTAAATTTAGTACAATGTATTTATTTTGTAATAAAAATTAAGTACATTGCTTCATTAAAGGCCTACATAATTGTGAAAAATGTTAAACTGTTGAATATTAATTAAATGAAGCCTAGTATTTTTTTTTATGTTTTCAATAACAGACATATTATAAAGAATAAGGGTATAATTAAAGGATTGAAATACAGGCATCTCCATCAATGAAATTTAGATATTTCCCTGAGAGTCATGGATTGTTATAATTTAAGACCAGTAAGTTCCAATTGGCAAATCAAAGTTTTGACCTAGAGCTAGTCTGGTATTTTTTTCCCATTTTGATTAAAATTTGATATGAACAAGGGCTCAGTTGAACATCAAAATTTGTTGTTTTTACGGTAAAACTGGTTTTACCAGTATTGTGATCGCAATTCCGGAACTAGCTTTTTACCCCCCCGGCTGGTGTCGTGAAGAATAAACTGAATAACCACACATTTGTGGTATATGTAGTAGTAATTTGCACCCAGATACAATATAAACTAGTTTAGAATCATTCTGTAAACTTATTCAGCAGCATCAATATCATTTTAAGTGGATTGCGAAGAAAATAAGAAAATATAGTGAACTGCATTTCATTATTAACCAAATGTTATTCACTGTAAAATCTACGAGTACAATGGTGTCGTGGTAAGTCGTGAGCTTTCTAAACTGACGGCCCGGGTTTAACCCTTATCGTCGGCAGATAATTTTTATTTTTTTTATTTCATATTTTTATTTGATGTTAATTCACCATGCTTGAAAATATTCTTTTATTTTGTCTTTATATTTATTTTTGTTTCATTTAATTTTTATTTTCCAAAAGTTTATTCCAAACATAGACATGTATAACATATACACTAAATTACGAACATCCCACTATTACGGCCACTTATTTTCAGTTCCGATTTTTTTTTCTCTTCAGAAATACAATCACACCGCTATTCCGTTTTACGACCAGTTTTCATAGTCCCAACGACCACTAAATTAACACTAATTGACCCTTTGATTATGACCACAGGCACATGTGACTTTACACCTCGCTGTGCCTCACCTTCCCGCACGCAGCAACCCGTGAACAACTGCCCGCAGGTACATCAGTCAGTCTTTTGTTTCCGTCGACCTAATTATCAGATTATCTACCTGTACTAGGAGAGTGTTAATCGCCATCATTTGCATACTTGTGACTGGCAGTTGACGTGATCGAAACCACAAGTAATGCAACGTTCTTTCGATACCCCTGGTGAACGATTTAGGCAGTTCTTTCTCATACGTGTAACGCCAATGGAATTAAAATTCTTTAATGTATGAGATATATTGATCTTATTTAAGATATTTATGAAGTACCGTACGTCAATCATCTCATTTCAATAGATGTGTCATCTATTTTGTTGCGGTAAACAATCGGTGTTTTGCATTAGTTAAAAGTACACTTGACTATTGCACAGTAGTCTTTCAAACACTTTACCGATTGTGATCGTAAGTTCTTATTTGACCAATCATTGCACGTGGCGGGATAATTAAAATCGATTTACGTAAATATTTAATATCAATTTACACAGACAGAAACATATATACATAGAGATTGGAAACTCCTTATTTGTCTTTGCTGACAGGCAGAGGGACCTCCGGTTTATAGGCATTTTGCCTTGGCTAACTACTTTTAAGTGTATTCTTTTAAACATTATATTTTTGCATCAACACAATTTAAAGTTTAAACATTATATCATGGTTTGATGTGATCAGGTTTCCCGATTGATGACATTTAATATGATTTTTGAAAGCATGAAAATAAGCAATCTCTATGTATATATGTTTCTGACACAGATCAATACCAATTTTAAAACACATAGATTCTCATTTACCTCAGGTGATACTATGTGATAATTAAACCAGAGACATAGATAATTTAATTACTATCTAAATCACTGATTAAACTAACGATATGTATTTGAATTATAATTAAAACATAATAGAAAGTAATGTCTAGAAAAAGTATTTTCATTTAGATTGTCAACAATTACTTCAATGAAATTCAGTTTAAGATTTAAATAAGCACACACCATTAACTTTATTTAATGAAAAAAATATGTCTATGCTCTAGAAATAAATGGTATAGTCATTATATGTCCCTAATTTATCAAACTTTAAAAAATATTTGTAAATTATTGGTTTTGATTAGATACGCATGCATTAAAATATGATATGATTAAGATTCTAATGGCCGACAAAACTAATTGATCAAATATAGTAATTCGCAAATTTATCTTAAAGTTATATGTGCCGTAACTGGGCGATAATTTTGACATGCTATTTTTTCATCATTAATTTATTAAAAACCATAAGGTTTGATGAATAAAGCTGTAAAAAACATTCAAATATGGCTTCAGATGACTTATAAACATTAGCTATAACACAGGAATTTTGTACTGAAAAATTGTTGTCTTTATGCCTTATATATGTTTAAATGAAAACAACCTGCACAAGTCACTTTATAAGTACTAAAAACATTGTAAAAATGTGTAATGAAATTGTAGACCACAATTTGGCTTCATGGTCTCACCGTATGTACTCATTTCACTTCACTATTGATGTAAATAAATGATTTTTGGCAGTACTGCCAAAAATCATTTTCAGCTCTTATTTGTACATGTAAAATTAAAACCTATGCATTGAAAGCATTGTAATTTTCAAAAAGTTGGTAATTTTGGGTGATGAATAACATATTAAAAGCTCATCTTGATTCGTGAGTATGAAAAATACGGCACATATAACTTTAACCAAAATATATAAAACTGGTTTTTCCCCACACGTACATGTACATACTCAGCATGCTATGTTATGTTTCTTATGTTTTTTTATATAAATGTAATGTATATGTCATGTCAAGTTTATGTTGATGTCCCATGTATTTGTAAATGTGTTAAATGCAAAAAATTGAACAAAAAATTAAATCAAAGTACTGAAAGTACTAAATGGCTCGGTCTCGATGATTGGAGGAATATATTTCTAAAGTCAACCCTTTTTTGGACAATAAGAAATAAATTTTGCTAGTGTTCCTTCCAGTTTGGACTTTTGAGGATTTCTTGGACACCAGGGTGTTAAATAAGAAACTCATACTAAACTCTTGGGAGCCCATTCTAATATTTCCTATGATGTTATATGCCAAATGATTTTATAGCATCTTTAACCTTTTCCTTGTTAATTTGATGTCAATTAAAATATCCATTCTGAATTGCTATTCTCATCAAATTCCTGGGAACACAGTATCAGTTAACATGTATGGTTTTGCAGCAGACACAGACAAGAGGCATATTTTTCTATGCCAAAATGTCTTAAATGTAGAATATGTCAGTCCTCTAGAAGACTTATCAATACAGTCATACCATTTCTGAATAAATTGGTCAATTGGCAATTGGTCTACTTTTAACAAGTTTTTGTAATTATTCTTTTGTAAAACAGCAAGTTGATTGATATAATATCCAAACATGATTTAAACTAGTTCTGGATAAAATATCTTACACATCTTACAGACATTTAAAAAACGTCTGGTCCATTTTCATGTAAAATATACATTAATTCATAAATATTACTTGATAATTTATTTGATATTATGTAGTTATGCCAAAAAGTAATCATTCTACATTTTATTTCAATATCAATTGGGTATCTTGTTAGCTCGCCATAGACCATGAATTGTTTTATACACTTTCCTAACTTGAGGAAATTACAAAAGAATTTTTCTACAATATTTGTATTTTCAAATCCCAATACTTCTGATGAGTATAATAAAACTGGCATTACAAGTGACTAAAATATTTTCAGTTAAAAATAAGTTTACAGGAAGAGATACATTCCTTCCTTAGTTTCTTGAATATAGCAAACACGGATTTAATTTTTTGTTCTGCAGTTTTTTCCTTTTCTTTAAAAACGCTACCATTAATGTTAAAAATATACCTAGATATGTATACCCTTCTTATCAAAATAATTATATATCCCATAACGTAAACTGGTGTTGTTGGACCAATTTACGTTTTGAGAATATCACAACTTTTATCTTTCTGATATTGGGTTATAATTTCCATGTAATGCAATGTTGTTCAAATCCGTGTAACATTTGTTGTAGAACAGTGTCATCGGCATATAAAATGATAAAAAGTCTGGGATACATTTCAATATTATCTATAAATAATTTGTCAATAGTTGTCAGACAATTAAAATTCGTTTTCCACCAGATAAGATTCCAAGTCATCATGGTAGATTGAAAATAGGAAAGGAGATATAAATAAGGTACCATACTGTGCATGTATATGTTCAAGGTAAATAAACAATATATAAGCTGATCTTGCAGAATTGCAGAAAAGGTAAAATCACCACTTTCAGAGTGATCAGAGAAGATTGATCGTCAAGGAGGGAAAACAAATTGATCGTCAAGGAGGGAAAACCACCTGTGTTATGCGAATTAATTTAATTTATTTTGAATAAATTGTGCCGAAGATGATGATAAGTGTATTATTAACGATAATCTAAATATGTTTTCTAAAAATATTAACAAATAATGTCATATAGTGTTGTAAATTTAATGTTTTATTTATTCTTTTTATTTCAAGCATGTACATGTCATAGAAAATAAACAAATACCAAGCATACGCTTAAATCATATTAAAGTAAAATTCACAAATCACAACACAATTTTTCTCCTGGACTGGTTCCAATTGAAATGATACTTGCATGTAGACATTCTGTAAAACATAAGGAAACAATAACTGTATTAACAGAGTAATTACTGAAAAGGCTAATATCATATAATTAAACATTTTTTTTATATAAATATCAATACCAGTTTAGAGTAAATATTCTTGAAATTTATTTCCCGTTGTTCTTTAGTCCTCCTGTTCTTTAGAGTTTTGTCCTTCATAAATTGATTGTATTATAGCAGTTGTCATATAATGTATCTGATAATGTGCACAAAGAAGTATAAGTATACGCAGGTGTGCATGGGCACGTTGATAAGTTATTAAAAAACTGGCGGATGCTGAATATGAAAGGCGTAAAGTCTATTTTGCCGAGTAAAAAAATCAAAGAACATATAGTGTTCATACCCAAAGATGTAATCGCACTAAAAACAGTGATCATGTAGGCTTTTGTGTGAGTGCATTTGTAAGACTGTGTCATGTGGTAGAGATTAGTTTCGCTCGAGTGATCACACAATGCAAGTGAGAGTCGGGAGTATGTTTATGTAAGTTTTAATTGCTAATCTCTGATGATTGTTGATAAAATATAACTCAGGATAATTGCTAAACATTTAACAGTTTTCTCCACGTTTGTTGTAGATTGAAACAGCTTTTTAATGCCGTTCTACGGTAGAATTATGAAAAAGAAATCGGCATTTTCATCGATCTACAAATGTAGTAGTCCAAAAAAATCTAACTTCGAGTTATACGAACATTTTATGTATGATTTGTGTCATTCGGTTCAAATATTTACTTCGTTAATTACGTAGTTTACTGAATATGCTACATTGTATATATATTATCAGAACGTCAAGCTCCTGTAGGCCTACATTTGATGAAAGAGACTAAAATGTATTTAAAGTATGGTTTAGTGACAACCTCTAAATGTGCTTAATATGTATATATAATCTGATAATGTATACATGTGCTTATGAAATTATCGATAATTATAGATGGGGTAAATATTCATACCTTATTAACTGCCGTAAGTTGGAAGATTACGCCACAATTAGAAAATGTTCATCGTCTGTCACGCGCTATTTGAGCAGTAGACAAAGTTTATCCTAAATTTTGTTAGAGTTGTCTTTCTTCCATTGTGGATTTACACGTACATGTGGCATAACGCAGCCGTGATAAACAAATCTCCATTTCGTCCTGAAATCTATTTGCTCCCGCACTAATATGATTCAAAGAACAAAAATCATTATTGTGACAATTTTGATGTTTGAGGTGAAATATTGATTTCATTTTTTCCGTTGCGGGATAATTGTCACTAGTAGGGACTAAACGCGTGGGGCGAAACGAAGCATTTTTGGGACGAAACGTCTTCATGCGTTGTAAACAACATTTTCGGGACGAAAAGTCTAGATACATTGTAAACAATTCAAGTGAAAAATTTCCAACCTAAGATCATTTGGATAATGTATATGGTAAGGATATGAAAGCAGTAATCTACTAATCCTATTTCAACATTACAGATACGCTTATTTCAGTAACTTTCATATTCAAAATTTGCTATTTAAAATTCCCGGTAAAATCAAAGTTGTTGAATACACTGCCGTTAGGAGCGCTAGTATCTGCGAGCAAGTTTTAAGCCAATCATATTGAGGAAATTGACTGAAAGAGAATTTTGCAACCACGATCACAATGGCGAGGTGATTACCTCGCCAAAAAATATATATATAATATACATTTATATATATATGTATATTGCATTTTTCATAAAATTTCAATTTTGAAACAAAAATACAGTGCATATATTATGTACCGGTCAGCTAGGATACAGAGTTTCTGTTCTTGATCGTCATGATCATAGAAGAAACCTGGTCCACCTCAGAATTAAGACCACCTCGCTATTAAAACCACTTTTACTCAGACCACTGGGTGGTTTTAATAGATAGGTTTTAATGTAAATACTGTTATACATATTCTCAACACATGTTATATAATGTTTCTGACGTCCTTTGCTCATACACATTTTCATTTACAGCTGTTCGGAGCGGTAGGAAGCTGGGTTTTCGAGAAAAATATTTCAAAGATTATAGGATAACCACCCCATATATACATCTCTTCGTATCCGTAGCAGTGTGCAGCCAAGCGTGAAGGTGTGATACATTGATCATGACCACATCAAAACAATAAGCAGTGATCTAGAGTTGGCTGTTCTATTGTTTAGAGGATTAAAGATGCTCCACCGCCGACAGAGCATAAATGATATTCATCATTTGAACAATTATTGGTGTTCAATCGTGTATATATATGTCTAATTAACACAAAAAATAACATAAAATAATTTATTTCGCCTTTGGTGCATGCGCAATCAGTCCTTCATTCTATATAGAATATAGTGCCACGTAATTTTTTCGGGATGCAAATAATTATTTTTTATATTTTTAACTTGAAGTAAAATTAGAAGCTCAAACTTTTCAATGGCGGTAATGGTGTAAATAAAGTAACTTTTGTAACTGAATAAAAATACTAAATCGTCTGCTGCTGTTTTTGATAATGAAAAAATACCATTTGTCAGCGGTGGAGCATCTTTAAGTGTCATTTTATAACGAAATCTTATCGTTTGGTTGTTTATGCAAATTAAATGAAAAAAATCGGAGGTAAAGGAAATTTTAGAAATATCAACCCATTTCAAATGATTCGACTGAACTAATTAAGTCTTCTCATCTTCTCCTCCCGGTAGGAGTTAGGTTATTTTTTCATTACATTGTACAGATCAATATGAAATATCTAATGTTAGTAGGAAACAAATTTGACATATTTCAGAGTCAGCCTAATTCAGGTATTCTCTGATAGCAGATAATAAAACCGTGATATTCCACAAAATTAGTACTAATCTGATAGATTTGTATCAATTCATCAAAACAGTAAAAAGTAAGCATGTCACTATCCTTCATTAAATTATATACTACAATTATGTTTTTCTTGAACCAAGCCTTATAAGAACAGTTTTTCTACCAATATTCATATTTCAAAGTAAATTATCATGTCCAAGCCTTATGAAAACAGTTTTGGAACCAATAGTCAAATTTCAAAGTAAATTATCATGTCAAAGTAAAATTTCTGAGTGAATTTGCGATCCGAATTTTGGACCTATCCTTGCTCCAAATTTTGCTGAACAACTTTCCATAATGTTTAATAAGAAGATATTTACAAATTGTAGTTAGAAAAGGACACTGATGACAATCTCTGTCATTTAGGTAACTCATGCCGTTACCGTTTGTTAGAATATATGTTGTGATGTACTACAAACTTGATAGACATAGAGAAAAAATATTAACATGTTTTGACAAAAATCATCCTTCGTGCCATTTACATGTCGTTTAGTTAATTAACTCAGGTTATTTCGTTTTATAGTTAATAGATATACATTCATGTACTTGAAACTTGATAAAGCATATACCGGTAAACAGCTGATAGCTGACAGAGATTTTTTTTCTCTCTTTCCCACTCTTTCCCCTCTTTCTCCCTGATATGTTGCCAAAGTAGTATTAGTGAAGTTATGAAGCATGAAAGTCATCCTTTATGACAATATACGTTAGTTATATATGTTACACGGTCTGACAACCATTAATTTTTGTAGTTATAGATAGTATGGTGTTCTTAAACTTGCTAGATACATTTTTGTTAAAAAGGAAATCCTTGATGTCATTCATATTAGTCATTAAAGGTCAAATACGTGTATGGTATTGCTTAAACATTATATGAGATTTTATATAATATAACCAGTAAGTTTTTTCTTGATATCTGAAGAATGCCTGTTTAGTTTTTAACAAAAAAAATCAATTTAATTTGACATTACAAGTCACCATAATGCTGAAACTTTTCTTTATATAAACTTGACAACATAAATACTTCCTCTTTGATTGAAGGTTCTGCACTGAAATGCATCATGTGTATATAGAATAACTGGACCTGTACAAAATGTGAGAAAATAAATCAATGTGATAAATTATTATGACCAAATAAACAAGAGGCCCATGGGCCTTAACGGTCACCTGATATCAGATACAGAATGAAACAAAGACATGCATATAAACACTATATATTTGCCCATCAGGCCCTTGAAGTCAGTCAGTGATTTTATAAATTTGACTTTTTAATCTATGAAGAATATTTGGTTACATCAAATCTGTGAATTCAGAAGTAAGATTTTTGAAATGTTATCCATTTTGACCTCTTTTGGCCCCACCCCTCTGGCCCCTGGGGGTCGGCCAGGACCAATTTGGATATGATGTTAAAATGCTATCTCAGGCTAATATTCTAACCCAGATTGACTAATTTCCTATGAAAACTAAGCAAATAATGTTCCTAAATGTGTTTTTCCTATATAAACTATAGTAAATTTGACCCCCTCCCCAGTGGAAAATCTGAGATCCCAGGGCCATGAAATTCACAAATTTTTGTAAACGGCCTTAAGACCTTCCAATCTATGCAGAGTACAGTCAAACCTCGATGTATCGAAGTTCAAGGGACCGTAAGAAAAAACTTCGAAACATCGAGACTTCAAATTATTCGTGGTTGAAAGAAGACCGATGGTTTTTTTACCATGACCAACTGTGGTAGTTGTGTACATGTCGTCTCCGTTCCGTAAACTTTATAATCATTGTATTTACCATAAGCAAAACAAAATAAAAACGAAGTATGCAATTTATCACATGTATTGCTATCGTTAGCAATACATACGTATATTATAAACAAGACTTATGTGTACTAGGCCTAACCCATGTACAAGTGTTCGTTTGGTGACTATTTAAGCGATGGTTAATATTACGGAATGATTATAAAACGAAAACACGTTGTAATCAAAGTACTGAAAGTACTGAGACTTAAGCCTAAAAAAACGTTACAAATCAAGAATTCTGATTTGCATTGATAACATATATGATAAATATCAATGTACAACAGCATGGCCATCAATTGTTGTCAAATTGCAATGGTAAAGAAATTTTTTATATACTTTTTTAGCGTTAATTTTCTATTTCCTTCTACTCAAAACAAAAAAACATGCGTTATGCAATACAATAATCCAAAAACATTGCAATTCCTTAGATAAATGAATTTGATATTGGTGTACATCATATCATACACATCATGTAAATTCCCAGTTGGACAACTATGAATTCCAGGTAAAAGTGTTGTATTATAAATGCAAGCACTCTATCATAAGATGACAATTTATTTCATTATAGATAAACAAATAGCAAATCACAAAGTAGGGTCGACCATGAGTCAATGATTTATAAATATTTCCTTCTCTCTTTCTTTTGAGAAAATGGCAAAAAATGTCATTTGTCACTCCAAGATTTTGTTATTATGTGTACCTTGTATTTATCATATCCTTTAATACCTTTACGGCAATCTTCAATTTACTCTGACAACATCAATTGGATAGTATCCTATATATAACTTATTCGTGCATATGCATATTATTTCTTTCATTCCTGCATATTTAATCGATATTGATTGAAAGGCTTTTTTTGTATCATTAGCAATGTCAATGAAGCTAGAGCGCATCATGAAATCTGCCTCCCTCCAGTTGGTATTCATATTGATTATGAAAGCCAACTGAAAGCCAATGCTTATATTAATATTTACAACCTGAACTCACTCAAGGTTATCTGTATTTTACACAATATCAAAAGCCACCTATATTTCAAATTATTTTGTAAATGTTAAAAATATCAAAATACATTTTAATTTGCATATATACTTTTCAAGCCGTCATTAGGTAATAGAAGCCTTTTTTAGGTATTTTTATTTCAACATAAGTATGTTAATTTATCACTGTTTGTGTCCGTTTTTATCATAATGATGGAATTCAGTCTGTTTTATGAAAATTGAATCGTGGTTTTAATCTAAGAAGCATGCATAATTATGAGGAATAAACACAAAGAGTAAATTCTGCAATCATAATTTGAATAATAATAAGGTATCAACCATAAAACTGTATCATTAAATTCAGTGATTTCATTCTGATGTACTGAAAATACAGTTTCAGTGTTTTTTTTATTCATATATGATTTTCATATGTATTTGAGGAAAAGGCAGAAAAGATGATTTCAAGGCCATTACATTTATCATAAAAATGATCATGCCGCACAAGTATATATGGATTTCATGATTTTAGTGACATCTCCAAAGTTGAATCTTTGTTAAGCTTGCGAGATGCAAACAACATATTTCATTTTGAACATTAGTTTACATAAATGTTAGAAGAAATGAAATTGTAAACCATAATTTGACTTCATGGTCTGAATGTATGTGCTTGTTTCACTTATAACCATAGATGTAAATGTAATATTTTTTGCAATACTGCCACAAATGCTAATATAATTCAAAATGATTTTTAGTTTTAATTTATGTTGATTACATGACATTACAATGGTGTAAGATACACCATTCTGTTTTTACAATTATCATTATAGTAAAAAAAAAAAATTCTAATGATAAATATATGACTAATTCATAATAAAAACATTAAGCTGTTAGGCAGATTTCTATTCCCCAGAAAACAGAAACTTTGTGTTATATGAAAATTAAGCTTAATTCAAAGCTTTGTGTATCTATCAGCAGTCAAATGTCTTGTGACCGACTTTGATATAGATTATTTCAACAATATTCAACTGATCACAGAAAAACCATATATTTGTTTATTTGACATTTTTCTTTATCAAAATTCTTATAAATAAAAGAAAAGATTTTAAAATTAAAAAAGCAAATGTCTTATATTCATTAATAAAAGTGTTTTGTACTACACTCTTGTGTTGCTCACTTATGTATGCAAGTAAAACCATGCACACATAATGGCAGTCTTATATTGTCTTTTAACTCAGGTCTGTTTTCAAAAGCATTATTTAAAGTACACAGAAAGAAAGTTTGATTAATTTACTTTTTTTAATTATAACTTTTAGGTCTATAAGACTTAGATGGCAAGATCAGTAACAGAGATTATGTGTTTAGGTTAGATGGGGGAGTCACCAATGTGTATAGATTGTGTGGACAGCAGTCAGCTGGAAGGTAATAAGGTACTAGCCTAGCTGTGTATTAGGTGCCATTATACACATGCAGGCACAGGGGGAGTAGGAGGGGGGGGATTGAGATGTAGTACACAGTATAGATCAACAGCATTTAAATTAGAGGAGAGGGGTGAGATGTAGTACACAGTATAGGTCAACGGCATTTAAATTAGCTGGTCAACGGCATTTAAATTAGCATGTCATAGGTCAACGGCATTTAAATCAGCGTGTCATAGGTCAACGGCATTTAAATTACTGAGTTGAAAGGTTACTGAAAGTAGTGCCTATGACTCAAGCCATACAAAGTATGGCTTAAGTCAAAAACGAAACTAAAAAGTAGGAACCGAAAGCGCTACAACACCTACAACATACTTTGATTTAGAATGATCGATTTGTTCCAGTATTTATGCCAAAGTTGTGCAATGTAACAGTTTTGAGTATGAGTTACTAATAATGTGGCTCGCTATTTACCGTTCCTTAAATTCTACAAACCGCTGTCAATGGCAGCGGCGAACACCAAAAACGACTAACTGTATCTTTGCCGTACTAATGATTCAATAACGCAACTTGTAAAAACAAAGCACCGGGTATCTGCCTGATTAGTGATATTAATTATCTTGATGATATCAAGCAAGCAACACAAGCTGTCATAATCCCTATTGTTCGGCGAAGGGCCGTCGCAAGACAGCTAGGTGTGACAGCATGCCGCGGGGTATCGGCAAACACCTGATCTGTACAGGTAAATTTTTATTCGAATCATCGAGTGTCAGTTACCTATGATTCTACAACAAATGGTCCATGAAAAAAGTTCGATACATCGAGAACTTCGATTCATAAAACTTCGATTCATACATGGGTTAGTTAGTAATGTTATGTAGTGAAGAAATTCGGGACCAGACAAAAAGTTCGATACAGCGAGAAATTTGATTCATCGAAGTTCGAATCATCGAGGTTTGACTGTATTTGATTCTACCAGTTCCAGAATTTCAGAAGAAGATTTTTGAAGTTTTAGCCTATTTGACCCGTTTTGGCCCCGCCCCTAAGGCCCCTGGGGATCAGTCATGGAAAATTTGGTAATGAGATTCAATGGCCATCACATAGGGATAATTCTGACTACAATTGACTAATTTCCTATTATAATGACTAAATAATGCTCAAAAATGTGTTTTCCCTATATAAACTACAGTAAACTTAACCCCCTCCCAAGGGGGAAACCTGAGACCCAAGGGTCATATAATTCACAATTTTCATCAAACACCTTAAGACCTGTCCATCTATGAAGAGTATTTGATTCTATCATTTCCAGTATTTAAGAAGAAGATTTTTTAAGTTTTAGCCTATTTGCCCGTTTTTGGCCCCGCCCCTCTGCCCCGAGGGGGTTGACCAGGACCAATATAGATATGATATTAAAATGTTATCTCAGGCTAATAATTCTAAACACGTTTGACTCATTTCCTATGAAAATTGAGCAAAAAATGCTCATAAATGTGTTTTCCCTATATAAACTATAGTAAACTTGACCCCCTCCCCAAGGGGATACCTGAGACCCCAGGGTCATATAATTCACAATTTTCATAAAACACCTCAAGACCTTTCCATCTATGAAGAGTATGTGATTCTATCATTTCCAGAATTTCAGAAGAAGATTTTTGAAGTTATAGCCTATTTGACCCCTTTTGACCCCGCCCAAAAGGCCCCTGGGGGTCAGTCATGGAAAATTGGTTGATAGGATTCAATGGCCATCTCATACTGATAATTCTGACAATATTTGACTCATTTCCTATTACAAATGATCGAATAATACTCAAAAATGTGTTTTCCCTATATAAAATATAGTAAACTTAACCCCCTCCCCAGGGGGAAACCTGAGACCCCAGGGTCATATAATTCACAATTTTTGTAAAGGACCTTAGGACCTTTCTATCTATGAAGAGTATTTAATTCCATCATATCTGTGAGTGGAGAAGAAGATTTTTGAAATTTTAGTCAATTTTACCCCTTTTGGCCCCTCCCATAGCTCCCTGGGGGGTGGGGACCATATAATTCACAATTTTGATTGGCCTTATGCCGTAGAAGGTTTGTGCAAAATTTCATTGAAATTGCTTCAGCGGTTTTGGAGAAGAAGTCGAAAATGTAAATTGTTTACGGACATACGACGGACGACGCACGACGCACGACGGACGACGCACGACGACGGACAAAAGGCGATTAGAATAGGTCACTTGAGACTTCGTCTCAGGTGACCTAAAAACAATTATTTGTATTAGTTTTTCAGCCTTAGTTTAAGTCCTGTTTTCTTTGGATCGTTTTCCAATTTGCAGTTATACTGATAATATAACCATTGACTTATCAATCTTTCACACTCGAATCAAATCCTATCATCCAGAAGTTTTACCGCAGCAGTACTTTCAGTACTTTGATTTTAGATGATATTACCTTTTATTCTTTTTTTGTAATGTAAAAGTGTAAAATTAATATACTTATATTAAATTCATTATAAATATTCTGAAATATTAAAAAAAAAAAAAAATAGCACTCGCTTGACAATTGGATCCCTTTGCCTCTGAAAATCTGAAAATGGATATTTTATTAAAAACAAAAAAATTTCACTCGCTCACTCCCAATTTTTTTCGTCAGGTCCTGAAGAACAACTGATTAATTTGGTGTGGCCTTATGGTATTGGACCACATTCAATCACTGCATTTGATCAGCCAATGACAGGCCAGATCCATGGATAAAGCAAAATAGTCATTGTAGAACCCTATATAATTTACTCAACTCCCCTTTATGTCAGGGTTCTCTGTACAAAATTTAATCAAAATCTGTCAAGTAGTTTCAGAGGAGTTGTGACTACAGACAAACAGACAGAGATGACATCAGAGAGACAAACAGACCGACAATCTGATTCCAGTATACCTACTTTGTTGTGAGGGGTATAACAAATAACCCCCTTTAAGTATTACCTCTTATATTAGGAGCTGGTAAGTAATTTTTTTTAACTTTGACTCATACCAATCTAAAGGACACTACCTGTCTGATTCATGTCATTCATTATGTATTGTATTGCTTGTAGTTTTCATATGTTTCAATATAGCGTAACTCCATGTACCTGGCAAAACATATCCGCAGAACTACGCGTACTTATTATAGCTGACTTTGTTAACATCCAATATAGTTACTTGTACATTTGTTCTTTTATTAGCTTTTAATTAGTATTAAAAACGACAAAGCATGATTAGATTGAGAAATGTTTGAAAGTTTAAAGCTTTCTCAAGACACATTATCGTGAGTTTTTTTTCCCTATTATCAGCTAAAAGAGAAAATACATACATATTCCAGTGTGATTTTGAGATAAAGTACTCAGGAGCTTTCCCATAGTCCTCCACTCCCCACCAAACAGGCTGTGCTTTATTATGTCCTGTATCTGTTGAGGGCTGCTGGTATGGAGAACTCTTTCCGTCTAGAAAGTGGAGCAAGGGTGCAACAAAGAGCCAAGAGGCGTTATCCGTTTTGCCACACAAGAGGTTGGTCATCTGCTGAAGTGTGCTTGTAACAGCACTAAAATGTAGACAAAGGAAAACATCTTTAGAATGATAACTAAGAAATACCCCAAGTATAGACTTACAGGTTTATAAAACATGTTAAATACATGATGGAAATATCACAATGTATTGTACTCTGTTCTGGCTATTCCTGCCTCAATAAAAAATATATTAAATTAAAGAGACAATTCAGTCTAAGAGAACATTAATCGGAAACAAACCAGTTCTTATGGAAGTCAGATTATTTGCTTCTACTGTGATATGCCAAAAAAGCCCACTGTAGTGAAATGTGTGTGAAATGTTCAAACTTGGTCGCTGTCCGCCATATTACACATTGTGGTCGGACATCTTGTATGTCAAACTCTGACCCTTGCTAGTGAAGTAAAGCAAATTTTGTCTAGAACTACTCAAATCACTCCTACAGCAGTGTGTTTACCTTATTATGAGTATGTTTTTGTCTAAATAACAATTGTATCAACTCCTTGGTATTTATGTATTGAATTTGTTTAATTCACATGACATTACATATGGCTCGGGTATAGGTACAGCATACGGTACATATTGTATTTTCTTAAAGATGCTCCACCGCTGACAGAGCATAAATGATATTAATCATTTGAACAATAATTGGTGTTTAATCATGTACATATATGCCTAATTAACACAAAAAAAATTATAAAATAATTTATTTCGCCTTTGGTGCATGCGCAATCAGTACTTCATTCCGTATAGGATATAGTACGTGTCACGGAATTTTTTCGGGATGCAATTAATTATTTTTCATATTTTTAACTTGAAGTAAAACTAGAAGCTCAAACTTTTCAATGGTGGTAATGGTGTAAAGTAAGTCACTTTTGTAACTGAAGAAAAATACTAAATTGTCTGCTCCTGTTTTTTATAGTGAAAAAATACCATTTGTCAGCGGTGGAGCATCTTTAATCGTATTGCTATACAATTTCGAATTTCAATGGTACCGAGTAAAATACTTAACAATGTTGTGGAATTTGTCAATATTTTTTTTTCATATGTTTCATAAGGAATGTAGAACAAAACATTTATACCATATTTTGATTCATGGTTATGAAACAGAATTTGCCTTAATGAATTGTCCCTTTAAAGCTTAAAAGAAAAATGAAAAAAAGAAGTTTCAAATATTATTCCAATGAATGATTATGTCACTCCTGCATTATTACAAATACTTAATTACTTTTAGTTAATGCCTTAAAAACTTAACGAAAAACAGAAAAAGAATCATCACCTGAGTTTGGAGGGAAATAAACTTTTTAGATCATCAATCAGCTTTGTAAGATTATCTTTGTCTGATGGTTGAAGTTGAAGACAAAGGCAAATTTTTTCCATGTCTTTTGTTTCCTTTTCATGAAACACAGAAGTAGGCATGATAATGTGTATCAAAGTAATGATGATTCCAAGCCTGAGATGTTCTGGAATATTCAAATCGTTACTGGCTGCCTCTTCTGTGAATGCCAAACCTATCTCCTTTAATATCTGAAAGAAAGACATTTATTAATTATAATAGATATTGTATTATTGATATATATAAGATACAGTTAACTTAACCCTAACAAGAGAATATTCAGCATTACACACATCAGTGGCAAAATATATATAGCTTACTAGTTTTATTTTCATTTTATTTTCATACAGGCAGACATCCCCTAGTATTGACAATGAAGGCCAAATGCGAACACAGTATGTATAGATGTTTTTTTCTCCCATACTTCACAGGGATATCCCATGGTTGCTACAGGGATATCCTGTGGTTGCTAGGGAAAAGTTATCTCTTCTATCTTACACAGGGGGGTGTAAGACAGCTCACACACGCTAGACAATAACGTGACGTCATCAATACATGCGGCGTGCAATGTAGATGATGTCATCAATTTTGACGCATAACGACGTTCCTGTGATAATGGCGCCGTGAAAAAGCTGGAAACCAAGTGACATTTCATCATTTTTTCTGCTAAGTATGGGAGAAAAAGAATCAAACATGGATCAGTGAAGTGGACAGGGATTTCTCTTACCCCACACAGGGATATCCACAGTTTTACCGGTGTGAGATTTTTCTATCTCACCCTAGGATAAAGACAAGCTACACAAGATTTTTGCACATGCTCAACAATGGTATGACGTGACGACAACAGTATCATGACCTCGTGGTAATAGTATGATAACATCACGACTACAATGAATGACGTCACGAAGACGGCGACTCATTGAGGTCATGCATCCTCGCTTGCATAAGTGATACGTTTATTAGAGACATAAAGTGGTGCACAACTAGATTAAGAGAAAAAGAATCATTCATCCTTTTTGGGGTGAGACAGGAGATCTCAACCCTCTGGATAAGATTCTTAAGCTGTCAAACACTCGGCAAAGCCTCGTGTTTGACAACTTAAGAATCTTACCCCTCAGGTTTAGATTCTTCTGTCTCACCTCAAAGGGGGTGAAAGATTCTATTAAACTCAACCCTCGGGAAAAACTTTGGCGTTAACCCTCTGCAAGCATCGGGTTGACCAACCAAAATCTTTCACTTGGGTTGAGATATCCCTGTCCTCTTCACAGACTCATGTAAGATTCTATTAATCACCATGTGTCAGAAATACTTAAGATGAAGTTTTACATGAGGATTGTTAGAGCAAGTCTATATAGTTTTTGGAGATATGTATGGCCTTATTTACAAGTCTAATGGTTATTCCAAGCCTACATTGTATAACCAAATCTGACTATTGAAATCTTGAAGTCTCAGCTGAAGCTCTCAATTAATGAATGAACATGGGATGAAAAACATTTTCAGTTCAAAATGTTGAGTCTTTTATTTACCTTTCCAGCAAAATAATCAAAGTCATGTGCATGACTCCACAAGCTGGCTCTTCGATAGTATACATATGAAAGCCCATGCATCAAAGTATGAAACATTCCGATGAAATCCTCAGGTGCAGAGTTGCTGGATTTAAGTTCAGACATCATTTCGTTGAAATAGAATCTCAGCAGTTGTTCAAGATCTTTTTTCATATTTTTCTTATGATCGTCCATTCCAATAGCCTTTTTGAATGTTTTAAACCATGTTTTGTAGAAAGGTGATTCGAGCTTCCCATAAACAATCCCATCATACTGATGTTGAATGTTATCTGTAAATAAAATTACATTATATTTTATAATACAAATCATTTTTTTCTTAGATCAAAAAGAAAGTTTTAGTAGTAAAACAACTATGGATAAATGTTTGCATTTAGTAAGGAATCATGACAATTAAATACACATCTTGATGTGATTACCTGTTACATTCAGTACAACTTGCTTGACAAAACAGTCACTGTAGGTCAAATATGAGTAAATATCTTATTTTTGAGATCATAACTACCATAACAAACCTACTTGTCAAAAAATGGTTAAGAAAGATCAACTACCAAAATCAAATTAGATATGTCAGCGATCTTGTCATATCAGTTCCAAAATGCGATATGCCCAAGTATAGACCCAATAGAAATCTACATATAGATTGAAGCAGTTCCCTTCAGCGCTTTCTAAGAAATATCAGTTATAAAGTTCAACTATCAAAATCTAAGAAGGCTACCTATCAGTAATACATCAAATAATGCTTCAAATTGGTATTTAAATGCAATTGGAACAATAAGAGACCAGGAGAAACATATATGAATTGCTAAAAGATCCCTTTGAGAAATCAGTGGAATAAGCAAAACTTAGGGATGAAACAAGAGGCCCATGGGCCTTAACTGTCATCTGACTCATGGCACAAAACAACAAAGTCACGGTATTAAGTAGTGGTTAAAAATTAATAAAATAAAGTAGGTAAAGGTCATTTGTTGAACAAACTTGGTAGCCCTTCATCCATATATAGTTGTAACCCATTCCAGGATTAAGGAGGAGTAAGATTTTAAAGCCAAATTTCAGCAAAGCTCCCATTTTGGACCACCGCGGTTCCATCCCCATGTTTGCATGTTGTTTGCCATCCCTTGAAACTCCTATAGATCAATTTTCGTTGAGATCAGAGACCGAAACCTGAAAACAGGAAGTGGGCCAGTGGCCATTTTGGAATGCCAAAATCTTTACGAATATGTTTGCATGTTGTTCGCCATCCTTTAAAACCCCTATAGACCCATTTTCAGTGAGATCGGAGACCGAAACATGAAAACATGAAGTGGGCCAGTGGCCATCTTGGATAACCAAAATCTTTATATAAAATATGATTGTCCTTCCCTAATGATGTTTTACACCAAATATGGAAAAAAAGCCACTCAAGAGTTAAGGAGGAGTAGGATTTTAAAGATAAATTTCATTGAAGTTCCCCCTTCTGAGCCCCACCCCTCTGTCCCCAGGGGTCAGACCTAACACGTTCATATAAAATATGATTGTCCTTCCCTAATGATGTTTCACATCAAATATGGATGAAATCCATCCAAGGATGAAGGAGGAGTAAGACTTTAAAGCTTAAATTAAGAAAATTTGCCCTTTTGGGGGCCTGCCCCTCTGCCCCTAGGGGTCGGACCTATCTCATTTATATAAAAAATGATTGTCTTTCCCCAATTATGTAGCATACCAAATATGGATAAAATCCATCCAAGGATGAAGGAGGAGTAGGATCTTAAAGCTTAAAATAAGAAAATTTGCCCTTTTTTGGGCCCCACCCCTCAGCCCGTAGGGGTCGAACCAGACTCATTTATATAAAATATGATTGTCCTTCCCCAATGATGTTTCATACCAAATATGGATGAAATCCATCCAAGGATGAAGGAGGAGTAAGATTTTAAAGCTTAAATTAAAACAAGAGGCCCAGAGGGCCTGTATCGCTCACCTGGTTTGTAATGTCAAGTCATGTTCTGAATACAGGTTCATTGTTTCTTTTCTGAAGGAATTTGAATATTTACCTCCGATTTCCCATATTGGGCCCCGCCCCTCCTGCCCCCGGGGGGGTCAGAGCCAAAATTTATACAAGTTCTGTTCCCCTTCCACCAAGGATATTTGTGGCCAAATTTGGTTACAATCCATGCAGAACTCTAGGACATGTAGCAATTTATAGGATTTACTTCTATTTCCCCTATTTGGCCCCGCCCCTCCTGCCCCAAGGGTCAGAGCCAAAATTTATACAAGTTCTGTCCCTTCCCCCCACGCCAAGGATGTTTGTGGCCAAAATTTGGTTACAATCCATGCAGAACTACTAGGACCAAGTAGGCGTTTTATAGGATTTACCTCTATTTTCCGCCTATTGGCCCGCCCCTCTGCCCCCCAGGGGGTCAGAGGCCAAATTATACAAGTTCTTTCTCCCCCCACTCATGTCCAGCATCCGGTACAGAGTTGCGCGACACGTTCCCCAAGGGATGATTGTGTGCCATTTGTTTACATTCATCCAGAACTCTGGGACAAGTAGCGATATTATAGGATTTACTTCTATTTCCCCTATTGGGTCCCGCCCCTCCTGCCCCCGGGGGGTCAGAGCCAAAATTTATACAAGTTCTGTTCCCCTTCCCCCAAGGCTGTTTGCGGCCAAATTTGGTTACAATCCATGCAGAACTCTAGGACAAGTAGCGTTTTATAGAATTTACCTTTATTTTCCCTATTGGGCCGCACCCCTCCTGCCCCCGGGGGGGTCAGAGCCAAAATTTATACAAGTTCTGTTTCCCTTCCCCCAAGGATGTTTGTGGCCAAATTTGGTTACAATCCATGCAGAACTCTATGACTAGTAGCGATTTAAAGGAAATGTTGACGGACGGACGGACGACGGACGACGGACGACAGACGGACGACGGACGACGGACGCCGCACCATGACATAAGCTCACCGGCCCTTCGGGCCAGGTGAGCTAAAAATTTGCCCTTTTGGGGCCCCGCCCCTCACCCCTAGGGGTCGGACCTAACTCATTTATATAAAAATGATTGTCTTTCCCCAATGATGTTCCATACCAAAAATGGATGAAATCCATCCAAGGATGAAGGAGGAGTAGGATTTTAAAAATAAAATTACAAAAATTTGCCCTTTTGGGGCCCCGCCCCTCTGCCCCTAGGGGTCGGACCTATCTCATTTATATAAAATATGATTGCCCTTCCCCAATGTTATTTCACACCAAATATGGATGAAATTGATCCAAGGATGAAGGAGGAGTAGGATTTTAAAGCTTAAAATAAGAAAATTTGGCCTTTTGGGGCCTCACCCCTCAGCCCCTAGGGGTCGGACCAGGCTCATTTATATAGAATATGATTGTCCTTCCCCAATGATGTTTCATACCAAATATGGATGAAATCAATCCAAGGATGAAAGAGGAGTAGGATTTTAAAGCATAAAATAAGAAAATTTGCCCTTTTGGGGCCCCACCCCTCAGCCCCTAGGGGTCGGACCAGGCTCATTATATAAAATATGATTGTCCTTCCCCAATGATGTTTCACACCAAATATGGATGTAATCCACTTAAGGGGTAAGGAGGAGTAGGCTTTTGTATAAATAGTCTTACGCACGACGCACGGCGGACGGCGGACGGCACACAACGACGGACAAAACATGATGATAATAGGTCATCCTGACCTTCGGTCAGATGACCTAAAAATGCATAATTATTAAGTTTTAGAAAATTAAAGTTCCCTCAAGAACTTTCTGAGAAATAGCTACTTTGACTGAAAATCTAGATGGCCGTCCCATCACATTATCAGTGTTACATATTTTTGTCTGTTGTGACTTGTGGAGGTATACCAACAGTGCACAGTGGATCTAGGTTAATACAAACTCGAAAGGGCCAAGATAACAAGAGGCCCAGAGGGCCTGTATCGCTCACCTGGTTTGTAATGCCAAGTCATGTTCTGAATACAGGTTCATTGTTTCTTTTCTGAAGGAATTTGAATATTTACCTCCGATTTCCCATATTGGGCCACACCTCTCCTGCCCCTGGGGGGTAAGAGCCAAAATTTATACAAGTTCTGTTTCCCTTCCAAAAAGGATGTTTGTGGCCAAATTTGGTTACAATCCATGCAGAACTCTATGACTAGTAGCCATTTAAAGGAATTGTTGACGGACAGACGGACGACGGACGGACGGACGACGGACGACGGACGCCGCGCCATGACATAAGCTCAGCGGCCCTTTGGGCCAGGTGAGCTAAAAATTCGAGTTAACCGAGTGTTCAAATTAAGTGAGTAAATTTTCAAGTCTATATAGATCTACTACAGATCTGTAATTTCGTGTCGTAAAGCAATATCTCTCATACCTACATGTGTAATAGTGGCTGGCAATATACTCATGTCGCCTGAAGCTCTATTGCATGGCTACCCATGCAATAAAGCCTCGTGACGTCACAGCGTCAACAAAATTTCTAAATTTCAAAATTACTATTTTCTCGGTACAATTAAAGCTTTTTTTTCAGAAACTAGGCTGGTTAATTCAAAAGATACAAACAATAGAATTTGTGTAGAAAATTTCACACAATTTTCATGTATGGATCATTGACTTGCAGTCCCTTTTTTTGTCAAATTTATTTCAAAATGGCGGTAAATCATAGTAGTAAAATTGCAAAAAAAGTCGAGGTATGAGAGAAAAATATTCTTCCATACCTTGATATGACGGATAGGGATATTCTACTCTTGGGATCACAAGATGTTGTAAATTAAACCCTCTGCAAGCCTCGGGTTATTCAACATTTTATGACCCTCGGGTAAAATATCCCTATCCTGTATATCCACATATGAAAAAGTCTTATAGTATGCAAGGAAGGTGTTAAAATTGTTGATGGTGGTTGCAAAATTATAACAACAAGAGGCCCAGAGGGCCTGTATCGCTCACCTGGTTTGTAATGCCTAGGAATGTTCTGAATACAGGTTCATTGTTTCTTTTCTGAAGGAATTTGAATATTTACCTCTAATTCCCCTATTGGGCCCCACTCTTTCTGCTCCAGGGGGTCAAAGCCAAAATTTATACAAATTCTGTTAACCCCAAGGATGTTTCTGGGTCAAATATGGTTAAAATCAAAGCAGAACTATATGGCTATTAGCGATTTATAGGATTTACCTCTATTTCCCCTATTGGGCCCTGCCCCTCTTGCCCCCGGGGGATCAGAGCCAAAATTTATACAAGTTCTGTTCCCCTTCCACCAAGGATGTTTCTGGTCAAATTTGGTTACAATCCATGCAGAACTCTAGGACAAGTAGCGAGTTATAGGATTTACCTCTATTACTCCTATTGGGCCCCACCCCTCCTGCCCCCAGAAAGTCAGAACCAAAATTTATACAAGTTCTGTTTCCCTCCCCCAAGGATGTTTGTGGCCAAATTTGGTTACAATCCATGCAGAACTCTATGACTAGTAGCGATTTAAAGGATTTACCTCTATTTCCCCTATTTGGCCTAGCCCTCCTGCCCCGGGGGGTCAGAGCCCACAAAATTATAGCAGTTCTGTTTCCTCTTCCTCAAGTGTTTCTGGCAGAATTTGGTTACAATCCATACAGAACTCTAGGACAAGTAGCGATTTATAGGATTTACCTCTATTTCTCCTATTGGACCCTGCCCCTCCTGCCCACGGGGGTCAGAGCCAAAATTTATACAAATTCTGTTCCCCTTCCCCCAAGGATGTTTGTGGCCAAATTTGGTTACAATCCATGCAGAACTCTAGGACAAGTAGCGATTTATTGGATTTACCTCTATTTCCCGTATTTTGCCCCGCCCCTCCTGCCCCCGGGGGTTCAGAGCCAAAATTTATACAAGTTCTGTTCCCCTTCCCCCAAGGAGGTTTGTGGCCAAATTTGGTTACAATCCATGTAGAACTCTAGGACAAGTAGCGATTTGTAGGATTTACCTCTATTTCCCCCTATAGGGCCCCGCCCCTTCTGCCCCCGGGGGGTCAGAGTCAAAACTTATACAAGTTCTGTTCCCCTCCCCCCAAGGACGTTTGTGGCCAAATTTGGTTACAATCCATGCAGAACTCTATGACTAGTAGCGATTTAAAGGAAATGTTGACGGACAGACGGACGGACAGACGGACGACTGTCGAACGGACAACGGACACCGCACCACGGTATAAGCTCACTTGCTCTTTTGGCAGGTGAGCTAAAAATTAGGTACAACAATGTCTATAATTGTATTTGCACTTTACACATTTAAATTATGATTCAATCTACATGTTGACAAAAATTTGTCTTTTATTTTCGAAATGGCAGCTGCGGTTAGGATCATCTCAGGATCATTCATTTTATGTAGCGTTTTTTATCAATGAAAACAATATAATTTATATCAGAAAAATAAAACAAAAATAAAAGTGGACCTAAAATGGATCCCTGCTAAACTCCAAGAACAAGGTAGAAAATTTGGAAGTTCGATTTTTTTTTTGCATTATTATGGTATTTTTCACTTCAAAAATTTTGAATCTGATTTAAGCTATACACTGTATATTGAAACCGATTCCAGGCAAATCGAAGCAGTAGATAAATATCTACAGGCAGTTCGATTTTGCACAATGAAAGGCTGTGGCAGCCATCTACGATGCTGGTCAGAAAAAATGAAAACGGTCGACACATCTGCAGGTCAGATTTGACTTAAAGTTTTCAAGAAAATGGTCGGACAAAGTCGCGGCAGAAAAAGAAGAACAAGAAAAATAAGAACAGATCAAACACTATAAGTTCCCCACTCCATTGGGGGAACTTAATTAGAGAAGAAAGAAATGATTTACCGGAAGGATGGACAGAAGGATGGTGGACAATGGACGCAGTGCGATCAATTCTAATAGATTACCACCTTCATGATGGTGGTAGACTTTAAATAACAAGTGACTATGACCTTGCAAATTTGAAATTTGGACTCTCTATAGATATACATACAATGTATGTGCAGCTCATTAAAAGGAAGTTGCAAGAACAGTAAAAAGCTTAATTATTTGAATGGAAGGAGGATAATATAGCATTCCATCTCATGATTCTTATAAGCCATCACCAATTTACTTTTTATTTGCAGTAGCAACATTTTTTAGCATAAAACATAACTACCTGATGAGATGGTGTTTGTTTTGACCTCAAAAAAACGTCCACTGTTACTATGGGCTGAATCGTAGAACATTTCAGAAGTAAAGTCTTGAACTCTGTCCAAAGCATCCACATCTACACAGTATACATAGTTGACAGGTTTATCCAAAAGTCTTCTTGGTAGGTCATATTCGACTGTGAATTCTTGAAATCTATCTCCAATATTTCTGATAAAGAGATAAAAAGAATTTAACTTTTAATTTGTTATCAAACTAACAAATAACAAATGTTTCATTTTTCCAATAACACTCATATGAATCTCTATGAAAAGTTACAAATACCATAATGTATATGAAAGCATGCATAGAACAATAAAACCTTAAAAAAAAGACCAGTGAGAACTTTCTATGTCTAAACCTTTTGGCCTACCAACTGAAAATATATATATGAAGCCATGTTTTAGTAGGCTTGAATGTAATGACAAAAGAAGATTTGTTGATTGTTCTCGTACCTTATTTTTTTCATTCTTATGTGCGTCGGATCATGTGGTATCAACAGATATAAGTAGGCACCACCTTTGACATCATTCAAAATGGATGGAGAAAACACAGCATGAAAAATCACTTTCACAGTATTTGTGCGAATCCTTGTGTTTGGCCTAAAATAAAAGAACAAATAATATGTTTTATACAAAAACTTTTGATAGGATTTTCAAAATCAAATATTAAAACTCTTTTGAAATAAATCAAAGATGCTCCACCGCCAGCTGAGCATATTAAAAACAATACTCATCATTTAAACAATAATTGGTGTTTAATGGTGTATATTTATGTCAAAGTAACACAAAAATAGATATAAAATTGTTTATTTTGCTTTTGGTACACACACAATCAGTACTTCATTCCATATAGGCCATAGTGCAATGGATTTTTTTTCAGGACGCATTAATTATTGTTAATAATTTTATCTTGAAATAAAATTAGAAGCTCTTGAAACTTCTCAATGGTGGTAATGGTGCAAAGGAAGTAACTTTTGTAACTGAAGATAGAGGAAGTCTGCCCCTCTTTTTGATAGACCAAAAATACTGTTAATCAGCGATGTAGCATCTTTAAGATGATAATCTAAAGGGAAATTTGGACCAAGAGTGGTCATAGAACAAGGACATAGTCATTCAGATCCCTCGCCAATGGAGATATCAAAGCTGAAGTAAGTTTGATTGTAGAGACTTATGTGTATGGAAAAAAAAACAGGAAAAAGGAAGTTGAGCTAAAGAAAGATGGAGTATAATTCAAGTAGAGTGGGGCTGCAATTGTTGAATCAGGTATACAGCCTTGACATTAATTTATATTAGACTATATACACAAAGATGGGTGGAGTTTTGCAAAGTAACATTTACCATTTACCATGATATTTTCAGCAATGTTTCCATGGTAACGGAAAAAGTGCAAAAAATGAAAATAGCAAAAGGTACTACTAGACCATAAAAAGAAAGTGTCTATGAAGTTTCGTGGAAATATCTCTGCTGGTTTTAGAGTTATGCTCCGGAAACCATTCGTACGGACGGACGGACAGACGGACGGACGGACGGACGGACGGACGGAACCCATTTGTATATCCCCCGCCAACTTCGTTGGGCGGGGGATAATTATAACCTTAAACTAAATCATGTGCCTGGAGAGCAGAGTGTGTTCATGGAAGTATTCTGTTGAAAGTCATAACCTGAAAACATTTTTCTGTGTAGGTTTGATTTAAAAATACACGCAAATGTAGGTACTGCTTCATCCTATGAACCCGTGAAGTTCAAGCAACAAGCACTGTAGGAAATTTAAGCTATTTCTTTATTGCATTTCATGATCTACAAAAATGTAGCTACTTTTGGCACTGATACCTCTACCAGGTGAATTTGTAAAACCTTAGTACATGTAGTATTAAAGGGTAGATCCCTGCTTGGACAGGACCACAACGTATAGTGTCTAATTCAATCAATGCTGATTAACTGTGAACCTGAATAAAATTCATGACTTTGTGACAAAATTTTGATTCTCTATATGACATGGCCATTAATTTAACAATCACCAAATTGAATATTTTCATTAAGACTTACCGCTTTTCACTATTTGATGTTGAACTGGTCTGGTCTCCAGATTTTCTGCCGGAATTTTTCTGAAAGAAAACAATTTACATAAATGTATCAATTAATGTTTTAAGATTTATGTAATTATCAAGCTGGTTACAATGAAAATATATTTGATTAAAGATGCTCCACTGCCGCCAGAGCATAAAAGATAATCATCATTTAAACAATAAGTGATGTTTAATTGTGTAATTATGTGTCTAATTAACACAAAATTACACATCAAATAATTTGTTTTGCTTTGGTATATGTGCAATCAGCACTTCATTCCATATAGGGCATAAGTGCCATGGAGTTTTTTCAGGACACAATTAATTATTTTTAATTTTTTTATATTAAAGTGGAATTAGCAGCTCAAACTTTTCAATGGTGGTAATGAAATAATTTTTGTAGCTGAAGAAAAATATTAATTTGTCTGCTCCTGTTTTTGATAGTGAAAAAATTTAATTTGTTAATAGTGTAGCATCTTCAATGTTCAAATAATTAATTAAATTACAGATTTTAGGTCTCAGAAGGAAAATTATATTTTCATAATAATCAAAATTAATCCTGGTAACATAAATTGACGTTCTAAAGATATGAAATGGCATGACCTACAAATCAACAATTTTAAAACAATTTCAATGAGGCCAGTTAAATTTAATTGAATCATAATTCCTTTCCAAACTTATTATCAATAAAAGAATTTATTAGATTAAAAAAATCTTTTCATTTTTTTTTTTTTTTTTGGTTAGTGAACCTTTTCTCAAATATTAAAACTTCAGGTGTTCTATGGTCCAATATGACCTCTTTGCATATAGAAAGATGAGTAACCTTTTTGTTTTGTTCAACATCAGATTTATGGTTAAATTCATACATTTACCACAACACCCTCGGATGTATTTGGCACTTTAGATTTAGCATTTGAACCACTCCTCCCACTTTTTCTTCCAGATGCTGAACCATCTGTAGCGTTTTGATTATTGTCATTGTTTGGCTGTGATGGACCATTATCACTTGTCTTTGCCTTTTCTTTTTGTTCTTCCATTTTCTTCCTTTTTCTCTCTCTCTTTTTTTCTCTTTTCAATTTGGCTTTGCTAATCTTCTTTTCTTTGGCCTTATTCTTTTTAGAATCTTCTTCATTTTGGTTAAGACTGCTGTCATCATCCTGATCTTCCTCATCAGTACTTGATTCACTGTCTCCATCACTCTTGCTCACTAATGAAGCAGTATCTTGATTCTGCTGCTGGACATCTACATCCATGTCTGTCTGTGCAGAAGATGTATTTACTTCCTTATCTGAATTTTGACTCGAGGAGAAAAGAGAAGAAGGTTTTGTTGATGGCTCTCCTGTGGCTGAGGACTTCTGTTTTTCTGCTTCTTCTGGACCTGATGGATTAGAGTCACCAAACAGTTCATTCTCCTTTATTGATCCTGATTTATCTCCGAACCTCATATCTGGATTCTGCCATATATTATTACCGGTAGTTTGTGTAGAGCCTCCAGTAAAATTGAAAATGCCTTTCTGTTGTTGTGACTCTGTGATTTTACTGCTGTCATCTCCCTGTGTACATTGCACTGGCTGATGAGGAGGGTCTGACGAGTTATTCGACCTGCCTTCCTGTTCTGACATAGGTTTAGGTACTGGCATATCACCTTTCTCTGTGATATCTGCTGGACTAGATGGGGACTTCTCTGTGAAATCATCTCCTTTAGGAGTTGAATCCTCAGAACTTAGATCTGACTTTCCTGCAATATCAGATAGAGAAGCATTTTTTGTAGGTGTTTTTTCAGACTGTTTTTTTGTGAAAGTTGAAAGTGAAAATGTGGGCTTCCAAGTATCTCTATGATTGTTATCCTTGCTTTTTTCAGATTGATCTTCGCTTGGTTTTCCAGAATGCTGAAGAACATCATTGTTTGACATCTCTGGTGAAACATAACAATCATTCTCTGTAGGGTTTTGAACACCTTGTGAAGCTTCTTCATTTTCATTGCCATACAAAATTTGTACATTTGATCCTGATGGTTGTGTATGGCTTCTGGCTATTGACTGCTCTGTGTCTTCAAAGCCAGAGTTGTCTCCCTGGATAATGTTTTCATCTATAGTTGTTTGGCCTTCTGCTCTATACAATAACTTCAAATTTGCTCCTGAGGGCTGCAATTTCTGGTCAGTGTTATATTGTGGCATTCCTTGTCCTTGAAGTGTTTCATTCTCAACCCTTGATCTTGTATCAGGTTCATCCACAGCAGTGTCCATCTTAGTACAGCTATCTTCTGTATGTCGAGGAATTTTGGGTGGTGACACAGCATCATCTTGGTCAGTCTCTGCCTGATAAAATGGTGAAGCAGGTTTACCATGTGGTGTCGCAGTAGTTGAAGGATTTTGAGCACTTTCAGGTTCACTGATAGACAGCTCACATTCATGTCCATTGCTGTGTACAGGTTGTGTCTGGTTCTCAGGCTTAGCAAGGTTTACCTGGGCCTTCTGTACTACTGTTTGTGGAACACCTTTATCTGTAATAATTGAGTATATATATCAATAATAAATCAGGGATCAGTCTAAGTTCACTATCACTTTCATACATATTGCAAAAAATATGAAAATTTATCTATGTAGAAATGTCCATTGTTTTCATGTTTGTTATGATACCTATGCGTAACCTGAATATATCATATATATGAATGGAAGTAATACTTGCCAGATTTGCAGATGGGACAGACCGTCTCATTTTTCCTGATGATTCCTGTACACCTAGTTTCTCCACTGTTGGCCCCACATACTCGAGACCCTGGATCAAAAATAGACTGGTCCACTTTCCATCCACAAACATCACAAAACTTTTGACGTTGTGCTAAGTCTTTATTGCTGCATGGTTGTCCTTCATCTGTTCCAGGACAAGCAACAGTATCTTTACGTTTGGCCACATCAATTTTTGGGACCTTTGTACCACATTCCGGACAGAATCTGGCATTTTGTAGATCAAATCCACAAGGCCCACCATCTTCATTCAAACCTTGACACCTCACCATGTCAAAGGTTTTCTAGTTCACCTGTAACACACACAACAACTACAAATAATCTGAAAATTAGAATTATGTTTTCCTATATACCAAACCTATCATCATGGTTGTTCAGATTCTAACTCAGGTTCAGACAGCTTCATTTTTGAAATTGTTTTCCAAAATTTATAATTTACCAAAAAAATTTAAGTACATGCAGGACATCATATTGTCAGAAATAACTTCAAAAAAATACTTGTTTTTTTTTTATTTCACTGACACTGTATGGAAAATATATGAGAAAAAGGAATATTCAAACGAATTGTAAAAATGTTGTTTTGGTTTTGAAAATGTTTATATTACCATGATTTATGATTTATAAATAACTGCATGTCTTTTACTTAGTGCCCCTGTATGTAAGTTCTGTGTCTTCACTATTTATCAATAATGAACCTTATTATGTTGAGGTCAATATGGTGTTTTATCATATGACTGATAATTTTGCTGTTTTTGATTGGTTGATAAATTAGCAAATACATTATCAACCACGAAATTGGTGACAAAAAACAAGGAAGTGACAGACTGTACAGAGTTCAGATACCTTTTATCAGTTCATGCAGTAACCTAGCTAGCTGTGTCTAAAAACAGGTCAAGGGAATCATATTCATTTTCGAGGTTGGTATCAGTCTATAGCTAGATTGTACCTAAATGTAGAGAAAAACGACTTCAGAATTTCATGATGCCAGGTTAATTTTTTGTGACTTCATTATAAAGTCAGCAAGATATAGTAGAAGGCAACATGTACTATGATCAACGATGATCTACTGCTGAAAAATGCAAAACGTTCACGAATACCAGGGAAAGATCCAGCAATAAAACTTTTTGCTCTTACTACTGGAAAATGAAGTATTTTGATTTTGAAAAAACTATTCATGGAAAAGGAATATTACTTAGATCCTGCCAAAAAAAATTGAATGTCGTCCTGTTAATTTTTTAAGGTTAATTTTTGTATTGGCTGTTCATAAAGTCAATAAAAGGCATATGTATTATTAACTCTGATTGGTCACATGTATGGAGGTCGATATTTAGCATATCAACTCAGTGTTTCCATTTTTAGAAATCAAATTAATATTCATATTAGGATATCACAACTGGATTGATATTGCTTGTGTGATGTCACATTATCATGACATATTCACAAGTTCTTTGGGAAGATGTACTCTGGCTGTTCTTTATCAATTTTTGTATATATCCAACGAGAAGAAAAAATGAAGCCCTTCATTAATGAAACAAGTCATATAAGATGAGATAGGTCAGGAAGTAAAATGTAAACGACCTTGAGGACAGGTAACAGCTAGATAACAAGATTTTTTTAAGATTCCTTGAAAATACTAACTTGATAAAGAAACTGAAACTTTATGAGAAATGAAAGTGAAAGTTGGTATTTTACATGTTGCTTTTAAGTGTTTGCATATAAAGATAATACATTGATAAAATATCTGTGTACACTCTTACTATATACATACCAAGGTTATGCTTCATGCATATCTTAACTTTTTATGTGTACATGATATATAGAGATATCGGCACATAACAGCAATATCCCTCTGTGGATTGTGAAAATGGTGGAGTTTCCAATCTCTCTTCTATCACAGTTAAATTACATGTATGTTTCAGCCCAGTCACAGATATGACAGAACCATAGCTATGGGCTCTTAAAATACAAACTTTATCATTAAAATACTCTTTATTCCACTGTTCAGATATCTAATAAATTAGAAATGCTACAATATTTCAAGACATGATCAAATGACACTAATCGATGAAGTATTGTTTTATTTGTGTTCACAAACAAAGATTTCTAATGGAAGAATATATTCTTCGATAGTTAACAATGATATTATGTGGTTGTTATGGGAAAAGATAACGGGGTAAATATTCTCTTTCAGCCCCTTTTCTGGCAAGACAAGAGAACCTCAATCTGAGGGGTAAGATTCTTAAGTTACCTGTTACCTGTTACCTGTCCTTAGACACCGTAGTTAGCTGGCTCCAGCTAGTTGTGGCACGTTTTGTTCATTTACAAGATTATTGTCCGATTGTCAAATATGAGGCTTTGCCAAGAGTTTGACAGCTAGCTTAATAATCTTATCCCGAGTTTTGAGATCTCACCACAAGGAGAGTGAATGATTCTTTTTCAGTTACCCACTTTGTGTCTCTAATAATGACGTGTTAGTAAAACAAGTAAGAATGATGTGACCTGAGTGAATTATCATCAACGCCATTGTGATGACATCGTTGCATTGGTGTCTGATGTCATATACTACACTGTTACGGCCGTTTTGATATAAGTTTGAAGAAAAATGTGACTGCAAGTCAATTCTCCATGCATGAAAATACTGTATTCGATCCATAGAAACAAATTTGGACCAGCCTTCCATAAATTATTCTACAAAGCCATAAATCAATTTTCAAAAGAAAGTAAGTTATGAAATATTTCAGAAACATTGATTTCCAACTGCTAAGTGACAACTCTATTCTATGTCGTAACTTACATGTCGCTTCCTTGTGTATAGTGTATAATTTCATTTTTCATGCATATTTTAAAGATTATTTAATTTGTTTTGATGATTAATGCTGAGATTACTGTCCAATACATGTACCCAACCAAATACAAACATCAAACACAGATTCGCCATTTTGTTCAACTGGGCTTTAAATGAATTCACATGGTGATTAAGGTCACATGACTATAAACAGACTGAACGTTGTTGTCCAGAAAAAAAAGTGTATGTATTGCAGGATATTTTGAACGAAAATTAATCCTGTAGTTTGCAATATCTTTTATTGTAAAACCAATCTAGTTTCTGAAACTAATGTTAATAATTTTAGAGAAAATCATAATTTTGTAGACGAGGTTATATTGCATAAGTATTCATGAAATGTAGCATTAGATGACACGAGTGTGTGATAAACCTGTATTACACACGTAAATTGTAGGCATGAAAGATTAATCTACATTCTTAGTTAACAAGTTTCAATTTTACATGATAAAACTCATATTTGATCATATTTGCTTTCTGTATCTGTACGATTACCATGCCAATTCACCTAAAGTAATTCTGATAGAAGACACTTTATATAGTTCATTATGATTTGCACAAAAAAAATTGCAGGGCTTGACATAAACCATTGCTCAACTGCCCCTGGCAGGTTGGACCTCCTGTCGGCCAAGTTTGACAGTAACATGTCTGTGACTTGTGGAGGTGGAGATTTTAGTGAGGCCTAAATTAAAATATTGTTTGTTTGCCCTCCTCCAACCGACCCATGAAAATCAGCCCGACTCAAAAAATTTTATTGAAATATTCTAGTGAAAATTTTTTTTATTGTCGTGTACTTTCCAGTACCGTGTGAAAACCTTTGATGAATCGTGGTATAAATTTTTGTTTCGCCTCGTGATCAATTTTGACAATCGCGGTAATTTTCCAATACTGGGTCTTTGATACGCTTTCATTATACGGACAGTTT
>SAYR01045842.1:61775-77232 GCA_004382745.1 Argopecten irradians irradians | reverse complement strand
CAGAGCCAAAATTTATACAAGTTCTGTTCCCCCTCCCCCAAGGATGTTTGTGGCCAAATTTGGTTACAATCCATGCAGAACTCTATGACTAGTAGCGATTTAAAGGAAATGTTGACGGACAGACGGACGGACGACAGACGGACGGACGACGGACGGACGGACGACGGACGACGGACGCCGCGCCATGACATAAGCTCACTTTTTTATTTCCAGTGTAGTTTACGTACTTTTCTGAAGCCAATTCTTTAAATAATTATTTAAAGTCTTAACCAACTAAGTTCATGTAATATTTTTGGATAGTATTCAAGAAATTTTGATATTGGGAAATTTAAGGCTTGAATTGGGAAAAATTTAGAGGTTTTGCCATGGGGAATGGGGCCGAAATTCGGCCCCAAAGCATGTTGAAAAAAGCCCTGTTTTATTAACATATGTTTTGATGATTTATGCTGAGTTTACTGTCCAATACATGTACCCATCAATGCAACCATATACAAACATCAAAAACAGATTCGCCATTTTGTTCAACTGGGCCTTAAATGAATTCACATGGTGATTAAGGTCACATGACTATAAACAGACTGAACGTTGTAGTCCAGAAAAAAAAGTGTATGTATTGCAGGATATTTTGAACGAAAACTAATCCTGTAGTTTGCAAATTTTTTATTGTAAAACCAATCTAGTTTCTGAAACCAACGTTAATAATTTTACAAAGAAAATCATAATTTTGTAGAAGAGGTTACCCGGGTATATTGCATTGGTATTCATGAAATGTAACATTAGATGACACGAGTGTGTGATAAACCTGTATTACACACGTAAATTGTAGGCATGAGAGATTAATCTACATTCTTAGTTAACAAGTTTCAATTTTACATAATAAAACTCTGTAGTACATTTTGATCATATTTGCTTTCTGTATCTGTACGAATACCATGCAATTCACATAAAGTAATTCTGATAGAAGACACTATATATAGTCCATTATGATTTGCACAAAAAAAGTTGCAGGGCTTGACATATAAACCATTGCTCAACTGCCCCAGGCAGGTTGGACCTCCTGTCGGGCAAGTTTGACAGTAACATGTCTGTGACTTGTGGAAATGGAGATTTTAGTGACTTGATGTCATTGATACTTGTTTAGGTTGATGTAGAGTATATATCACAGTCATTAAGACAAAATTGCAACAAAATCTGAACTATGAAGCCCTCTGCACAGATTTCCTGAGGAGTTGTTTGATCAGGAGGGTTGCCGCTCGATCATTATCACTAGGCTGACTGGACAGCAGGAACAATTTATAATTAACAATTTTATCTTAATAGAACATGTTCTGTTATCAAGGATTTGAAAATATACTGTAATTAGTGTCTACAGTATAAATATATTATTATTAATATTCGACAAATTTCGGCAAGTCAAATTTCTAGTCGGGCAGGTTAAGTTTTTGTGGACGTCACTGTCCCGACAGGGCAAGTCCTTAAAAAAGTTGATGTCGAGACCTGAATTGTCTGAAAATTTGTGTGTGATTATACAAGTACACATGCAATGGCATGAATAAATGGTCGCCTGACTGGCAGTTACAGTTACGGCAGTTACATATTGTAGACCTACAATGTACATGCTACTTTTTTTCAATGGTCCATTTCAAGAGAGAATTAATCTGTTTAAAAACCATACATGATACAAAACAACACAAAATTATGTTCTAACGAAATAAAACAAAACATTTAAAATAAAATATCCATGTCAGTATGGCTGGGATTGGTTGATATGAATACTACTTTCGGTATTTCATCCGTCGACAAAATGTCTGACTGACTTTTGATCATTGTGCTAACTTAGTCGAGTGTTACATTGAAGCTAGAGTTATTGAATTATTGTTATTGAAACGTTTCTGGAATATCAACAAAGTATCTATCAACTTACCTCAGTCAAATTTGAAATTACATCGTCATGTTATACTTAGACAATTATATTAATGTTTCGCTCTGCTGTCAATGTCCTGCCAACTTGCGGTTATGGCTGCGGCAAAGTGGTGATCACGTGACCGAGATATTAGCAACGAAGACTAATTTTACGAGACACTGAGAGACAAAATTGTAGTATTCTGTGATAAAATTCTAAACAATTATTTCTAGATATCATTAACTGAAAAATAAACATAAAAAAGTGTCGGAAAAAAATCATGAATCATAAGTATATGCATTTATTTGTTGAAACGAAAGTGAAAGTAGAATACATGTAAACTACAATGTACGAACTAATACACAATCTAGAGAATTCCGGATACATTATCAACAAACAAGAAAGATGGTTGATCTTAATCTTGTGATTTTGTAAAGAATTTCTAGATTAATTTGTTATAGATACTTTCATTCAGATACAATCCAGATACCTTTTCGGAAAATCATATATTCAGCGGAAATCCCAACTTTCACTTTCGTTTCCGAGAATTAAGGATCGACACGTGCACGCGTACGTTTCATGATCCGTACCGGTTCATAGGGATCTGAGAATTATTAGTCACAGTTTATATTATAATAGTCCCATCCGAGTGGCATAAGACCATTTTAGGCGTTTTAGGGGTCGAAATATTAGATTTAAAAAATCGGTAAACATCATACTAGACGTAAAATATATATGAATTTTACCGATTAAAATCATTTTTGATCTGCTAGACCTTTAAAACGTCTAAAAATGGTCTTAGGATACTCTGGCGGATCCAGGTGAATCTATATAAATATTTACATAAGCTGTAACTGATTCTAAGATCCATGTGTACCGGTTAGCCATATTATGTCATCAGTCTACCATATACGAATCGATCAGTACCGACATCGATCACGACCGTATCGAATGTATTGTAGCTATATGTACATTGTACATGTATCAAAATATCACACTGATTTTTCAAGATTCAAGATTTCAAGATTTCAATATTTATTTATTCACTCAGACACAGTAACTGTGTGACAAGAGGTCCAATTCATAATACGGTTTTAGTGCATGACAGGCACGTGTATATAGAGATATAAAAATACAAAATGTAGTACATGTACATGATACAATATAGAACATGATATTTGTTTGCAATTATTATACATGTTTAGTATTAGAGACAAAAAAGTATAACGTAACATGCGTTTTTATAAGAGTAAAGACAATTTTTGAATGAATGAACTAATTTTATCAAAAGCTTCTTATTGAAAATTCTGAACATTCCTTCCATTTTAACTTTGCTTGGATTTTTGTGATAATAGGATGGAATAAACTTTAATCTTAATTAGTTGTTTAACATTAGTACGATTTTGTTTGCAAACGGTGTGAATCCGCGCGTAGCAGATTCTCACAAAAGTTTTGCGACAAACAAAATTTCTTTCGTACCCCGATGAAATTAAAAAATAGTGATTTCAATACTTATAATTAATTTTCCAGGCTACTTTATAAAATAAAATACGTTTACACGTAAGATTCCATTGAATTTTTCCACGGGATTATTTTTTCCAAATCGATACGCAACGTCAATGTTTCTATTGTGACGTCACGATAACGTCGGGTTTCTGCGCCATTCTTGGATTTTTTTTCATCGTGGAATGAAAAAAATGAATAGGCCAATCAGAAAGCCAGAAATATAGAAAAAATAAATTGTAGACAAATAATGAAATACATCTCCCATATTACACAATGTACATATTCTATTATTCCTTTGCAACCCTCTCCATCTTCCGGTTTCTACCGGTAGTTTCATATTATATTAGAAGTTCTAAATTTACATAACATTTTTGAATCTTTGTTTTTCAGCCGTATCAAGTAATCTTCTAAACCAAAATTGTGATAAACGTGATCCATTTTAATTGCATTTGTCCTTTTTCATTAAGTGAATACATCAATCTATACATACGGCTTGATGGTTGATTTTCATTACAAACCAACATATACCAAAATTATCTAATGAGTATCTTCCAGATTCTCCATATACCATAAAGTTTGCCGTGCTTTTTCTAAAGCCTGGTATTCTCTTACAGAACTGTAAATGTATCTTTTCAAGAAGTTGTGTTTACTCATAGTACCATATTTCGCATGAGTATAATAAAATAGGATTGACTAGTGTGTCAAATAATTTAGATTTCAAGTCAATTGGTAAGTCAATATTTCTTATTTTACGATATACAACATAAAGTGCCTTTTGGGCCTGTTCAGACAGTCGATTTTTTTTGCTGCAGTAAAGTTGCCATTGTAATTAACTCTTTGAGTGCCACAAGCTTTTCTTTAGAGAGTGCCAAGTCCGAATAGACCTCTTTGAAATTTGAACATATATGACGTCACAGTAACACAATCGACTATTGTATGACGTCACGTCATCGGACCGGGAGTGTAGCAGTTTTCGTAGTTGTTTTTTGTTTTTTATTGACTTTAAATCGGTAACATTTCACGACGAAGCTTAGAGAGATGCCTGATAATATCATAGTCGTAGAATATAGATAATTCCGTAATTCAAGGATGATAAAAAAAATTGATTGCCGATATGTATTTATATGTACTTGGGTTATAAAGTTGTGAGGAAAGACGATCATATACATAACGTAGAATGCATATTTGTCAACTTAACTCTGGTGCTGATTTGTTTCTATTTTCATAGTAATATTAAATATAAAAGAAGTAAATGTTAGAAGATGAACAAAATATTTCATAAGTTCGACGGAAATGAAACACTACGGCACCAAATCCAAATACATATAACAAAATGTGTTGAAAAAAAGTTCATTGTTTTTTCTGTTTTTGAAAAAACAAGCACCCACCGCCGATTACACTGTATTTGGCTATCTATATATAGGGTTATGAAATTGGGACTCATAGAGCATGCAATTCGTATAATTGCTAAAAAATTATTTGTTTAAAAGCACTCAAAAATAAACTAAAGATATTGATATAAATACTACTACCATAGAAATGGGTAAATTGTCTGTCGCGTACCTTTTGTTACGTCCCGCTCTATTTATATGTGAGTGTAGGGTAATTTATATCTTACAGATATAAAGAGTTGCATTCTTACTGAATATATACATATTTCTTAAAGCTGTTTCCAACACAATCTATATATACACCTCGGTACCAAGTTTGTCGGATTGGAATTACATATATATGTACAGTGTACAATATGCATGTATGCAATGAATCACGTGACATTAAAGTCCCGTAATATGTAATTATTTTCCATGAGTCTGGAAATAAAGCATGCACGTACTTCGTATGTATAGTAGAACCAGAACGCTTACACGTTGGTCACATAATTTCAGTAAAAAATTTAGTTGATACCAACATCTGTAACAATGTGTGTTTCGCGAAATACACAGGGATCTGAGAATAAGATGCAGTTTACATCAATATATATATAGACACATATCTTTCGGCTAAGATCACTCACAATAAGCGGTTTATGTACATTGCATTGTATAATCCCGCCTAAAAAAATATGTAATTAATAAACAAATGTTAACCATCATGTTGTGAATATTTGGCGTCTCTTGATATAAAAAATGATAGTAAAAACAAACAAACAAGCAATTAAAAAAGTCAATATCAGTGAACGTAGTAACTGAATTGAATTTCATTAGAATTGGCTTTTGAGTGTTTTGCATGAATTGACAGTTAACATGCAGCGAATTTCATCCAAAATGTTTGGTCCTAATTCAGAATCCCATTTATGCATCATCTATGTACCAAGAATGAGTGGTAATATTTATAAAAAGTTGTCCTGCTTGAAACATATGCCTGAAATGGCACGATTTGTCGCCATTTCTCCATGAAATTTTGAGTCACGCGACCCTCTACTCTGACATCTACACGTATATATTTGTATTATCTGGTATACCATTTGAATATTATATAATAATGTATATATATGTCCAACTGATAAGTCAGAAAAATTCAATAAAATAACCTGAACTTAAAAAAACCCATTAAAATATCTGTATCTATGGCACAAAAAGTCGCACGAATCCATTATATCAGGAAGCAGTAGCTTAAATCGCATGCCAAATGTGAGTCAAATACTGGTATGTATGTTTCCCATATATATTCATTCTAGTATATTATATGTATCTTCGTGTAAAACTGTTCAGATCCAGTATCATAAAAATTATGAATGCTACAATAGGTTAAGAACATGAGGCAAATGATAAACTATTGCGATATAGTAGGGTTGTGTTTTATTTGTGTTCACAAACAAAGATTGTCTAATGGAAGAATATATATTTTCGATAGGTTCAACAGTGATATTATGAGTGGTTAGTTAATGGGAAAAGATAACGGGAGTAATATTCTCGTTTATCAGCCCCTTTCTGGCAAAACAGAGACCTCAATCTGAGGGTAAGATTTTTAAGTTACTGTTACCATGTTATCACTGTCCTTAACACCGTAGTTAGCTGGCTCGCAGCTAGTTGTGGAACGTTTTGTTCATTTACAAGATTATTGTCCGGCTTGCAAATTATGAGGCTTTGCCCAAGATTTGAACAGCTAGCTTAAAATAAATCTTATCCCGAGTTTTGAGATTCACCCACAAGGAGAGTATGATTCTTTTCCAGTACCACTTTGTGTCTCTAATATGACGTGTTAGTAAAACAAGTAAGGAATGATGTGACCTGAGTGGAAATTATGCATCAACGCCATTGTGATGACATCGTTGGCATTGGTGTCTGATGTTCATATACTAATCTGTCGGCCGTTTTGATATAAGTTTTGAAAAAATGTGATCTGCACATGATCATTCTCCATGCATGATAATACTGTATCTCCAAAGAAACAAATTTGGACCAGCTTCCATAAATTATTTACAGAAGCCATAAATCATTTCAAAGAAGTAAGTTATGAAATTTCAGAAAATTGATTTTCCCTGCTAAAGTGAACAACTCTAATTCCGATGTTGTAACTTTACATGTCGCTACCCACTTCTACGGTAGCTTGAGGTATGCACTTTCGTCATTGTGTATAAGTGTAGTATCATTTTTTCATGCCGATGGATTTCAAACTAAGATTATTGTTAATCAGGTTTTGTCACTGGGCTTTGGGGTCCTGTGGCTTTGGGGGATTTTCGGAAATGTGCGACAAAACAAGGATTTGGGGAAATATTCAAGTGAAACAAAGAGGCCGCAGAGGGGCTGTATCGCTCACGCTGGTTGTAATTGCCTAAGTAAATGTTCTGAATACAGCCTTCATCTTGGTTCTTTTCTGAAGGAGAATTTTAAATATTAACTCTAAATCGCTCTATTTGGGCCAAGCCTGCCAGGGGGTCAGAGCCAAAATTTAGTAGACTGTTCTGTTCTCGCTCTAGTGCTGCCTTCCAAGGAATGTTGTTGAGTGGCCGTAGAATGTTGGTCACTAATTAAGCAGGTAATCTAGGGACAGAGTAGCGATTTATAGGATTTACCTCTATTTCCCCTGAATTGGGCGCCCCCATACCGTCCTGCTCCGCCCGGGGTCCAGAGCCAAAAATTTAATACAAGTTACTGTTTCCTCCGTTCCAGCTCATCTCTACATAATTTTGGTTACATTTACATGCAGAACTGCTATGACTAGTAAGCTGATTTAAAGAATTTACTCTATTCTTAATTGGACCTCCCCGGGTGTCAGAGCCAACAGATTTATACAAGTTCTGTTCTCCTACCCACAGGATGTTTGTGGCCATTTTGGTTTACAATCATACAGAACTCTGGAAATTAAGTACGATTTATATGGATTCCATCTATTTCCCTATTGGGCCCGCCCCTTCTGCCCCTGAGAGGTCAGAGCCAAAATTTATGACTTGTTCTGGTCCCGTTCCCAGATGTTGATGGCATATATTTGTTTAGCGATATCCATACAGAAAAGACCTCCTTAAGGAAAACAAGTACCCCGTTTATAGCGATTTACCTATAGTTTCCCTATTTGGCCTGCTCTCCTGCCCGGGACCAGACCCAAGAATTTATAACAACTCAGTTTCTTATTCTCCCAAGGAGTTTGTGGCCAAATTTTGGTAAAATCCATGCAGAACTCTAGGACAAGAAGGTGATTTATAGATTTAACTCTATTTCCTATTGGGCCCGCCGTGCCTGCCCAGGGGTCAGAGCTTAAAATTTATACAAGTTCTGTTCCCTCCCAAAGGATGTTTGTGGCCAAAATTTGTTACAATCCATGTAAGAACTGCTTGACTAGTAGCGATTTTAAGATTTACATCTATTTCCTTATTGGCCCGCCCCCTGCCCTGGGGGACCAAGAGCCAAAATTTATACAAGTTCTGTTCCCTCTTCCTCCAAGGAATGTTTGTGGACCAAATTTGGTTACAATCCATCGGCAAAACTCTATGAACTAAGTAGCGAATTTAAAGGATTTAACTCTAGTTTCCGCCTATTGGGCCCGCCTCCTGCCCGGGAGACCGAGAGCCAATAATTTTATACAAGTTGTTCCCTCCCGCAAGGATTGTTGTGGCCAATTTTGGTACAATCCATGCAGAACTCTATGACTAGTACGATTTTAAGGATTTACATCTATTTCCCCTAATTGGGACCCCGCCCACTACCTTGCCCTGGAGGACCAGAGCCAAATATTAATACAAGTTTCTGTTCCCCCTCCCCCAAGGATGTTTGTGGCCTAATTTGGTTACAATCCATTGCAAACTCTGGACAAGTAGGCGATTTAAAGGATTACCTCTATTCCCCATTGGGCCTCCGCCCCTCCGTGACTGCTTTGGCGCCAGTTGGGTATCTGAGAGCTGTTAATCTAGTCATAAACTAAAGTGTCGAATGCTCACGCCCGTCTGGAACTACCGCATCTGAATCAAGGATTGAATGTGTATGATGGGGCGCAAGAGTTTATGCATTATAACCAACTATTCTCAAAATGAGAGCAGCAACTCTTGTTAATTAGATACTCAAGGATTCTTATTTATAGCGTAAATAGTGAATTATCCTCTATCAATCTGCCATAGTGTGGATTAAAGCGTATTGTATATCAGACAGGACACGTAAGAGATGAATTTCGCGCTGCACCATGGGACGAGCTGGGGCGCCTGCATACATCTTTGTTGGCCGCATGACTATATGAACTCTCAGTTCTTATATTTTTTTTTTACTCGTGATATGAATTTAGTATTCTTTTGGATGATATATTAACCCTACTTTCTTACAAATATTATTCTAATAAGTCTTAACGACCGCACATTTATATTTATTGCATCCAATGTAAATATTTGGATCGTTTCAAGGAGAATTTCTTGTGATTTGGCGGAAATTTTGATGGAGGGTCTTGAGATCTTTCATAAATTACTTTATGAGACAGGTCGATTCCATTTAGTTCATTTGGAGTTAGCACTGGCGAAGCACGGAGTCCTTTATTCGGCCGACATCCCTGTAGCATGTGAAAACTAGAAAGCGCTTGTTTATTTGAAAAATATAAACTATAGTTTTGATCACAGATTATTATACATAGGCGCGGTAGTTATGCACTGCTACAAATAGATCTTCATGTACGCATCAAGTGCACATATAAAACACAAAAACAATTCGCCATTTTGTTCAACTGGGCTAATGAATTCAGCTGTGTTTGATTGTTATTAAGGTCACATGCATGTATACTATAAAGCCATCACAAGAAAGAAAACTCTAAGTATCCAATCTACAGTTGTCTTAAAGTCTATTAAAACAAGACAGTGGATAATGTATTCGATGAAACAAGGATATTTGAAACGAAATAATCCTTGTTAGTTTCAAATTTGTTCTTATTATAGCACTACAGATTCCAAAATCTACAGCTATTCCTGAGAGATTCTATATCAGCATTACATTAGATAAAAATCGTCTAGATATCTGTACGTGAGAAAAGAGCGTTTACGTCTGTTCAGAATTTAACAACCCAGGCCTTGCTATATTGCATTTGCGTTATATTTCTCCTTCAAATGACATATATTGGAATAAATCCATATTAGTATTTAATTGACTCACGATTGTATTGACTGACTAATAATGTCCGAGGTTAGTTAGACACCAGTACTATGCTACCTCGCCTTACATGAGGAGATTAATCTAACATTCTTAGTTAACAAGTTGTCAATTTACATAATAAAACCTCTGTAGACATTTTGATCATATTTGCCTTTCTGTATCTGTACGAATACCAGGCCAATTCACGATAAATAATTCTATAGGAAGACACTATATATAGCTCCATTATGATTTGCACAAAAAAAGTTTGCAGGGCTTGACAATAAACCATTGCTCAACTGCCCCGGCAGGGTTGGACCTCCTGTCGGGCAAGTTTGACAGTAACATGTCTGTGACTTGTTGGAAATGGAGATTTTAGTGACTTGATGTCATTGACATTGTTTAGCGGTTGAACTGTAAGTATATTACAGTCATTAAGACAAAATTGCAAACAAAAATCTGAACTATAAGCCCTCTGCACAGATTCCTGATCGGAGTTGTTTGAATCAGTGAGGTTGCCGCTCGATCATTATCACTAGGACGAACTGACGCAGTAAGCAATTTATAAAATTAACAATTTTATCTTAATAGAACATTTTGTTAAATCCAAGGATTTGAAAATAAGTACTGTATATAGTGTTACAGTAAAATATAATTCATTTTAATATTCGATCAAATTTCGGCAGTTCAATTTCTAGTCGGGCAGGTTAAGTTTTTTTGCGTCACTGTCCCGACAGGCAGTCCTTAAAAAAAGTTGATGTCGAGACTTGAAAAATTTGTCTGAAAATTTGTGTTGATAGTACAAGTAAACATGCAATGGCATGAATAATGGTCGCCTGAGGCAGTTACAGTTACGGCAGTTACATATTGTAGACTACAAATGTACATGCTACTTTTTTTCAATGGTACCCATTCAAGAGAGATTAATTCTGTTTAAGAAACCATACATGATTACATTAAAACATACACCAAAATTATGTTCTACACGATATAAAAAAACATTTAAAATAAATTATCTTCATGTTCAGTATGGCTGGGATTGGTTGATTATGATACTACTTTGGTATCATGCCGTCGACAAAATGTCTGATGAGTTTTGATCATTGTGCTAACTTAGTTCGAGTTTACATTGAAGCTAGATGTTATTTGATTTTTATTTGTATTCGAAGACGTTTCTTGGAATATCAACAAAGTATCTATCAACTTACCTCAGTCAAATTTGAAATTACATCGGGTCATGTTATTACTTAGACAAATTATATTATGTTGCTCTGCTTGTCAATGTCTGCCAACTTGCGGCTATGGGGCTGCGGCAAAGGTGCTGATCCACGTGCCGAGACATAAGCAACAAGACTAATTTTACGAGACAACTGAGAGACAAATTGTAGTATTCTGTGATAAAATTAAAACAATTATTCTAGATTCATTAACTGAAAATAAACTTATTATTTAAATTAGTGTCCGAAAAAGAAATATGATCATAAGTTATCATTTATTTGGTTGAAAACGAAAGTGAATAGTAGATATACATGTAAACTACAATGTACGAAATAATACACAATCTAGAGAATCCGGATACATTATCATACAAACAAGAAAGATGGTTGATCTAAATCTTGTGATTTTGTAAAAATTTCTAGATTTAATTGTATAGGATACTTTCATTCAGATACATTATCCAGATACTTTCGGAAATCATATATTCGCGAAATCCCAACTTTCACTTTCCGTTTCCGGAGAATTAAGGATCGACAAGGGCACGCGTATTTCATGATCCGTACCGGGTTCAATAGGGAATCTGAGAATTTATAAGTCACAGTTTTATTATAATAGTCCTCCGAGTGGCATAAGACCATTTTAGGCGTTTTAGGGGTCGAAATATTAGATTTAAAAAAATCGGTAAACATCATACTAGACGTAAAATATATATGAATTTTACGATTAAAATCATTTTTGATCTGCTATGACCTGTTAAAACGTCTAAAAAAATGGTCGGTTAGATACTCTGGCGGATCCAGTGAATCATATATAAATATTTTACTATAAGCTGTAACTGATTTCTAAGATCCATGTGTAGCCGGTTAGCCATATTATGTTCTCAGTCTACCATATACGATCGATCAGTACCGACATCGATCACGACCGTATCGAATGTATTGTAGCTATAGTGATACATTGTACATGTATCAAAATATCACACTCGATTTTTAAGATTCAGATTTCAAGATTTCAATTATTTATTTATTCACTCAGACACAGTAACTGGTGACAAGAGGCTCCAATTTCATAATACGGTTTTAGTGCATGACAGGCACAAGAGATATAAAAATAAAAAAGTAAGTACATGTACATGATACAATATAGAAATGATATTTGTTTGCAATTATTATACATGTTTAGTATTAGAGGACAAAAAAGGTATAACGTAACATGCGTTTTTTATAAGAGTAAAGACAATTTTGAAAATGAATGAACTAATTTTTATCAAAAGCTTCTTATTGAATAATTCTGAACATTCCTCCATTTTAACTTTGCTTGGATTTTTGTGAAATAATAGATGGAATAAACTTTAATCTTACTATAGTTGTTAACATTAGTAGCGGATGTTTGTGTTTTGCAAACAGGTGTGAATCGCCGCGTAGTAATCCGAGATTTCACGAAAGTTTCGCGAGCATCATAAGTTGATTTTTTCGTTGAAATTGAAATTGTCGATTCAATACTTATAATTAATTTCCAGGCTACTTTTTATAAATAAAATACGTTTACACGTAAGATTCCATTGAATTTTCCACGGGATTATTTTTTCAAATCGATACGTCAAGCGTCAATGTTTCTATTGTGACGCACCGATAACGTCGGTTTCTGCGCCATTCTTGGATTTTTTCATCGTGGAATGAAAAAAATGAATAGGCAATCAGAAAGCAGAAATATAGAAAAAATAAATTGTAGACAAATAACTGAAATACATCTCCATATTACACAATGTACATTATTCTATTATTACTTGCAAACCCTCTCCATCTTCGGTTTTCTACCGGTAGTTTCAATATTATGATGAGAAGTTCTAATTTACATAACATTTTTTGAATCTTGCTGTTAGTGTTAAGAACGAGTGGACTCTTGTGACATCAATCGGAGCTCAACTTGATACTATAGACTGTTTGCGTTATCTATGTATGGATCAATCCATAAATAACGTTGGATTATGTTATTTAGAAATTAAATTGACGACGTGAGAATCCCTTTATATTGCAGTTTCTGTCTATTATCCTATTATATTAGGGGAACCACATACACGAGTATTTGACACACACTGTGTTGATATCTATACATCATATCAATTATAACCTGATATTCAATCCATTGAACCATAAAGACTTGTATTTGCATCGTGCTTTTTCAATAGTAGCAGCAATAACATGAAAGTTTGAATTTTCTCTATTACAAACTTAGGTACTGTATGGTGGTCAAAGAAGTTTGATTGTTACCATAGTACAATTTAGGATGTTCAAGTGATTAGTATAATAAACGGATTGAAGTGTATAAATATGGCAAGACCTCATGAAGGGTCCAATATTTCCTATTAGCTTACACATAGACAGTGCCACTTTTTGCCTGTGACGTCTTTTTGGGCTGCAGTAAGGTTGCCAATTGTGAATTTAACTCTGTTTTGGATTTTGCCCCATTACCTCCACTACAAACTTGGGGTGGGCTTTTATTATGATGAGAGTAGTTCGCCTAATGTCGAAATACGACTCCTAGCAGGTTTAAATGTGCAACATATGTGACGTTCACAGCCTCGACATCGTAATCACTAGGGTGTATGCCGGTCACTTTTCATCGACCGGGGAGTGGTAGCAGTTTCGTAGTTGTTTTTTTGTTTTTATTGACTTAAATCGGTAATCATTCACGACGGAAGCTTAGAGAGATGCCTGATAATATCATAGTCGTAGAATATAGATAATTCCGTAATTCAAGGATTGATAAAAAAAATTGATTGCCGATATGTATTATATGTACTTGGGTTATAAAAGTTGTGAGGAAAGACGATCCATATACATAACGTAGAATGCATATTTGTAAAACTAACTCTGGTGCTGATTTTGTTTCTATTTTCATAGTAATATTAATATAAAAGAAGTAAATGTTAGAAAATGAACAAAATATTTCATAAGTTCGACGGAAATGAAACACTACGGCACCAAATCCAAATAAATATAAAAAAAATGTTTGAAAAAAAGTTCATTGTTTTTTCTGTTTTTGAAAAAACAAGGCACCCACCGCCGATTACACTGTATTTGGCTATCTATATATAGGGGTTATGAAATTGGGACTCATAGAGCATGCAAATTCGTATAATTGCTAAAAAATTATTTGTTTAAAAGCAACTCAAAAATAAACTAAAGATATTGATATATATACTACTACACATAGAAATGGGTAAATTGTCTGTCGCGTACCTTTGTTAACGTCCGCTCTTTTATATGTGAGTGTAGGGTAATTTTATATCTTACAGATATAAAGAGTTGCATTCTACTGAATATATACATATTTCTTAAAGCTGTTTCCAACACAATCTATATATACACCTGGTACCAGTTATATGTGGACATGTATCTAGGGTGTTGTACAATATGCATGTTAATAGTGACATTAAAGTCCCGTAATATGTAATTTTGAGTCAAATGAATATAGCTGCAGTCTGTATGGTATAGGTAGAACCAGAACGCTTACACGTTGGTCACATATTTTCAGTAAAAAATTTAGGTTGATACCACATCTGTAACAATTTGTGGTTTCGCGAAATACACAGGATCTGAGAATAAGATGCAGTTTACAATCAATATATATATAGACACATAATCTTTCGGCTAAGATCACTCACAATAAGCGGTTTATGGTACATTGCATTGTAATAATCCGCGCTAAAAAAAATATGTAATTAATAACAATGTTAACCATCATGTTGTGAATATTTGGCGTCTCTTGATATAAAAAATGATAGTAAAAACAAACAAACAAGCAATTAAAAAAGTCAATATCAGTGGACGTAGTAACTGAATGAATTTCATTAGAATTGGCTTTTTGAGTGTTTTGCATGAATTGACAGTTAACATGCAGCGAATTTCATCCAAATGTTTTGGTCCTAATTCAGAATCCCATTTATGCATCATCTATTGTACCAAGAATGAGTGGTAGATATTTATAAAAAGTTGTCCTGCTTGAAAACTATTGCCTGAAAATGGCACGATTTTGTCGCCATTTCTCCATGAAATTTTGAGTCACGCGACCCTCTACTCTGACATCTACACGTTTATATTTGCTGTTTTTTTTTTTTTTTTTGGTTGTTTAGTTTTACGTCCTATTAACAGCCAGGGTCATGTAAGGACGTGCCAGGTTTGTTGGTGGAGGAAAGCCGGGGTACCCGAAGAAAAACCACCGGCCACGGGCCAGTACCTGGCAACTGCCCCACATGGGATTACGAACCCGGCATCCCAGAGGTGAG
>SAYR01045842.1:46655-61765 GCA_004382745.1 Argopecten irradians irradians | reverse complement strand
TTTTTTTTTTTTTTTTGGTTTGTTTAGTTTTACGTCCTATTAACAGCCAGGGTCATGTAAGGACGTGCCAGGTTTGTTGGTGGAGGAAAGCCGGGGTACCCGGAGAAAAAACCACCGGCCAGCGGCCAGTACCTGGCAACTGCCCCACATGGGATTCGAACCCGCATCCCAGAGGTGGAGGGCTTGTGGTAATATGTCGGGACATCTTAACCACTCGGCCACCGCGGCCCCTGTTTATATTTGCATTATCTGGTATACCATTTGAATATTATATAATAATGTATATATATGTCCAACTGATAAGTCAGAAAAATTCAATAAACTAACCTGAACTTAAAAAACCCATTAAAATATCTGTACCTATGGCACAAAAAGTCGTACGAATCCTTTATATCAGGAAGCAGTAGCTACAATCGCATGCCAAATGTGAGTCAAATACTGGTGTGTATGTTTCCCATATATATTCTAGTATATTATATGTATCTTCGTGTAAAATTTGGTTGAAATCCGTTCATAAATGAGATCGGGAAAACCCAAAGAAAAAAGTAAGAGTGCATACATTTTATAGAGAAAACATGCATGGAGTAGCATTCAGACGATCGTGATATCCATGACGTCATGTTATCTGTGACTTCATTGGTATTGTTGAACCGTTTAAATCTGGGTGAGGCTCTCTGAGGCTCTTTGGCACTCAAGGGAATACGCCAAGAGCCTCAATTGAGGCCCTGTGGCACTCTAAGGGTTAAACAAAATACCTAAATAGGAAAATGTGTCTTGTATCTCAAGCTCCTTATTATATAATGTGAACCCATTTTCATTGTTATGTTTTCTCTTTGAAAAAATACTAGTTTTGTTTTTTGTGTATTCACTGTGAATTTCCAATTTTCACAATATTCTTGGATCTTATCAAGCATACGCTGCAAACCTTCAGGAGTTTCCGACATTAGGACTGTATCGTCAGCATATAAAATAATAAACATTTTTACATAAATTCCAATTGTATCCCAGCACAGTTCGTGTAGTTTTGATAAACAATCAACGTTTTTCGAAGCTAAAAATTCTTCCAGATCGTTAAGATACAATGCAAACAAAAATGGGGAGCACTGAGACTTGGCACAATTTTGTCCGCAATAGTCAAATTACAAAAGAAATTTACTGATACTCTTTTCTATACTTTCATTGCTTCAGTAGGGAAAAAAATATGTCCAGAATTTATTTTCAGTTGAGTTAGATTGTCATCGGGAAACTTCTGCTTATGGGAGTCAGTAATCTAGATCTCCTTCAAGTTTTGATAACTGACTTTAGTTTTACTATTCTATTTTTGTGTTTTTTAATGAAAGTTCAGTTTTAGAATCTCGGATAAATTACCACTAAAGTTTATTCCATGAAGTGTAAATTGACTGTTACCCAATTGACGATTTAATTCTGGTTAAAAGTACATATATCTTCGCTATATACATGTACATTATAAACCAAGAAAAAAGTACGTGTCCATGTAGAGTTGAATATATAAAAAATAAAAGTCAACGACTTTCCTCTTGTACTTTCACCATTTCATGGTGGCTCTTCAGGAATATGTTTATTTTTAAAAGAACAAATTGATGTCGTCACAAATAGCGTGACGTCACAAGGTACACACGTTTACATAACAATAATATGAAGTTGCGTCATTCTCTATTATGGCCTATTGAGAGTGGGTTTTAATATTTTTATAAGCTGATTCTCTTTGTTTTCCAACAAAACAGTGTCGGAAGAATGTAATTGATATAAAGGTATAACATTAAATTGATCACCTGCACAACCATGTATATGCTTATTGACATTCAAATTACGTAGAGAATCCGTTCTTGTTTGTTGCCTATGAAAAGCCATATATAATATTTATGATTAGGTGACCTAATAAAACTGAAACACTGGTTTTAATACAAGTGATACAATAAAGGAACTACAGTAATACAGCAAATCAAAATGAACAGATTATTTGTTTATTATGTCTTTTTTTTCTTAAAATCATGATGTCACACAGGTGAAATGACAATTATTATTTGCCTATGGGGGTGGATGTCTTCGTGAAGAACAAACAATGAATACATGTACAATGTAATTCTATATTTATTATTTAGTACTTTACACTGTTACATGTATCTGTGCAAAAAAGCTCTTTTATTATCATATTGAAAGGAGGTTCAAAATGGCCGACCAAGATCGATTTTAATGTTTTTGGTGCATATTGGATATTGGAACAGTGCTGATCTGAGAATTAGTTACAGTTTATATAATTATAAATATACTTTTAGATGTTTTAGGGGTCTAGATCAAAAATCAGTAAAAATCATACTCTACATATATAGTACTATACAAATGCCAATCTGATTAAAATACAGATCACCATTATATACACTACATTATAACGTAGTCCGTAGTGTATAATGATGATCTGTATTTTAATCAGATTTATACGTAAAGGGTGGAAAGTTTCCCGACTCAAAACTTTTTTTCTTGCAAGATCCAGTTTTGTTCTTAAATTTTGATGAAAATAGTGCAATTTCATTCGATTACTTTTTAATTAATTGCTTTGATAACAAAACCCGGGTACCTTAAATTTTTGCAATAACAAATATATTCATACATCATTTATTGACATATTAAGATATTGTATCGTTGAATCACTGAATACGAAGACTTTTTCCCACTTTCTACGTCTACACTATTTATTTCTCACCCAATATCAAAGTACTGTGATTATAAATTTTTAACGAAATCACAGGGGATACTACATATAATATATATTTATATAAATACTGTTGGTTAAAAAATCATGCCAGGTCACTGTAAACAAAAAGTCATTCTCTCGGCTCCATCCTGTATCAAAAGCTGCTCTAGTGGTCATACCCGAGTTAAACGTATCCCATGTAAGTTTGGTAAATCTGACCTACATATTGAACTCTGACCTACATCAAAATAAAAACTTGTTTTTGCCTATATATCATATAGCACTTTTCATTAAAGGTTCATTTTAGGATCATAATTTTACTAAACAATATGCTGTGCCATCATGCAAAATTAAGTCAATATGATCTATATTTAGAAGTTTGACCTTCATCAAAAATAAAACTTTCTTATACACCATTCCCTACACCAGTCGTCAGAAATATTTCCATTTTGTGCAATCATGGGTTTATTCAATTAAGAAAATATTCCATTTTGCAAAACGTACATCGGTGTTACATATATTTTGACCTTATATATTCATCAAAGAATATGCTGTTGTTTTTATGCTCTTTTTATTCTCATAAACGTGATTACTAACTAGGATTTAATTCTTAAGCCATGACCTAAAGTTGCGCTCCTTACAGAAAAAGAAGGTCTTAACAGTCATCTGACTATTTACACAATAAAATAAGGTCAAAGTATACAGTAGTGAAAAAAAAATCAAATGGACTGAAATTGCTTACCTTTCTTAAGATAAAATTATGACATTGCACGCTAGGAACATTTATTAAGAAGTTATTTGAATGAAAAAGTTTATGCACGGCGGACGGCGCATGACGACGGACAAAACGCGATCACTCTGACCTTTCGGGTAAGATGATCTAACATTGCAAGAGGCCCGTGCACGTGGCCACTTGATCCTCATATTCTACTCTTGCAGTAAAATCGGTAATATTTCACAGTGTACTCCCAGTACTTTGATATTATGGCAAAAATGGGTAGACAAAAATAAATTTCAAAATCTTGGCATATCTAGTTATACATCAAAATTTTAGGGTATTCGAGAATTCTACTTAATCTGTAGCTCAAACGGAAAATGTAAACAATGAAAAAGTCGTATTTGTTGTCCAATGTGGTTTTTACCAACGATTTGGGATATAATCACACTAGTAAATGTTTCAGCCTGGGCTATCACATCAAACCTGGGCGCTTGTTTTTCAAACTCGGGGCTGTACATAAAAATGGCGGCAAAAGCAACGATGAGTAAACGAATTGTTCTATGTCAAGAGATGCATACATTTGCTGAAGTCGGATGCTTTGCTGGAGTGTCCGACGTGACAAAAAATAGGAAAAAATTCAATGAAGCGAGCGCCGGTGGTTTGGAGGAAAAAAGCGAGAGCCACTGTGTTTGACGCATTATTATGCACGCGAAAACTTTAGCACGTGGAACACGTACAAGTATGTTATGCGTTTGATGGCGTAAATACGTATTTTTTTTTCGTAAACCCGACCCGAATTATAGACATGCCTGGTAGAGCCTCTAGGAAGCAAAAATCGATGATTTTCCAGCCCCATATCAGGTTCGTGTTATTGTTTTCTGGGTATATTTTTTTGGACACCTACACAAGATCTATGGATACGATTATATGCATTTACACGTTGGACACTCTGTAAAAGCATTCCCGACTTCAGCAAATGCATGCATTCGTTTACTCATCGTTTCTTTCACCGCCATATTTAGTCCTTAAGCCTTGCAAGGCTTAAGGGACTATTGGCAACGCATTTGCCGGAAGTACACTGAAACTAGCTTTTTAACCCCCCCGGCTGACGTTTTGAAGGAATAAATAAGCATTCATAAGTGGTATTTATGGTAGCAATTTGCACTCATATAAAACAAAACTTAGTTTAGAATAATTGTGTAAGTTTATCTTGAAACATTACATCATTTAAAATTCAATTCGACAAAGAGAAAAGTAAACAGTAACCAACAGTTATCACTTAACAGTAAGGCAAAATAGTTCAGGAAAAACATAGAAATGTGCATCCTGTCCCATTACTATACTGCCCAACATCCCATTACCTTCATAAGGGTTTTAGTGGTCAAACCTGACAATGTAATGCGCTATTCCTGAGTTTACATGTATCCCTAATACTCAAGGAGTCACTACCACTGACATTATATCAACCCCTTACAATTGTAAGGAATCTTTGTATTATTATGTCAGATGTAATTGTAATATTCTTATTCGAATTAGTGTTACGTAACAACCCTTCCACTTTGTAATATTTAGTATTTTTTAGAAGTTGAGCAAAATTGTTTCATGTCTTGGCACGAAGGAAAGCATAAAAAAACAAATATTGATTCATTGCTTTTACTTTTACAAGCATTATTTGTGAAGAATTTATCTATATGCATTTAAAGATGTGCACTAATTATTGTTAAAAAACTTTGATATAAAGTAATCTCTTATGGCATAACTTGTCATTTATATTGATAAAAAGCTTTGATATGGAGCTAGGCCACCATGTATGACAAAACATGTCATATGTTACAGAGACCATTTATTTCTATATTTATGGGACAAGGAAGTAATTCAAACCGTGTGGACAAAAAATGGAACGGTTTGAATCACTTCCTTGTCCCATTTTTAACATTTGAAGTAATTCGTATCCAACATACTTATGTTTGATTGGATCCCGTGTCATCTGGAAAATCCTGTTGATATTACTTTTTTGACCCCTATTTCTATATTTAAATATTTTATATTTATTATACCACCAATATTACACGCATCAAATCAATTCAATTCTTACAGTATTGCCAAATTATTAAGTTTTTCACCTTTTAAAATCAAGCAAAAGCTTAAGGACTGCATTACTTACAGTACTTTGATTGTGCACAGCCCCGAGTTTGAAAAACGAGCGCCCGGCTTTGATGCGACAGCCCAGGCTAAAAAATCACTATAGTGTGATAATGCTGTCGGTTACAGCCCATCTTACGTGGTATTTTCCGTCACAACAAAAACGAGATTGAAGTGTTTTCACTATTACTTATGCCGGGTTAAAGGCCGAAGGGGTTTAAATTGGCCAGTGTCAATGTAAGGAGCTATGCAGTCATATGCAATTAACAAATCTAAATTTAAAAAAATCGAAAAATTATCGTGGGCCGATTTAATTTCACCCTATATGCAACACTTCCTTTGAATATGTAATATATTATTATTTTGTATGAATAAATTACGAGAAGGAATGGATCAATTTGAATGTGAAGACGATCGAGTGAAAGATGTTAATGTTGTTAGAGGGATATGGGACAAGGAAGTAATTCCAACCGTGTGGACAAAACAAAATTGTCAAATTTTCGAGGCGATCTGCCCCTTTATCAAGACATACAAAACGAATCCTATTATGTAATCGTGTTCGTTTTTTATGTCTTGATAAAGGGGCAGATCGCCTCGAAAATTTGACAATTTTGTTTTGTCCACACGGTTGGAATTACTTCCTTGTCCCATATTTACCATTTGAAGTAATTCGTATCCAACAGACTTGCGTTTGATTGGATCCCGTGTCATATGGAAAACCCTGTTGATATTACTTCTTTGACCCTTGTTGTTAGAGGGATGAACACAGGGTCCAAACGCTGTCATCACTCTAATTTTCTGAGGAATAAAATCAAATTGAAACCTGAAAAATACGCATATATAATATTTATCACATATCAGTAACACAACTTTCCTTCGATCTTTGATATGCTGTCTACTCATAAATCAAAACGAAAGGAATACATGTGTATCTTTAAAGATAAAACATTTTCCGTGCGTTCCATTTGTGGCTTCGTACCAGTTGTACTAAAGTGATACGGCACCGCCTAATGGAACGCGTTTGGATTTTTCCATGATGGCAGCACCCATATGAAAGATACTCTTCGAATATAAAAGCCAAGTATTTTCTGTGTTAACAATAAAATGGGCATGACATGAATACCAAAATATAGTTTCGGCATACATGAAAACAAATTATCCATGTAATTTCATCGGATATAAATACTTTCTGTCTTGTTTTCAACAAAGAAAACACTTGATACCAAATGAAAAGTTTCGAGTCCGCCATCTTGGATCCAAGTGGTACGCTTTTGAAAACGAACCTCTTGTACCGGTACAGATCTGCTGAGATTTGAGATACAACAGATTCGTATGGATACAACTAGTACGAATTTACAAATGGAACACACGGATATTATGACATGCTTGTCCTATATTTTACTTACATTGTATTATTTCTATCTGTACATGTACATAATTGTCTTTTATTTCTCGGTATGCATGAAGTACATATGTACTCATACATGCACTTTCTTCCATACAACATTAATCCAAGACCAAACATACAATCACATCAACCATACATACTTTTGAAATACATAAAAACCCACAGACATACTACATTTATACTATATGCATGCATGTGCATTGGTTACGCTATGCATATCAAATATGGACTAGAATGAACAGTTAACGTTACACGAATATTCAATTTCTAAATTAAGATTCTGATGCTTTGTTTTATGATATTACTATTTGTATAACTAGTGAAATATCAACATCTACATATCTTAGATATACATGACCAGTATTAGTGTTAATGTGAATGCATATAGATGATAGAACACATATGCTTATTACGGATACTATAGATATCACATGAAATGCAAACATGCATACCGAGAAATAAAAGACAATTATGTAAACAAAAAGGACAAAAGAAGAAAAAGGAAAGAAATATAAGAATGCTGCATGTACAATATGATTTTAAATAGTGCTGTCCAATACTTGGTTTCAGAGAAGAAGTCGTTTATATGGAATTGGCCAAATTGACTACTTTTGACCCCATCCCTCAGGCCTCGGGGTCAGTCCAATCATTTACAACTTACAATTTTGAATTCCAACCCATAAGAATGCTACCATTGTTATATGAGGGCTGTCCAATGCTTAGTTTCAGAGCAGTTTATGTGGAAATATCCAAATTGACTGCTTTGGCCCCGCCCCTCAGGCCCCCGTGGGTTAGGCCCCCGTGTGTCAGCCCGATCAGTTGTACTATTTTGAAGAAGTGGATTGTTTACGGACAGACTACAGGGATATAAGAATTAGTTACAGTTTATTTAAGGATTGATTGTCAATTTTGTTGCTTGCATTGACTGATGAAGAAAGTTAATCTCGTGCAAATGAAGTGAACTGCGAAGCAGTTCATGTAACATTTGCACGAGATTAACTTTCTTCATCAGTCAATGCAAGCAACAAAATTGATAATCAATCCTTATATTTACATTAACCAATTTAAAAATTCCGCTGTTAAAAAAAGTCAAATTATATGTGTTCGGTATAAGATTATTATACAATTTTGCAACATTGTACCAGTTATCGTACATGTATGTACAGCTACGGAACAGCCGCCAGTCAGTTCTTCTCGTCACCAAGGCAACACAAAATGTAGTTCCGAAAATAACTTCATTCTTTGTGCGTTGTTACGATAAAAAACCTACAAAAACGGAGATTTTGAAAATTTGTTTTTATATTCAAGAATTAATGGCTTAAATTTTTCATAAAACATTATTATGTAGCTTCAAATACAAAAATTGCCTGCGCCAGTACTAGCAGTGCAGTCAATGTGTAATCCGGTCGCTCGATTGAGCAGGGGTCCGGTTTCGAAGAAAATGAGATTGTGGTGAAAATGCTGAATAGTTGGTATCTAAACATAATCAAACCTTTTAAAACTCAATTATAATTGTTATGGAATTAACTGAATGTTGTATTTCCGTCTGATAATTATTTGTAGCTGACATTTAAATATGTATTAATAAACCTGTTGTGAAATCCAACCCCTGTGTCTTTAGTATGTGATGCAGTCCAATAATCATGCTTCCGGGGCTCAATAAAACGTGTTAAAATGGGGACTTAGTCGCAGATCACTGGAAGACTTCTGTGTTATTCTTGAAATGTGATAACTTCTCTGTCTACTGGAGTTTGGGGATTAAAATTCGGTATAAAGTAAGTAGAGAAACATCGATTTTGAAAAGTTGGCGTTTTCCAACGACCCTCCAATGCCGTGGATTTGACACTCACAGAATCGTTTTCGTTAGGCTTAATGTCACTGAAATTAGCCTGTTTGCTATTTGAGCGTATTTTCATGGAATCTATCGTTTCTAAGCTTACATGTATGACACCGTTTCACATATATTGTACACATTAAACTATTTGCGTTCGATTATGCCTACTAGGCTATGCGAATGAGTGGTGAACCTCACTGCGTTCGGTCCTAACATGACGCTAACCCAAATTACACTTTTTGAAGATAACATTGTTAAAATTTTCTTACGTGTGCTTGAATTAAGATATCTCTCTAAACATTAAACAAATAAATGCTTTTAGTTTTAATTTCATGCTTTGTTTACTTGTAGGCAGTGCATATATTTTATAGGCTAAATAGAGAGCTTTGAAGCATCCCCGGTTCAGGCTATGCTCAGCATTTTTTTACCTGGCTTGAGCCTAAATTCAGGTGTGTCATCAAAATAACGTGTAAAATATCTCTAGGCGACTATAATATTATATCACTGACAATTTCTAATATCACTTTATCAAGCATCCTTGTCTGTGTTTCTAAAATGTACAACGTAGGCCTAGCCACATCGCAGAAAGTTCGTTCCAAAACTGAAGCGGCGTAAAACTACAATGTAGGTCAAAATGTAAACAATGTCAAAATGTAATTCTCACGCCGGTCAGAGGTCAGCACGTGACCAAGCATCTTCATTGGGAAATGAAGTGATCGGAGTTTACTAGTTTCATTGAGGCGGAGCGAAGTGAAAATGTAAATATATAATTATGAACCCATCAGAGTGCCCATAGTTTTAGGGGTCTAGATCAAAAATTGATAAAAATCATATTATCATTTACCGATTTTTGATCTAAACCTATAAGACGTCTAAAAATGGTCTATGGGCAGTCTGGTAGGTTCATTATTTTCTTTCATACCTACACGTGTAATACTGGCTGGTCCAGGGCAATACACTCATGTCGCCTGAGGCTGTATTGCATGGCCACCCATGCAATAAAGCCTCGTGACGTCACGGCGTCAACGAAATCTCTATTTCCTCAGTAAAATTTTAACATTTTTTTTCACAAATACGACTGGGTTTACTATAAAAGATGCAAACAAGAAATTTGTGTTGAAAGAATCATGTAATTTTTCTTGTATGGAAAATTGACTTCCAGTCGTGGATTTCGTCGAATTTATTTTCAAAATGGCGGGGATATTATAGTAAGTAAAATTGCAATAAAACGTCGAGGTATTGAAAGAAAAATACTCTTTCATAAGTGGATATGAAGGATAGGGATATTCTACCCTCGGGATCAAAAATGTTTGCAAAACCCTCGGCAAGCTCGGGTTTTACTACATTTTGTGACCCTCGGTAGAAATCCCTATCCTTCATATCCACATATGAAAGAGTCTTTAATATAAACTGTAACTAATTCTCAGATCCCTGTGGGACGGACTGATGAATGACGAACGAGTTACCGCGTATCACATACACTAATATAACTTTGGTCCTTATTAAGTCGTACCTGCTATAAAAAAGTCATTTTTTGTAAAGATTACAACACTAGCACGACCGTTATCTAGATCACTTGTTGCTGTCGCTGATAAGACTGCGACGACTGGCTCATGTATCTTACGTGTATCAACATGTAATGAAGGGTTAAAATTATTGCCAGTGGTGCTTTAATTTTTCACAAACATAAAATTAAAACTAAATATATTCAACATATTATCTAAATATCATATCTATGTGTAATAATCTGCTGAAATGTATCATGTATACAAGCTGACAGGTGCTGCACAGTAATTTGTAATACAAGTCCAAATCAGTCTAATATTTTTTAAAAGCTCGTATTCTCTGCAATATCCCTGTTCTGATTTTTAAAAATAATTTTTTCAAATATCGTATTTTTTCCCGCATGCCATTTTAAACAAATACATTAACTTTTGTATGATCACGACTTATGTTTCAGTTGTGTGCGGTACATTCTATATGTATATTAAGACTTTAGCTTTTGTGAACTTTGTATTCAGTGTTACTTTATATTTGTCTGTTAACCTAGTTTCATCATGTGATGGCATAATCTTGTCGCGATGATGGACACAAATTGCCGTGCAGATACGCCTATCATGACTTCATGTAAAATGTTACTTGAAATGTAGCTTCTTTATGACATTCAGGTGAGTAGTTTGACACTTTTCTTTGTATTTGGAAGTGATTACTTAAAGCCCAATATCTTTTCAAAACAAAAGTTATAAGTTTCTCAAAGGCCCAACTACCTTTCCGGAGTAAAACAGAAAGCTTCTTATAAACATTACTAACATCAGAAAATATATGCCGATGCCCAAGATGAGCTTACAGCACCAAACATATGCAAGATTTCTCCGTTATATATGATAACAGTACAGAGTCATTTCGCTGTTTTGCCGCTCACGCAGTGATAGCGACCCGCGTTATCAAATTGTTCAGAAGGTGACGACACGTCTAGTATAAACCACAGGGGGCCAACTCAATGTAAATGGATGTTGTCATACAATTTTTTGTGTATTGGTGGACGGACTGATGAATATATATAACAGTCATGTGATTTTTTTTTTAGAAAATACGAAATTTGAAAAATTATTAAAAAATCGGCATATTTACTATAAAACATAGTAAATATGCCGATTTTTAAAATATTTTTCAAATTTCGTATTTTCTGAAAAAAATCACATGACTGTATTTTATCCATAACTATGCATGTTTCACAATGGAAATTCCATAGCAGTTGGTTATTGTTTCTGATTGGTCAAATCCAAGATCTCTTGATTCCGATTGGTTCTCAAATTCGGGTTACTTTTCATAGCGCATTTTCTTTTAAATAGCATTGTATTTACTGTTTAAACAGGTAGGTGCTTATTCAAAGTATTTGAACAATAGATTATTGGCTCTCTATTAAGGCACTCTGTTTTATGGCGGGAAGATATCACTACACACTGTATGGTGGTAAGTTTCCCTGAATGAAGACGAGAAAATGGTCACCACGGTAATAAATATAGAGTTAAAGTTATGGATAATAAGTTCCCCAACGCGTGACTGTTGTTTATCACGTTTATCTAAACTCCTCGTTAGTTAATTTTGAAATCTTTAAAAGACACTCGCTAAAGCTCGTGTCTTTTCAAAATTTGAAAATTAACTAACTTGAGTTTGATAAACATGATAAACAAAGTCAACGCGTTGGGGAACCTCTCTAATATTTCATCAGTCCGTCCACCAAATACCAAAAAAATGTATGACAACATCCATTTACATTAAGTTGGCCCCTGTGGTATAAACGGTAAGTTGATAACTTTTGTGACTCTACAAAATTATCGATCCGGTTTGACATTCCCATTTTAAAAATTAAAAGCCTTTTCGGAAAGGTAGTGGGCCTTTAAAAACAATAATATCGATTCATCAGAAAAATATATATCAATGGCCTAAGATGAGGTTACAACACCAAAAAATACAAGAATTCCTGCGTAATTTACGTTATTTAAGTTGTATTTCTTGTAATTTTTCACGAACACAAACTCTCATAAAACATACAATGTGTGAATATGGATGTATATATGATGGTTCAGATCCATGAAACCACCAATAATACTATTAACATAGCGGTATGTGTCGCATGAAATAAAAACACGTTTTGAAAGAACCGCCAAGTACTAGTCAACGCCATGTTTCAAACTTTCGGGTAAATATCGGAAAACCGAGTTGCATCACGTGGCCGACAGAGGCGATACCCGTAAAGATCGGAACCTCCCGAGCCGTATCACGTGGTCAATATCTACAACACACACAATCGCGACATCTCGGAGTAATTACCGTGAATCTTCGGAAGTATATCATTGTATTATTGTGTTAATTGAATTTCCGATATCGGAAATTGAATTTCCCATATCGGAAATTGTTTTCTAATTCCCGTTATCGGAATTAGAATTTTTCGATATCGGAATTAGAATTTCCGATATCGGAATTAGAATTTCTGATATTCAAAGAATTTTTGTTCTCAATTCGGATATCAGAATTAGAATTTCCGATATCGGAATTAGATTTCCGATATCGGATTGAATTTCTGTCGGAAATGAAATTTTCTGATATCGGAAATTCAATTCCGATATCGGAAATAAAAGAATAAAAAGTAACTTGGCTTGCCATATATTTGGAAGTTAAAGTGTATATGAACTACATACAGGAAATATGAAAACAAAGTTTGTTGATATAAAGAGGCATTGTTCGACTTGCGATGTCGGCCCGTCTCGTCTTAGTATAGAAGGTAACCATTTTCAAAGTAACGTTAGAATTAAAATAAATGTCAAATTATGAGGTTTCTAAATACATGTGTTTTTATACTTAACATCTAATATATAAATGATCTACAAGTATTTGTGAAAAAGCAGTTTGTCAAATCCAATAATCTATTACATGACAGCAAAGTTGCATAGTCGTGCGATTTGCAAATTTTAGTAGGAATTTTCCCGATTTTTATAGAGCGCATATTGGAGGATCAACTTCTACCGTGGAGCATCTTTTTTCAATGAAATAAAGTAGATATTATTTATCCTATTGCAGATTGATAACTGTACATGTACATGTATGTATAAAGTAATGCAACTGTATGTACAATAATGTAATTTTTAATTACTATTGGAACAACGGAAGAATGCACAAATGAAAAAATCTCAAATAAGGAAGAAAATGTTTATGTAAAAACAAAAGGATCCATTTGCTTAGTACGTTGACATAACGTTCGTGTACATTTATTTTGCTAGTTTACTTTAAATCAACTTAGAATTTTTTTTATTATCTCAAGATCATCGGCTTATCAATCAAAGTTCTTATTGAGATTTTACTTAAAACGTATACTGATGCCCAGATACAAACACGTGACAATCTAAGGGGCTCATACATGGTTGAAACACAGGTGTTCGTTTCTAATATAAATATAATACTGGGTCAAGGTCTATAACTCGGCCGGCCATATAACACTACCCAATTTTAGAAAAAAGTATTATTATTAACCAGCCCTATAGAATATGACATAGGAATACTATCAATCGACAGCCAGATAATGTATCTTTAATTTGGTATATGATACATATATATCATGCCGTATAAATGCCACTAGGTAACCCAGAAACATCGGAAAACAGCCAGATTTCAACTGGTCGGACACTGTGGTGTCCTCCGATAAACACGCCAGGGCTCTAATGGGTAACTAAAAAACCACTGCATGTCAACACTTCAGCGTCATAAGAATGAAAGTTTGGTAGAAAACAAATTTCGTGAAAGATTTTGGCCGTCAACCCTCGGCAAGCCTCGGGTTGACCGGCAAAAATCTTTCACTCGAGTTGAGATATCCCTGTCCACTTCACAGACCCATGTAGATTCTATTAATCCCTACACCAAGTACTTTTTTGGTTGGAAAGGTTATATGTGTCAGTCGCGAGCAAATGGAATAATGTCATTATAAGTAACGTTTAAGACGTCTAGATCATATTCTACATTGTATAACAGTAACATCAGAGGGAAGGAAAACTCCTCGAGACGAACCTTCTACCCCACGTATTAGCTTTAACATTGAATAAATATGGAAAACATGTACGTGTCCATGACCTAAATAGATTTAGATTGTACTAGAAAACCCTCTGGAAAACCTACTTTCAGTTTAACAAATAATTATGTGCACTATTTGGTATTCGGTGCCACGTAATAATATCTTTGTCACGTGATCTGTGATTCAGGGTTTATTGTTGTAACCAATGGTTATTTTACCAGAAGAAGATAATGGCACGTCTTTCATTGTTATTAACATGAAAATGTAGTTTTAAATTTGACTAAGGTAAGTAAGTTAATATAATTTCATGATTATTACTTTATATTTAACTATTTTACAATTAACAGGTATAACACAAGGTATAACTACAACTCTGTACATCATTCACGATATGGCCCTTGTCTAAGGTGATTGCGAAACTAGCTAAAAGGAACCTGATTCGCTATAACTAACCTCGGTGTTCTTTACATATGATATTAATGATTTAATTCGTGATTTTCTGTTCTGTTAGGAACGGATGAGTTTTACAGTCAAGCTTTTGAAAGAAACATGTCTTTAAGATTTTTTGTCAATATCCGACGGAAATGTGTAAAATTTGGTTTGTTAATGAAGATAACATTTGGTTGTTATTGGAAACATTGCATTGACCTGATTATAGACGTGTTTGTTGTTTCTGGAAACAGAAAAAAATGATTTGATATATCGCTCAATTGATATGTTACGTAATGT
>SAYR01045842.1:0-46630 GCA_004382745.1 Argopecten irradians irradians | reverse complement strand
TTTGTTTGTAAAGAAAATAAACAATTATATGATAGTATTGCTTAGCAATTTCAAATGGTGGAAATGAAACCACGATCCGCGGGGGATTTGCCCAATAATGGCACAAAACACGTGTTCTTTGTAGTCAAACGTAGTAAAACAAGTCACGTGCTTATACCTCATTCATGTCATTGGCCGAAATAAATATGGAATTGTATTATGGGTAACTAGTGATCACATGAGTGTGTGTTTACTTCCAAATAGAGTAATTTCTCTGACCTGGTATTTAGTATATATAATTTGGCCTTTTGACGAAGATCTTATTTTCTCTGTGTTATAAAAAATGTATGTATCTGTTCTGAAACCTAAAGCGGGTAATTATATATATATCAAGATAAATTTATAATTCTACGAATTTAGCCGGGAGTAGCCGATCTTCGCTGATCCTAGATAAGATGGTTAGACCTATTGAATTGGTCAATTCGCATTATATTATGTATTTACAAAACGAGGAAATGACAATTTTATAACTCATTTCAGTTCATTATTTATAGTAAAACAGTACATATGTGCAAGTCAGAATCATATGCATGCAATATTAATAACATTTTGGAGTTCAAATATTTTCAAATAGATCACTTTTTCCGAAGAAATGGCAAGCAAACTATCACCATATTTGGAAGTAAACACACAATCACGTGATCACTGGTTACCCATAATACAATTGTATACTCCGGCCAATGGCCTGAATGAAGTATAAGCACGTGACTTTTTTTTACCACGTTTGACTACAAAGAACGCGTGTTTTTACTACAAAAAATAGTCCCGGCAGGACCAAAGGTTGAATCTGGCTATTAAAACCGTAACAAAAATTCATTGTGCCTTTATATAAGTGTATCGAGGGATGTAAATATTTTTCTTTCATACCTACACGTGTAATACTGGCTGGTCCAGGGCAATACACTCATGTCGCCTGAGGCTGTATTGCATGGCCACCCATGCAATAAAGCCTCGTGACGTCACGGCGTCAACGAAATCTCTATTTCCTCAGTAAAATTTTAACATTTTTTTTCACAAATACGACTGGGTTTACTATAAAAGATGCAAACAACGAAATTTGTGTTGAAAGAATCATGTAATTTTTCTTGTATGGAAAATTGACTTCCAGTCGTGGATTTCGTCGAATTTATTTCAAAATGGCGGGATATTATAGTAGTAAAATTGCAATAAAACGTCGAGGTATGAAAGAAAAATACTCTTTCATAAGTGGATATGAAGGATAGGGATATTCTACCCTCGGGATCACAAAATGTTGCAAAACCCTCGGCAAGCCTCGGGTTTTACTACATTTTGTGACCCTCGGGTAGAATATCCCTATCCTTCATATCCACATATGAAAGAGTCTTATAATATAAACTGTAACTAATTCTCAGATCCCTGTGGGACGGACTGATGAATGACGAACGAGTTCACCGCGTATCACATACACTAATATAACTTTGGTCCTTATTAAGTCGTACCTGCTATAAAAAAGTCATTTTTGTAAAGATTACAACACTAGCACGACCGTTATCTAGATCACTTGTTGCTGTCGCTGATAAGACTGCGACGACTGGCTCATGTATCTTACGTGTATCAACATGTAATGAAGGGTTAAAATTATTGCCAGTGTGCTTTATTTTTCACAAACATAAAATTAAAACTAAATATATTCAACAATATTATCTAAATATCATATACTATGTGTAATAATCTGCTGAAATGTATCATGTATACAAGCTGACAGGTGCTGCACAGTAATTTGTAATACAGTCCAAATCAGTCTAAATATTTTTTAAAAGCTCGTATTCTCTGCATATCCTGTTCTGATTTTTAAAAATAATTTTTCAAATATCGTATTTTTTACCCGCATGCATTTTAAACAAATACATTAACTTTTGTATGATCACGACTTATGTTTCAGTTGTGTGCGGTACATTCTATATGTATATTAGACTTTAGCTTTGTGAACTTTGTATTCAGTGTTACTTTATATTTGTCTGTTAACCTAGTTTCATCATGTGATGCATAATCTTGTCGCGATGATGGACACAAATTGCCGTGCAGATACGCCTATCATGACTTCATGTAAAATGTTACTTGAAATGTAGCTTCTTATGACATTCAGGTGAGTAGTTTGACACTTTTCTTTGTATTTGGAAGTGATTACTTAAAGTCCCAATATCTTTTCAAAACAAAAGTTATAAGTTTCTCAAAGGCCCACTACCTTTCCGGAGTAAAACAGAAAGGCTTCTTATAAACATTACTAACATCAGAAAATATATGCCGATGGCCTAAGATGAGCTTACAGCACCAAACATATGCAAGATTTCTCCGTTATATATGATAACAGTACAGAGTCATTTCGCTGTTTTGCCGCTCACGCAGTGATAGCGACCCGCGTTATCAAATTGTTCAGAAGGTGACGACACGTCTAGTATAAACCACAGGGGGCCAACTCAATGTAAATGGATGTTGTCATACATTTTTTGTGTATTTGGTGGACGGACTGATGAATATATATAACAGTCATGTGATTTTTTTTTTAGAAAATACGAAATTTGAAAAATTATTAAAAAATCGGCATATTTACTATAAAACATAGTAAATATGCCGATTTTTAAAATAATTTTTCAAATTTCGTATTTTCTGAAAAAAATCACATGACTGTTATTTATCCCATAACTATGCATGTTTCACAATGGAAATTCCATAGCAGTTGGTTATTGTTTCTGATTGGTCAAATCCAAGATCTCTTGATTCCGATTGGTTCTCAAATTCGGGTTACTTTTCATAGCGCATTTTCTTTTAAATAGCATTGTATTTACTGTTTAAACAGGTAGGTGCTTATTCAAAGTATTGAACAATAGATTATTGGCTCTCTATTAAGGCACTCTGTTTTATGGCGGGAAGATATCACTACACACTGTATGGTGGTAAGTTTCCCTGAATGAAGACGAGAAAATGGTCACCACGGTATAAATATAGAGTTAAAGTTATGGGATAAATAAGTTCCCCAACGCGTGACTGTTGTTTATCACGTTTATCTAAACTCTCGTTAGTTAATTTTGAAATCTTTAAAAGACACTCGCTAAAGCTCGTGTCTTTTCAAAATTTGAAAATTAACTAACTTGAGTTTGATAAACATGATAAACAACAGTCACGCGTTGGGGAACCTCTCTATATATTCATCAGTCCGTCCACCAAATACCAAAAAAATGTATGACAACATCCATTTACATTAAGTTGGCCCCCTGTGGTATAAACGGTAAGTTGATAACTTTTGTGACTCTACAAAATTATCGATCCGGTTTGACATTCCCATTTTAAAAATTAAAAGCCTTTTCGGAAAGGTAGTGGGCCTTTAAAAACAATAATATCGATTCATCAGAAAATATATATCAATGGCCTAAGATGAGGTTACAACACCAAAAAATACAAGAATTCCTGCGTAATTTACGTTATTTAAGTTGTATTTCTTGTAATTTTCACGAACACAAACTCTCATAAAACATACAATGTGTGAATATGGATGTATATATGATGGTTCAGATCCATGAAACCACCAATATACTATTAACATAGCGGTATGTGTCGCATGAAATAAAACACGTTTTGAAAGAACCGCCACAGTACTAGTCAACGCCATGTTTCAAACTTTCGGGTAATATCGGAAAACCGAGTTGCATCACGTGACCGACAGAGGCGATACCCGTAAAGATCGGAACCTCCCGAGCCGTATCACGTGGTCAATATCTACAACACACACAATCGCGACATCTCGGAGTAATTACCGTGAATCTTCGGAAGTATATCATTGTATTATTGTGTTAATTGAATTTCCGATATCGGAAATTGAATTTCCCATATCGGAAATTGTTTTCTAATTCCCGTTATCGGAATTAGAATTTTCGATATCGGAATTAGAATTTCCGATATCGGAATTAGAATTTCTGATATCAAGAATTTTTGTTCTCATTCCGATATCAGAATTAGAATTTCCGATATCGGAATTAGAATTTCCGATATCGGAATTGAATTTCTGTCGGAAATGAATTTCTGATATCGGAAATTCAATTCCGATATCGGAATAAAAGAATAAAAAGTAACTTGGCTTGCCATATATTTGGAAGTTAAAGTGTATATGAACTACATACAGGAAATATGAAAACAAAGTTTGTTGATTATAAAGAGGCATTGTTCGACTTGCGATGTCGGCCCGTCTCGTCTTAGTATAGAGGTAACCATTTTCAAAGTAACGTTAGAATTAAAATAAATGTCAAATATGAGGTTTCTAAATACATGTGTTTTTATACTTAACATCTAATATATAAATGATCTACAATGTATTTGTGAAAAAGCAGTTTGTAAAATCCAATAATCTATTACATGACAGCAAAGTTGCATAGTCGTGCGATTTGCAAATTTTAGTAGGATTTTCCCGATTTTTATAGAGCGCATATTGGAGGATCAACTTCTACCGTGGAGCATCTTTTTTCAATGAAATAAAGTAGATATTATTTATCCTATTGCAGATTGATAACTGTACATGTACATGTATGTATAAAGTAATGCAACTGTATGTACAATAATGTATATTTTAATTACTATTGGAACAACGGAAGAATGCACAAATGATAAAAATCTCAAATAAGGAAGAAAATGTTTATGTAAAAACAAGGATCCATTTGCTTAGTACGTTGACATAACGTTCGTGTACATTTATTTTGCTAGTTTACTTTAAATCAACTTAGAATTTTTTTTATTATCTTCAGATCATCGGCTTATCAATCAAAGTTCTTATTGAGATTTTACTTAAAACGTATACTGATGCCCAGATACAAACAGTGACAATCTAAGGGGCTCATACATGGTTGAAACACAGGTGTTCGTTTCTAATATAAATATAATACTGGGTCAAGGTCTATAACTCGGCCGGCCATATAACACTACCCAATTTTAGAAAAAAGTATTATTATTAACCAGCCCTATAAGATATGACAATAGGAATACTATCAATCGACAGCCAGATAATGTATCTTTAATTTGGTATATGATACAATATATATCATGCCGTATAAATGCCACTAGGTAACCAGAAACATCGGAAAACAGCCAGATTTCAACTGGTCGGACACTGTGGTGTCCTCCGATAAACACGCCAGGGCTCTAATGGGTAACTAAAAAACCACTGCATGTCAACACTTCAGCGTCATAAGAATGAAAGTTTGGTAGAAAACAAATTCGTGAAAGATTTTGGCCGTCAACCCTCGGCAAGCCTCGGGTTGACCGGCAAAAATCTTTCACTCGAGTTGAGATATCCCTGTCCACTTCACAGACCCATGTAAGATTCTATTAATCCCTACACCAAGTACTTTTTTGGTTGGAAAGGTTATATAGTGTCAGTCGCGAGCAAATGGAAATATGTCATTATAAGTAGACGTTTAAGACGTCTAGATCATATTCTACATTGTACTACAGTATACATCAGAGGGAAGGAAAACTCCTCGAGACGAACCTTCTACCCCACGTATTAGCTTTAACATTGATAAATATGGAAAACATGTACGTGTCCATGACCTAAATAGATTTAGATTGTACTAGAAAACCCTCTGGAAAACCTACTTTCAGTTTAACAAATAATTATGTGCACTATTGGTATTCGGTGCCACGTAATAATATCTTTGTCACGTGATCTGTGATTCAGGGTTTATTGTTGTAACCAATGGTTATTTTACCAGAAGAAAGATAATGGCACGTCTTTCATTGTTATTAACATGAAAATGTAGTTTTAAATTTGACTAAGGTAAGTAAGTTAATATATTTCATGATTATTACTTTATATTTAACTATTTTACAATTAACAGGTATAACACAAGGTATAAACTACACTCTGTACATCATTCACGATATGGCCTTGGTCTAAGGTGATTGCGAAACTAGCTAAAAGGAACCTGATTCGCTATAACTAACCTCGGTGTTCTTTACATATGATATTAATGATTTAATTCGTGATTTTCTGTTCTGTTAGGAACGGATGAGTTTTACAGTCAGCTTTTGAAAAGAAACATGTCTTTAAGATTTTTGTCCAATATCCGACGGAAATGTGTAAAATTTGGTTGTTAATTGAAGATAACATTTGGTTGTTATTGAAACATTGCATTGACCCTGATTAAGACGTGTTTGTTGGTTTCTGGAAACAGAAAAAAATGATTTGATATATCGCTCAATTGATATGTTACGTAATGTAATGTTCTGAATACAGGTTTCTTTTGTTACTAATTTTAAAGTTGTACCTCTAATTTCCCTATTGGGTTCAGTCCCTCTTAGCTGAGAGGATCAGAGCTAAGATTTATACTAATTCAATGATATTTCTGGCCAAACTGGTTACAACTCATGCAAATCTACATGAGTTGTACCGATATAAATGATTTACCAATGTTTACACCTATTGGGCTTCGTCCCTCCTAGCCCAAGGGGTCAGAGCTAATATTTATACAATATGTTTTTCATATAGCCAGATGTATTGACGGTAGTTGATGGCATGAAATGTTGTGAGTTATATCCCTTCTTAAATGCCTACTTCTATTGTCCACAGTAAAAAAAAACGTTGCGAACAGTGCAGCTCACCCATAATTTTGATGTCATAATAGATAATTAACTAAGAAATCGAAATTCTGTAGGACTTTTGCACTTAGATCGATGATACCCAATCACACATATACATTTTTTTTTTTTTTTTTTTTTTATTTAAACATATTTTATTGTGTAATTTTATACACAATGGGATCGGGCACAAGATTTCTAACTTATATGAAGCCCTCTCCCTACAGAATTACAATTAATCATATAACATAGTCTTTTGTAGATCTCAATATAATTTTAAATGTTTACGAATGCTCACAGACTTCGGGCAGGCGAGGTTAAGTTGAGTCATAATGTCATTATCTGTATACCTTTTTATCTTTTCAATTTTCGTATACATTGTTTATACTGCTGATTGATAAACTGATATTACCCGTTCTTTTTCAACTGCCTCTTAATTAGCTCTCTCCGAAAACGATATTTTTATCCATAAGTTTAAATGGCCCAAATTAAAGCGATCGTTTGTGCACTAAATGTACATGATCTGTTTGCTTTCGTTTTTAGCGCACCCGGTCGAAGGGACCAAGGTGAGCTGAAATGCCATACCGCAGCGTCCATCGTCCGTTGATAAAGAAGTCTATATTTAAACATACATTGTATTTTAATCCATGTTATTTATAACAATTTTCGATAATTGTTTTTAGTACTATTTGAAACAATGGATTCAGTTTCAGTTTAACAAATAAGACATAAAGATATTGCTACGTCTATCATTATTTTTAACATGGAACTGTAGTTTCAAAGTCTACGGTGAATACACGATGAGTAGCTGTTTGATATGGAATTTATTTTTTTAAAGTTACTAAAGACACGACCTTTAGCTTTTAAAACATTACTTACGAGTGTTGAATAATTCTATATTCTAGGACCACGAGTCGTGTGACCTGTTTCTATCACAATTATATCAGTTTTTAGCCGATAGAAATACGGTGAGGATAATTAGGTAACGTGTAATTGCTGAACATCCACCTGTTGTGATAGAAGGAAGCATATATATTGTATGATCATTATTATGTAAGGAGAAAAAAGAAAGACTTTTGAAGCAGTTTGTTCAATATTCGTTGAAATGAGTATGGTAAGTAAGGTTGAATCCGGTCAAAAAAGGAAATATTACAAACCCTGTAGACTTTTTCGCGAAATTCACATTTATTCGCATATTGTGCCAACATTTACCGGCCTCATACAGAACTGTACAAGTTAAAGTAATCCCTAAGGTTTGCCATGATAAATACACACTTTTGATCTATTTTGTTCTGCTTACCTATACCAAAGAGGTGATATACATGTATGGATATGCAAAATATCGGTATAACACAAAACTTATTACATGCATACCTTCGATTGCCTAAAGCGGACTGACGAAATGCAAGTTAAAAGTAGCACATTTTGTTGTAGCAATTTTTGTCAACAAAATATGTACGGAAAAAATGTGTGGCAAAACCTATAATTATAATAGTAGTATAAACAATGTGTACGTGTCAAATACTTGTTAGTAAAGTCGTCTAAATACAATTGAAAATTTAAAAGCCAACATAGTATTCATTTTCCATTAATTATGTTTTGTTTTCAAATGCATGTTTTTTAGCATAGATTTTAATCTGATGAGTATAATCTGGAAAGCTATAGTTTCCATATTATCAAAAACATATTCAACGTAATAATTTTCATGCAATAATTTTCGACCATCGTATGATACGGTTGGTATATTTCTATTTCATAAACACGGTGTGGTCAAATTCCTATTTAAGAAACGCTTTTTTTGAGAGGATGCTGTCCGCCATCGCAAGTTAGTAACTTATCATCATTAATTAGGCCATAATCAACCTAGCCGAACCTAAGGTAGACCGTCCCTTCTGGTTTCCTCTCATGGATTTCGTTCATTTTTTGATATTTTGATTTTAGTATACCCTGATCACAAAAATCGCATAAAAATCATATGTCACCGGGTTAATTTTCTTCCAGGGTTGCTTAAAGATATGTACAAATGACTTAATAATCCGGATTTTAAGGATTTTAAAATAAATAATATTTCCTCCCTGTAGCATCCCTTAGCATATAAATAATATACCTGTAACATGTTCATACCTTCAGTAGGTGATATAGAATTCATTACTATATCCAACAAGCTGGGTTTTCCACAATAAAACGAAATATCGTTATTTTAAAATTAAGTCCGGACCCAATTTTAGTGAAAAATTGCATCAAAAATGTAATGTTTTCTTTTTTTCTGAAAAAATCCGTAGCACTTTTCAACGTTTTATGTTATTCATCTACCCTTGTTAGTTTTTACCGATTGGCACACCTTTAGATTGATACACTTCAAGTAAACACTCGAAAAGGTTCTAGACGAAATACTTGCTCGAATGCCGATTTCAGAAGCGAGTTGTAATAGATGGGTACGGAGAAATAAAATACGTTTGCCGGGACTCGGATAGCGACGTAACAAACGTATGACGTCACAGAAGGGACGGTCTACGTTAAGTGATTAAACCCACTTTGAAATGCATTCTCCGCAATATTTATTTCAAAGTAAAACGTACCTGTCATGACAGCTACTTCATTTTACCTGTGACATGACAGTCGTCTGCTGTCGGGCACCATAATAACACTATTGTGACGCTACAAGTGATTTTGATAGCATGACCAATATGACAAGTCACATCATTTTCGTTAGATAGAAACGTCAGACAGTCTTTATAGAAGCAAAATTGAAAGTTTTGTTTTTATTTCCTTTAATGGCATTTATATGATAAATAATTTTTACATTGTGTCAATTCAATATGAAATTGTTTAAACAATAACAAATACGCTTACGTTATGTCACATTGTATTTGTTTATATAAGTTGTCACTTGTGTCGTCACATGACCAGCGGTCTTATTGGCAAGTAAGTAAGGTAGTTAGGTTTATTCTTAGTATGATGATATACTCTAATCGCTTTCTCCTCTCTTCACAATTAAATATCACTTGGGTCTCCCTATTTAAGTAATCATCCCACCAACTAAGTAAATGCTTTTATGCGTGATTTACATAAAACTCCAAACAAATTTGTGAATGGAAAAATAAAATGATATATACATTTATAAAAATGATAACATCTCATATAAGATGTCGTTTTATTAAATCTAAACCTGTTAAATATAAAAATAAACATGAAAAGTCATCTAATGATGATGTACAAAATAATGGAATGGTCACACCATGATAATAATGACTCCATATTCAATCAACACATATATTTAGACTCTAGAAATGACCATTCCAATAAACATTGTTACAATTCATATTCTTTTTTTCAAATAGAGAACAAAGATTAAAACAAAACATTGCAAAATATTATCCCTACTATAAGGATTCGTTAGAATTACGCCACACCCACACAGTAAAAATGCTGACAATCTTGTAATACACTATTAAAGTAGCCAGCATGGTCACTGCCCCACACGTCACTAACTAAGTAAATTCTTGTCTGACTGTTCCGAATCTTTCATTTCATGTTACCTGGGCGAATGTTCAGTTAAAGTGTAAAGTGCTAAATGGGTCATTGGATGAAACTTAGAACGGATAAAGTTCGAGTTTCATAGCCATCACGGTATTAGAGATAATGCGACTTTTCACGAAAACACACATGAAGCCCAAAGCCATTGACTCCGATTCGGTTACCCTGACCTGTGACGTCATAAGTACAACGGGATCGACTCGACTGACATAAGTCAGAGTGACACTTTTCGGTGTCTGCCATCTTATATATATTATCTGTTTGTAAATAGCGATTTTGGAGACACAAATACCAGATGTGAGTTTGGAATACCCTTGGAAAGACATTTACAATATCACATCCGACGAACCAATATAAAATTTAAAAAAGCCAACAAAAGAGCCCAAAGTGGCCACATTTACTGAAAGTTCACATTTTACTCAGCATTCATATATAGTAAAGTAGAATAAAAAATGGTCTTAGAAAAAAGGACTAAAACATGTTCATACTATCGCCGGGGAAGGAAATACATTTTACTAAAATTACATAAAGAAACACAATTTGTAAGCTTTTGTATTCTGTGCAAATAAAAAAACAAATGTTTTGCGTTAAACATAATAATATTTGATTATTATGAACAATTTGACATAATGGGAGGACCAAAATGGGTCAGATAAAATACTTTATGACTCAAATATAATAGCGTCGAAAATAAAATATTATTGATTTTTGATTTTATAAAAAACGCAGTTTTCAAGTTCTTGAAAGTACACCCTCTTGAATGATGCAATACATTTTTCAAATTAAACAAAATATGTTTAATCTGTTTCAAGGCAACTGCATCACTTCGCTCCTTGTCGATAACATAACAATGAGGTTTTACTATTTGGATTATATAGTAGTGTTTTGTGTTTTTATGTAGGTAAATCGAAAATCCTTTGACATGGTCAAGTGTCAAGGTCAGAATGACGATGGCGGACCTTGTGGCTTCGACCTAGAAGATTCCGCTAGATTCTGTTCACAATGTGGCTCATCTGTGCCGAAAAAAACGGTCAGTTGTCCTTCAGTATGTGACGGGAGTCCATGCAACAAAGAATTGACCTTCCTTCAAAAGTTCTGCAGTTTATGTGGATGGAAAATAGACCATTCTATATTTGAGCCAGGCTCAAGAGTGTGTGGGTCCAACAGAGGGGAAACTCGGTGTACAGGAATCCTAAAGAAAAATGACACCGTTTGTCCCATCTGTAAATCTGGTAAGTTACAGTAATTACAGGTTGTTTAATGTATAACAAGTCGTAGGCCTAGTACATCGATGCCTTTTGGGGATGAAACTAAGCAAATGCTTGAATTTAGTATAGCAACAACGTCTTCAGTTGTTAGTCAAGTGTACAGTGTGCACTATTTTAAATCTATTTCCTTTCTTTAACAAGACAAACATACACAGGTATACTGTAAATCAACTGAATTTGCGGCTACTTGATTTCACGTTTTCATGCCTTTATATGTAATTTACAGATTAATTAAAAAGCTGTATTGTACTTGTAACTAAATGTTTTTGAGACGATTCACTGTCGCAAAGTTGTTTAGCCCCAGAATTTCGCGAAATGTATTCATGCAAACTAATTTGGTTTATAGTAAGAAATTTGTGATAACTACTGTCTTTGAGCTTAGGAGATTCATTGATTGTCCTATTTTTCTTTAATAACAAAGTTAGTTATTTTACACTATTACCATCATTGAAAAGTTTGAGCCTCTTATTTTACTTCAGAATAAAAAATTACATACCGAAGAAATCCATGACATTTTGCCCTATATAGAATGAGGTATTGATGGTTCAAACAAAAAGATCAGATGTATTTTTGTGTTGAATATACATCAATCATTGTTCAAATGATAAATAATTCAAACCACAGTGAAGACTGATTCTCAATTTCGTCCACTAATGCAAGTGAATAGATTAAATGACCTAGCCAAATATTTAGTGGAAGCTTTACATTAGAAGATCATCACTTCAAACAAAGTTAATGGAAACGAAGTTGATATTTCCACAAATTTCCCACAAATTTCTCATAAATAAAAACATGATAAAAAAATAAAAGAACCCTAATTATTTTACTATACTATTGATGGCTATGACATTCTATTACAGACAGAGATGTTCAACAGACCTTAGTTCCGAAGGATCAGGGAAACATGTTTGAAACTACCAATGAAAATGTAAGTGGCCAAAACACTTTAACTATCAGATCACCAAATGATAAATCGCTTTCATTATTTTATCAAACTGAATCTGATCAAGTTGGTACGATACAAAGAATTCCTGGACATTTGGAAGGAGCATTGGATGAATCCACTATTACTTCAACGACTGAGGAAGATTCACCACTTGAAGAAAAAAATGAAATCGAGGCAGAAGGACGTACAACACAACACACAGCTCGTCCAGAACACAAAACTCCAGAACGTGGAGGTACTGCTGATTTATCTGGCATCAGAGAAATGCCTTCATATGATGATCTAGAGACCGCAACACCTGAAGGACATGGTTATATGGGTGATGACAGGAGAAAACCTTCATTTTCTCCAGAGACCGCAACATCTGAAGGACAGAGTGGTATGGGCAATGTCAGGGGAGAACCTTCATTTACTCCAGAGACCGCAACACCTGAAGGACATAGTGGTAAAGGCGATGTCAGGGGAGAACCTTCATTTACTCCAGAGACCGCAACACCTGAAGGACATAGTGGTATGGGCAATGTCAGGGGAGAACCTTCATTTACTCCAGAGACCGCAACACCTGAAGGACATGGTGGTATGGGTGATGACAGGAGAAAACCTTCATTTTCTCCAGAGACTGCAACACATGATGGAAACGGCAATATCAGTACACTGCAAGAAACCAATAATATATCAAGGCTTGATGCATTAAAGAATTCTGCCATATCTGTAAATGATACAGCAGCAATAGAGAGTTCCCATTCATCTTTAGGAATGGATGCAGGACAGCGGATTGAAAGTGCTCTTTCACCATCCGGTAACAAAAGTGAGGCAAATGGCTCTAATAATGAAAATAATAACAGTCATCACGACCATGTTGAAGAAGAAAAAGAAGACGAAGAAGAAAAAAGGAAGAAAAGTGAAAGGCAAGTAGAGACAAATTGGAACAGACAAAACACAGGTGATGATTGTGGATCATCGGTCGATGAAAGGACTGGAAACAATTTTAGTCATGTCGATAGAACTTCTCAAAATAACGAAACCCCAGACAGTGGCCCTTTGGATTCGAAAGTTTTGAAGGTGAGCTCTTTAACATATGAAATAGACAATATTTTGTATATTTTAAAGATATATGTTCATGAACATATAACACCATTAGTACTGGTAACGTAATAGTTCCTTGCGAAGGGAAATGGAAAAGCAAAAAGCTAAGATTTACCGCATGCCCTTCACTGGTGTCTTCCGAACGACTGTATATTTTTAATATAGCATTAGTATATTATTAATTGTGTCGATTTAATTTCTGAGGAGACGCGTGTGAACTATCAAATAAATTTAGTGATTATTTTCCATTAAGAATGAAAAGGGCAAAGGAGCAAAAGACAAAAACAAGGCCGCCGAACGTGTAAAACCAGATGTGCATACAAAGGTAAGCAACATCTTCAACACTTTTTGTTCTTTGAAGTACATTACTCTATATACTCATGTTGTTATATTTCATTCTTTTGAAAAAGTTGTGGTAAAGACATTGCCAAAAATGAGAGCATACATTTCCTTAAATTGTTATTCAGACTACCTAAAAGATCAGACACATTGCATCTTATCTTTAGAGGGTATCGATTCTCTAATAGTATAATATAAAAAGTCGAATATGTTGTGTAGTTCGAAGTGTTGTGTGCACATTTTGCAGCAAATAGTTTTCTATCGTCAAGACAGTCTTCATTTTACAACTAGAACGTGGTCTGACTTACCCCTAAGGGCCTAAGGGGTGAAGCAAAATGAAATAAAATTAAAATCTCAACTCACATAAATAGTGGAATCAAAAACACTCCGTAAATGAAAAATTATAGGAAATGTAAACTGCGAAATAATAAACATTATTGACAGTATTGACTATTCCATGTAATTGTTTTTTTTTTCAATTGATATAGGCCTTCTATGTCAATATCAAGAGGTGTTAACGTTAACCAATTAATTTTTGAATCCCGAGCTAAAATATACGAATTGTTGATTTTAGGCTGCTGGGAAGTCTCCAACGCTACCTGAAGCTGAGTCAAGAAACTCCACAAGGTAACATATAAAACCATTGCCTTAAATATCTAATAGTCTCACCCCAGATTGGTCGAAATTACGTAACCAATGTTTTATCAGGCTAACGCTTGAATGATAACTTTTTAAACATTTAAATGACCGTGACTGAAGTGATTGAAGTTGATTCCTGCGTCAACGGATGTGACAGGTGCGGTGGTGGTAGCATGATTTTCATTCGACCACAGAACACCTCTGGTGGTCGTGGATGGTAATCTGCGGCGAGACGTTATATCGACGACGTCCTACAATCTACCGGTACCGTTCTGCAGCAAGATAATGCCCATGTGCACTCAGTGAAGTTGATGACAGACTTCCTCAATAATCAAAACATTCAAACATTGCCCTGGCCTGCCTTCTCCTTTGACCTCAGTCCGATTGAACACTTGTTCAAGCTGTGACACGGCTTCAACCACAGCCTCAGAATCGCAGTGTCTGGTTCGGTCTATGCCGCGAATGTGTCGAGCTTGTGTAGATGCCAATGGTGGCCACATCAAAATGTGTTTTGGGGGTAGCGTTGAACCGTGTGCCGTGTGCCCATCCACGTGTGATCTATAACTGACTTATTGGTTGGAAAAGACTGTCGAAATGTGTAACTTTCTGACGAAAAAATAATTTTGTCTATAAAGGTTTTGTAACCGTTACAATTTACCTATTATTACAGTGATGCGTTTTCATCGGCGCTCAGTATATAATACCAGGAAAAACGGATTGATGAAATAAGGAGGGATTACTCCATATAAGTCCTGTTTAATGATCATTTGAATTTCATATAAATTCAGTACAATTTATTAATCATTTAATGTGTTGTTTACGATTGTTATTCATGGGACAAAACATCAGATGAATGCTTTTATTATATTATTTTATATTTGTATTTCATTATTCTTATTATGAAAAATACGTTAAACACCAGAAGAAATAGAAATACATAAAGAAGAAACAACGAGGCGGCCATAGCAACCGATTTAGGTTGAAACTAATTGGCATATGTAATATCTGGTTCAGTGTTTTAATTTTCTCTAAAAGTTAAATACCAAAGAAAATTGCAATCAGATCTTGCACTGTTATAAACATTACGACACTATCAGACTCGAAATGGCGATCATACCAACATGATTGTTGAGCTACTTTTGTTTTGTTTTCTGCACATCTTTAAGTATAATCTTTAGACATGGTATAAAAAGTTAAATATGTTTCACCATTTTATCGAAATATACTACCATAAAGAATAAAAACCACGAAGAAGCATAATAAAAAATAGTATGATGTTTAAAAGCATTAACAACGTGCATTGAAGATGATTCTTGAGTTTTCTTTTAGACACACAAGGTGACACAAATTGTACTTTTTACCAGTTCCAGTACAAGACACACCCACAGATCTCGAAGAAACTGTGTAGCGGTTGTTTTCGATGCAGTATTTTCACCTTTAATCCTTAAAGACTTTGTAAATAGCCCATATCTATATTTGGACATATATGGTGGACAGTATGTTGCAATGGAGCGAGTCAGGTAGGAATTTTGTTGTATCTATTTATTTGTCATCTAACATGAACGTGTTATGTTTGTCTTATGCTTCATTTCCATCGTTTTTCAGTTTTGACTTTTGAAAACAAGATATAATTTGTGTTAACTTTATGGGGTGAATTAATTTCAAGATTTTTAATTATTATTTGCAACAGCATGTGCATTTGTATAAAAAAAAATGTGTATGCTTTATTTGCTCGATATAAATTACAACCGCCATATACAAACATGATATATTCTGATATAGTTACATTGCTAATCGCCACTGCACAGTGCCTATGTGTTGCTACTCAACCTAATGTATCATGATTTCCAATATTAGCATGTGCAGTTAGACTCTATGAATTATTTTAACTTTATCTACTTAACTGTACCATAGAAATTCATATATAATAGAGTTTATTGCTTTCACAGTTTGTTTACTTTGATTTGGAAGGAAAATGAATAAGTAATGGAACTGAGAAAAAATCAATGATTTTATTAACTGAACTTTTCAAGTGACAGTTAAATTCCTTCTATTCCAAGTATTAATTACACTTTTTTGTTTCATTATATCTTGTCAAAATTCATTCTGATCATTTCATGGAGATCAACATTAAACTCTTTTCCTAACAAACATTTTTTTTACCCATTGAAGATTAAGTTCTTGTAAAAATTCAAACACTCTCCGTTTTTTCAATATTTGTTTTTAAACCAGAAATATTTGCATTACGTATTTAACTCAAGAACACATTCTTTTAATGACTGCTAGCTACCATCTAATGTTAAATATGTGTCATCTTTGTATTGTGATAACAAAACTAAGGTATCGTCAATCTTAATTCCTTCTATTTTTCTATTATTTCGAAATATAGCTTGTATTTCATGCACATAAAATGAAAATATATTGTTTACATATTATGAATTAATTCGCAAATATATCAATATATATAAAGTTTGGCTTTACTCAAAGCAGAAAAAGACACATTTTCAAAATGGCCGCCAAATGGGCCATTTCTTAAAATCCCCGTATAAAAAAAATCTAATAACAGAAATATGATTTTTTGACAAAATTTGCAACTGGCAACTTGCTACAGATATTGATAAATTGTATTTGAAAATCTCATAACTTCTTTGATCTTTGTCGAAACTCGACAGGACTGAAACCTCAGAGGAATGCATCCTTAAGTATCCGAGGATAAACTCCTGTATCTTCTTAGCCTTCAGCTTAATATTGTCTAAGCGTGGGGATCGCTCCAGCTTCTCTACCTAACTTAAGATTGTCTAGGCTACTTCTATCATATTTTATTAAACTTATGTATGTGTTGCTGTATATATATTTGTTATGTAGTACTTGTTTGTTGTAACAGAGCAACCCCAAAAATGCCAAACCTTTAATTATAGTTAGTACTTGATGCCTGGACAAGTTGTATTTACTGGTTTCATTTTTTCTTTCTAATATACACGTATATTTCTAATTGTGTTTAAAGCCTTATATTGGTGATCACGACCACTCCGTTCGTTTGGAACCCGGTTTTCGCAATTTCCACAGCGCATTTTTATCATACTGAACAATATGTGATGAGCTTCCATTGGAAATAAACTCTAGCGCCTATGTATTGACATGTGTTGTCTATGGGCTTAGAAACACTCTGATTCATATAATTATGGCATATACTATTGAGAGGCAATATATGATGTTTCGTTGTGGTTTTAATCATACATATATGATGTACCTCCGCCATGGAGTTGCAAGGTATAATGGAATTAGGTTGCCCATCCGGCCAATTTCTCTTAACCTACTAATGATACCGTGAGGCAACTTTTTATCGAAAATAAGATCATTTATATGTTATATAATGTGTAAAGCATATGTATTCAGAAACATCATACATGTATTTTGATATTTATGTTTTGAATTTTGAAAATGGTCGCTTTTAAGTTATTGCTCTGGTGAGTTTCAGTCTTGTGGAAGTCTCGTTTCAACATTCATCAAAGAGTTTTTGTAATTTTCAAAATCTAATTGTCTCAATTTGTAGCAAGTTGCCATAAAGAAAATATATAAAAAATAAGACTTCTATTGGTTGTAAAATTTTGTACACATAAGTTTTAATAAATGACCAATTTGTCCGCCATTTTGAAAAGATGCATTTGTTACAATATGTAAAGAGGTGAAATTTCAAACCTTTTTTTGCTTCAATATTTTACTTAAGGATGTATTCTTCTGAGGTTTCAGTCCCGTTAAAGACAAAGATCAAAGAAGTTATGAGATTTTCAAATACGATTTATCAATATCTGTAGCAAGTTGCCAGTTGCAAATTTTGTCAAAAAATTACAGTTCTAACTTTAGCAGATTTTTTTTATACGGGGATTTAAAAAAAATTGCCCATTTGGCGGCCATTTTGAAATTGTCTTTTTTCGCTTTGAATAGAGCCAAAGTTTTACCATTTTTTACTGAAATTGTTTTTGCTTAAATCATCACTGCACCAGCATTTTTAGCTGTATCGAGCTAATTTTTGCTGTAAATCTTTACTTGGTTCATGATGATTAAAATATTGAGCATTAATGTGTGAAACGATTCACTTTTTTCACTTTATTTTTACATTTAATGGTAATTTGAGCACTTTTATTTTTTACTCTAAAATACTGAAAAATAACAAATATTCAAGTGGGGCAAAAAAGTAAGCACACGGACCCCCCATTTTTCTGCCTGATTTTGAAAGAACACTTACCCTATTGATATGCAAATTATAAACAAAAGTTTAATGCCAGAACTTTTTCTATAAAGGGTTAGATTTGGCAAAAATGGCTGAAAATGGTGCATTTTGTCTTATTAATCAAAACTAGTATATTTTAAAAGAACACTACTGGAAAATAAATCTTTGTGTGACAGTAGCTCAAAAACGAGCACACGGACATATGTTTTTTCTTTCATTTTCTTTCATGGTATGAACTCCTCTTTCCAAAAATCTATATGAGAAAAAAGTTTAATATAAGAAAATTTTGACTTCTCAGGGGAGTACATCCTTAACTCGCAGATGCGACAACATCTTAGCTATATAAAGTGAATGTTTTGCTGTAAATCTTTTTAGATTCACTGAGATGAAAATGATTAACATTAAAGTGTGGAACTATAAGCTATTGGTTTTAAATTTGAATTTTTTTGAAGATAAAGTGATTTGATTTTTAGCAAGAAATGCTGAAAAATAACAATGTAACTTGAGAAATTTCAAGCATTCCCTATTTTTATGATAGTTTTAGAAACAACAACTTTATTTCGTTTGAACTGCGAAATTTTAGAATTAGTTAGTCATTAGAACTTTTGAAGTGAAGTGTTGAATCTGTCAAAATTTTAAAATACGAGGTATTTTCATCCTCACAATTTCGGGGTTAGCAGTAACATATACACTATTGTCCTAAATCAAGCATTGGCTGAAACATGCCTGAAATGATCCTGACATGGTCCTGACAAAGTTTTGTCATTTTTCGGGTCGATCAAAAATCCAAGATGGCCACCACAAGTGCCATTTTGAAAACACATTTTGAACTTCTTCTCAAGTTGTACTGGTGCAATTTGGCTGAAACTTGCCTGGAACGATTCTGACATAGTCTCGATATAGTGTTTTGGGTTGATCCCCAATCGAAGATGGCCACCATGACACAATCTGATTAATTTCTTATTTGAATATTGCCAAGGTAGGCAGATAACCGTTAAGGCCATTTAGCCTCTTGTTAACTTTGGTATGATTCCTGATTTTAAAAATATATATATATAAAAATTCAGTCATCAAACTTTGACTTTTTACCAAAGAGACAAGTTTCACGTAATTACTGGCGGATCAAGAAGAACATTTATTATGTTATTCACCACCAAATGTTTCCATTATTTTGGAACTTCAAAACTGACAATGCAAATAGATTTTAATTTAACACGTACAAATATGAGCTCAAAATGAATTTTAGCAGTACTGCAAAAAATCATTATATTTACATATACAGATGTGTACATACTGTGAGACCATGAAGCCAAGTTGTGAAATGCCATTTTATTTCATATTTTTACAGGGCTGTTAGTAGATGTAAAGTAATTTTTGCAGATATGTTTTTATCTTAGCCCACATAAAGCATAAAAAGCAAGAAATTTTACAATGCATATATCTTATGTTGTAACAAATGTTTATAAGGCATCATACATGTTTGTCTGTCCATTTAGATGATTTTTGCAGTTAAAATCATCATACCTTAAGATCTTCGATAAATTACCGAGGAAAAATAACACCGCCCAGTTACAGCACTATATAACTTAACTGCCGTTCTATTATAAGATTGCACGATTGTGGTATCGACTCTCTGTAGTATATTTTATCGCTACATGGTACAGGTAATACACTAGTACTGTAGCACAATCGTGCAATCTTATAATAGAACGGCAAAGTTACTCATCAAATGTTGTAAATATGTGACGATTTCTTCGCATGAAGATATGTTCAAAGGACAGTAAATTCCCGTTATATCGCCACCCGTTTTAACGCCAAACCCGCTTATCGCCATGATTTCCATCCATACAAATACACCCGTTATACCGCCAAACCCGCCTACCGCCATCCGCCATCACATTCGCGGAACAAATGATTAAAATAATACTATAATGACCTCGTTAATATCGCCAAATTCTGTAAATAGCGATACATGTTTTCGTAAGGAAAAGTATATCAGGAGAGCAAAACAGACAAAACCAACGATAAGAAAAGGAAGAGTTTATATCGTGACTGCTGAAATCCGTTGACCATTAAAGTGCACGGTATTCCATTTAAATTGTTTTAAAGAATTAATTAATTATTATTTTATTTCATATTACAGAAAGCTTCATGATGGCAATGTGCAAATGAGAGCTACATACGACATACCGATAGAATTTCTGAATGTTCCAATTTCATATATATATGGAGTTTCCGACAAGATAAGCCACATAGATGAGGTGATATATGATTCCAACAGTGATGGAGTTTCTATGAGGAGTATGACAATACACAACATAGCTTTCAATGAAGGTATTTACAACTCGGACGAAGATATTGCCAACATTTTAACTTTGATTTATTTTGCTATGTATATGCCTTAACATATACCATAACCGAATCAATAATTAGTCGTCATTATCATTTTAAACTTTCAAAATTATTGCTGATTAGCTAGGTTTTGTAAAATAATCTTTCGCCATAACAGGGGTCGAACGTGATATGCGAATGTGCAATTTGGTGTGCATATAACAACAGCATCGAAAGCCCTCGCTGCGAGTAACAACCGTGAATGAAATATAATATGGGAACTGTCACCACCATTTGTATCAATATTTTTTGTATTTGATCAATCTAATTACGCCAGCCTTTCAAAGCTAACATATTTTCTTGAATAACATAGACATGAAAAGAGAAAAACACATAAACTCTTATGACCAGTTCCGACATCGAGAACATATTTCATATCAGAAAATGAAGCCAAGACATATAAAAATGTTCAGATGAAATTGATATGAAGTCAATTTTAACTGCAATCTGAGAAGATTTTTTGCAGGTGGAACTGAGCTCAATTTCAGGTCATTATGAGGGTATTTTCAGGTCGAGATTTTTTCATGTCAACTTGACCTGAATGTGTGTCTTATCCCATGCTTTATAAAGATTCAACTGGTTTACAAGCAGATCATACAAAATGACTACCTACTTCCCTGGATAAGCCACGAAATTATTTTTGAAGTATGTTACTTTAATCATTTTTTAATCCAAAATGCATGCTTTTAAACTTGTATTGCTAGCTTTAACATCATATACCTCATAATGTGTCATGGAAGAGAACTCCCAAATGTGGCGTGAGTGGAACTAAATGGTAGCGACAAAACTAAAAACAAAACAATAACAGAAACACTTTTAAACGTTTAAAAACGAATTTTTACATTATAAACAATTGCGATTCGATTTACTAGTATTTATTGTTACCCCCCGCGAAACTCATTTGCGGTAGATATTAAATTGGGCTCCGTCCGTCCGGACCTTCAGTTTTTGGAATTTTTTCTGTTACCATGGAAGCTTAATAAAAATTACCAAATTACAGTTTCATTTTTATACCTGTTGTTAATATTTTTTTTCAGTTTTACAATACTCGCATACATTTCAAGTCATACTTGAATATTTGTTACTTTGACATTGATGTATTTGGGTTTTTATACCAACTTCGGGGCGTGGGGGATAATGCCACTTTGTGCGGCTCCTTGATATAAGTTTTGTTCAGTCGGATCCCAGCTGCATTGTGGATAATTTGAGGTATCCGGACATGTGAGTCTGAACGTATATAAACTATGTGTTGAATTAAGACTTTTTTGAATGACATTTTACTGGACGTATCGTTTTTTAGTGATGGGTCCATATGTAAAATATTTTATAACACCATAAACTATGTTTTTGTCAACTATCGATTCCCATGTGAGGCAGTTGCCAGGTACTGACCGCTGGTCGGTGTTTTTTCTCCGGGAACTCCGGCTTTCATATGCTATCAAACCTAGCACGTTTTTACATGACCCTGGCTGTTAATATGACGTAAAACTAACCAAACCAGACCAAGTGGTCTCCATATTCACCTCTGGTACCATGTACAGTAGATGTGTAACATTTAGCAAAACTGCTTTAATTATGTTAACACAGCTATTTAACCTTAAATATTGCCTATACAAAAGTACATATATTTTTGTATCTACACAACATTTGCAATTGCTTTGCAGTGTTCATTTTTTATGGACAGGTCTGATTCTGTTTTTATTTTTCAAGCCTGTAAAAGTCATGGTTACCGAGTTTTTGTTTGTTTAAAAATTGCAAAGAAATTGAGATGTTTTACCCAAAATTGCATCCCATTTTGATAGAACGTTATGTTGAACAATTTTTAGAAAACCAAACATAACTGTCGCCATAGCAGAAATGAGCCTATTTCGATATAGGTTGTACATTAAATTTAGCAATCTTACCTCGAGCTGCGGATATCAATTTCTGCTGCTTCAATATTGAGGGTTTCCGTCTTACACGAACATTCGAATATCCATTAATCTTGAACCAATTTTGTTTGATGCAAATGTGAAGCCTGCATAAAACTCTCTATATTAAGTCAAGGATTTATAAGTGAGAAGGATTCGTGACTGTCTCTTTACATTGCTAAACACCACGCGAGACGCCTATGAACCGGGAATAGAAACCGTTTTTCTCAACAAATACTTGTCTTATCGAGTCAAACGAAACACCATTGTAAAGTTTATTAAATTTCACAATGTTTATTACTTGCTTTAAAGACGGAATATTTAGAGAATATGTCTTAAATTTTCGTTAAAAAAATCGACAGCTCATGAAATGACGGCCCCGCTTCAGAAAGTAAGACGGTAACCCTCGCACCCGCAAGCTACATCAAAGGCTGCGCCGGCGGATATCAAAGGAAAATCAGTCGTCGCCCAACGTCACGGTCAGTGCACAAACACAAAAGCGCCTGCCTTGGACTTCCCCAAAACCCAGTGTGACTTATCCTTCTCATATACGTCCTTGATTAAATTCACCAATTTTTAACTAGTGGGGCAACACCTAAAGGAGTGTCGCAGATTAAATGAAAAGACTTGCGAAAGGGAGATAACTCTTGGAACTATTTCATTATGTCAGGAAATCATATCATAGTTTGAAATTAAGTGAAGTAGATCTGATTTTTAAAAAACCCAAACAAACGAACTGCTATACCTTGCATAGTGTATACTTATAATACATACATGATGTAAGAGAATCAATAATAATTTCTATGAATGATGAAATGAGAGACATAAAGGACCATAACTTCCGGTAATTTTTCAACAAGAGATCCCAGAGGGATCTTGGCGTCCACCAAAAAAATGATCTATGTCTGACAAATGAAAGAGGGGTCTAGGAAGCGACCGTATTACTGTCTATTTACAATTAAAACCTGCTACAATATATAGATATTTTAATTTCAAGAGAGGTCATTCTAAACATTAAAAGTAACCGTGAGATTGAAACTCTCGTTTGCTTGAACAGCCTGAAGTTTTATTGCATAACTCGGGCAGTGGTACACTTTACCTAATGATAAGAGTTAGTAAAATTTAAGAATTTCAACCATTTAATCTCTGTGATCTTTATATCATTTATTTGACCAACATGTTACATGATCAATATCAGATATCTAGGACTCTCATTTTACAAGATGTTAAGGTTATTCATTTGATAATATATGTCTAGAAATTGATAAGAACCTACGTTAAAGATTTGATTCCTGTGACGTTGAATGAAGGCAAAAGGTAATTGATTTGAACAGACTTGGTAGTTCATTATATCTGCATGCTACAATTACATTTTGAGTAGAGATTTCCTGTTTATTGAGAAGAAGTCGTTTGAATGAAAAGTTTAGCCCAATCTCATATAGACTCACCTTACCAATATAAAAACCAAAGGGGTATAATCCAAGGGACATAATCCAGTAAACAGTACAAACTGAAACTTCACATAAATTATTAATCAAGTTGGCACAAGCCTTAATCATATAATGTATAATTATAATGCTAATGTACTGAAACAATTTCAAGGTGGGCATGGTTAGGTGTCCATCTTTCTTAATTTGTTTTTTCTCCTCTTGTACATGACATTTACAACACCATTTCCTTTTCTGTAGGAAGTTAGGAACTCCAAATTGTACATTCAAAACTATTTTGATACTTTTGTTTTATTCATATATTTATTTATCTATTTTATTTTATTATTTAGCCTTTATAATGTATCAATAGATCTAAAGTTATATTTCCTGCGAATTTCACGGTAACGATATGTCGCTTAAACATTTGATATTTCAACATGGACATGTAACTTGATGACAAGGTCCCCAAAAGCATATGTCGGCCTATAAGAGACCCGAAATCAAGAGATCATATATTCCTGGTTTTTAATAAATCGCCTTCAATCACCGCCATGTTCAGTACCTTCGTGTTTTGTCGGAATTCCGAATCGTATCACGTGACTGACGTCGACACGACCTGCACGTGGTGAGACAGGTAACTAGCGTAAGCGCACATGTGTTTGTTAACGTTTCCTTCTGGCTAATAGGAGCAAAGCATGCTGGTACAGTTGGTAGTAGACTAAAGGTTACACCCTTGTGCACACGGAGTGCACGAGGTTTAGACTACAGGTAGACACGGAGTGCACTACGTTTAGACTACAGGTAGACACGGAGTGCACAAGATTTAGACTACAGGTAGACACGGAGTGCACAAGATTTAGACTACAGGTAGACACGGAGTGCACTATACGTGTGAACACGGTGTCCACTACAGGTGGACATGGTGTCCAGGTACATTCAGACCTAGACAGACGAGGTGATGTGTTATAGTTATAGGGATCGGGGAAGAATACGTTCTTCAATTTGAAATACTACATAATTATAATTTTTTAGTGTTTCTTTTTTTTTTTAAATTACAACATCTACAATTTAATGTACAGTATATATAACTATATAATACGATATTTTTTTAGTATTCATGAATAAAACCTTTTCACTGCAAAAGTAATAAAGATTAATTTGTATATGTCTATTTAATTTTATATCAGTAGTTTCCATTTCATATCTTAAATTGTCTATATTACGTTTTCAAAAGTCAATGTTTTATGGGTAAATTGCATTAAATATATATATATATATATCATTTACATGAAATAGTAAATACAAGTCAAAAACAACTTTGAATTGCGGCAAAAACTAGAACGAATATACGTACCCGGCCTACTAAGACGACACCATTTTCTGTCTAAAAGTCTTTTGAGCTACAATCTTGCAGCTACGGCAAAAACCAGTCCTATTGTGCTTTTGAGACACTTTTTCTTTTATAATTTAAGCTATTAGTAATACAATCCATATACCGGGTAATACATAGCTTTAATAAATAAAAAGATTTGGTCCCTATCAATTCGGTTTTCTAGCGACACCCTTGTAGATCGTCTTTCATAAAATAATATCACTTTTTATAATATTTTTTCTTTGCTATTTTAAGTTCTAAAAGTATTGTACGAAAAAATAGCTTAATTACATATTCTTTAAAAACTGAACGTCTTTAAAAGATCATGCAGAATAAATCCACTTCAAACTTTATGTCGTAGCTATAGTCTACCTACAAGTACACAATTCAGCTTGTTTTTGATTCTTAATTACCGGTAAACACAATATGTATATATGAATCCCAACCCCGCAAGTTATCTTGACCGTTATACTGCGTCATGGTCCAAATTATTAACTTTGTCAAACATACAGGTAAGCCACAGTATCCAGCTATACAAGTGCCTTGAAGGTGACCATCGATAGATGGGCCAGAGGGCAGAATCGTTGCCTTCTGTGTTTGCACGGCTTTATGAGAATGGAGGCAGTATCTTTATATAATGTGATTTAAGAATTGTTTCAATGGAAGTTTTGTTAATACAAACAAATATACTTACCTTTTAAAAATCATATAGGGTTTTTTAGTTTGAAACACAAAAGTACCATTCTTATTATATATATAGATACATGTACATGTTTGTTTTGTAGAGCCTGGGTAAACATGTACACCATTTCCCGGGGGAGGGGGGGGGGTAGATTGGGATGAGGTAAAAAACTATCTGGCAAAACACCTCAATTATTGTCATGACAGGCAGCCGTGAAGTGGAGCTGACGGGAGCTGTTACAATGCGTAAATCAAGCATGTTCTGTCACAACCTTGAATAATCAAAATTAATTTAGTAGGTACTTATTCAACATTGTAATTATGGTATTTTATATACATAGTCATGATAATCAGGTTTTCTGATATATGTAAAAGCCAGTGTAAAAAAAAAAATTAATGAAAAGATATTGATGAAATATGATTTTCCAATAATTTTGAAATAAATGTTTTAGTTAATTATACACTTGGTATTTTGATTATTTTTTTATTTATATAATAGGCTTCATTATCAAATAAATTAAAATGCACTACCAGTTAAAATGCATATCCTATTGACTACTATTGTTGTATAACTGTTCGTATTTGTGTGATCAGTACAATGTATATGTAGAGAGGCTGCCACCTAAGTACAGCATGCTATAAATGGACCTCCTGGGGTTGGGATAAGGTACTTCATGTATACAGGTGTTGTTAGACTGAGATACACTTGATTGAACATATTGTAGGGTGCCAAAGAAGGCCCCAGGCCCACTACTTGAACAATTGTTAGGTAATTTAGATTATCATACCCGTGTGGTTGATGGAACAGTATGAAGTCCAAGTGACCATGGCAACTGCAGTCCTAGCCTAGGGGTCTACCTTTCGAGCAGGCATATTTAAGTGTACAATATACTATGTATACCACAGGGACCTGGCACGATTTTTTAAAACTAACAGTATACATACATGTATATATATTATAGTATCAAGGGTATGAACTCGCGGGTCGAGAAATACGGACCTATTTTTTTAAAACCGTGATTTATTTAATAAAATGGTTCTGTACAACATTGATGGATATCTTACCTAAAGAGAAATAATTTATCTTTCATTGAGTGCTTGATGAACAAAATTGGCCAAGTATTGACGAAGTTATGGCTTGATGAATCGGGAAATTTACGACAAATATGCTAGGTAGACATTTCCCTGTCGCGTCGAAATGTCGTCTCGGCTCTAATGGGTACTCAAATACCAAGCCAAAATCACAAAATCTACGCTTGTGGTGGTAAACAGTACCCATAACTGTGTTCATCCACAATCTCCTTGGTGAGGTGTCATCACCGTACTTTGTAGAAACTCCATTTAAACATCGAGTAGCTCACTTACTTTAACCGTCACCGCCATGTTCATTTTTCTCTCGGAACGCTTCTCGACTTTACATATCGTGACTACATTATGCAAATTATGTAGTGTTGTGCTTGTGAGTAAACTCGAGAAGCGTTCCGAAGAACAAATGAACATGGCGGTGACGGTTACAGTAAGAGAGCTACACAATGTTTAAATGGAGTTTCTACAAAGTACGGGTGATGACACCTCCAAAGGAGATTGCGGATGAACACAGTTATGGGTACTGTTTACCACCACAAGCGTAGATTTTGTGATTTTGGCTTGGTTTTTGAGGTACCCATTAGAGCCGAGACGACATTTCTACCGGACAGGAAATGTCTACCTAGCAATTTATCGTAAATTTTCCGATTCATCAAGTCATAACTTCGTCAATACTAGGCCAATTTTGTTCATCAAGCACTCAATGGAAAAATAAAATTATTTCTCTTAAGGTAAGATATCCGTATGTTGTATAAAACCATTTATAAAATAATCACGGTTTTAAAAAAAATAGGTCGTTTTTTCTCGACCGCCGAGTTCATACCCTTGATACTATAATATATATATATGTATACTATTGGTTAAAAATTTTCGTGCCAGATCCCTGTGATGTATACATGTATGGATCACACATTGTAAAGAAGGTCAGAATAGGATATAATCAAATTATCAGAGTTTCTAGAATTAAAATAATTGTGACAAATTCAGAATCTAATCAACAACTATGAATCTACAGTTTAAATGGGTAGAAGTTGGATTTATTTTGATTGTCTGTTTAATTTATTATCAGGCATGTGATGACCTACATTTTTGCGACCGGTCCTTTGAACAGTGTTGATGCTCACGAGCAGCCACATGCCCGATACTAAATTTTTGCTTTCTATAAGCCAGTGCTTACAGGTTCCTCAATCGGTTGACACAATAAAATGTAATTTCTAATGCCGATTTTTAACGTCTATGGACGATTTCACATATTTCCAATGCTTTGCAACGCGCCAGGTTCTATGGAGCAAATGTATACGTATTATACATTTGACAGGATTAAAACTATTTCACGCACCTTGCCGTTTAGAAAACTATATTCCATACATACATAGTTAAACATTTTATGAAGAATTTAATTTGTTTATGTTTATCATGATGTCCTTGCTTTTATTATGCCCATCAATATATCCTTTTTAATCAAAATATTTTGCCGATCAAAATATCTCTTGGGCGACGATTTGCTAACAATGAAAATTCTACTCCCTGCAAGGTTCATCACTTTATGCGTTCGAAAAAGAATTTCATCTTTAAACTACATATCACTAGCTAAGAAAAATAGTTTTTACTGGGAAAATGCGGACTTGAACTATCCATTGGTGAGACATAACCAGTACGTGGTTTACCGTACGCAGTTAATTTGCAACGCAGCTAATTTTCCTTTTATAACTTCTAATAAACGTCCTTATTTATAAATTAAATTGTATGATAATATATATTGATACATTTTACTTTATATGTATCTATTCAAATAAACATTACAGTACGAATGATTTCCAGTAATTAACGGCAATTTTATGTTGCAATAAATATTATGTTTCTGATCGCAATAAATATTTCTATCTGTCAAAGTCCATATAGACTGCAGAATAAATACATATTTTCTCATATAGACTGCAGAATAAATACATATTTTCTCATATCTCTGTGGCACATCATCTAGTCTGTCTGTGGTCTTGATGTAGTGGACATTTCACCTGGACACGATGTCCACCTGTAGTGGACACCGTGTTCACACGTAGTGCACTCCGTGTCTACCTGTAGTCTAAATCTTGTGCACTCCGTGTCTACCTGTCGTCTAGACCTCGTGCATTCCGTGTCTACCTGTAGTCTAAACCTCGTGCACTCCGTGTCCACTCGTAGTTCACACCGTGTGCACAATGTGTAACCTTTAGTCTACTACCAACTTTATATGTCCACAGAATAAGTATTTGAAACATCTAATCCACACATTGCCGTAAAATATTGTGTGTATCAAATATTGTAATGTGCGAGCATTATTTTCTTTATAGATCCAGTCTGCTGAGGTCGACCACATGTTTTGTTTATGATTTTTTTTTTGACATTTTCTATTGGTTTCATAACTCTCGTGTTACTTCGAGATTGTTGCGACGATGTTCGGAAGAGTTCGGAATGATTCGGCATCTTTCGAGCCTATTTTTCACGTTTACACGTTAAAAAGGTTTTTTTACTTTTATAATTAAAAATACTTCCAGTGCTGCAACTTTATAAAAAGTGGTTAAGTTAGAAAGTTTAAAACTCAGACAGACGGAGAAAAATATGCATAACACTTTGATATAGTACACAGTTTTCACTATGACAAAGAGAGCGAAAGTTTTAGGCCATACAAAGCAAACATTTTATATTAATGAAGTTATCTAGTATTCAAAATAACTTATTACAGGTGAAAAAAAGTGTCAATTAAAGCAAATTATATTAATGGTACAATACCTTAACCTTAATGGCATAAAAAATCAACATGTAAATGTATAATGAGAGATGTATGATTTTTTTAGATCTATTCCCAAAAGTTATAAGTTTAGTAAAATATTGGTTGTTCCGGAATTGACCGAGCAACCGAGAAATCTGGCTAGTCAAGGATTTATAAGTTCAGACAAATTAGATAACATTTTTTAGAATAAATTTTTAATATAAAAGAATTTAAAAAATCATGGAAAACGTGTAGTGTGTTTGACATTCAGCACATTTAATTTCAAAAACCTGTGTTAAGATCCTCTAAGTATACAGTAACTTACTGCCATACATGTACATTGTGTACGGTATGTGTCATGTAAAACTGCAGTGCATATCTAATAATGTTTCTATAGTGGCCTTCAACGAGCAGGCTCATCCAATTATTGTGGTGGTGTGGTTGTTTAGTTTATATGAGAACTGAGGGCAGGTCTTCAAGAAAAATGTTAAGTGTAGGAAATGTTGTCAGACTACCAGATTTTTTAGGTTTGTCCTCTTTAGTTGTCACTTAGGCCTAAATTTAGTTTGCCTGACATTGTCGCATGGACGTGTCACTTTCCCTTTGATCTCACCACATATGCTCGATGCTATTTTTAGACTGCAGATGAAACCAGCTCACAACAAATTAAACGTGTCATCTGATAACGGGTATGGTTTAACTATGATAGTAGTAGGTAGCAATTTAATCATATAATCAAGCAATATGAGAAACATATTCAAACGGCATCTGTGTACAATAGACTGTCTAGAGATGTAGCCTATCTAGCATAACGCTGGATTCAGTCGCGGTCATGATCAGACTCGGTGACTGAGTGTAGTAGGCCTAGGAAAAACAATCATAATAAGAGCGTAGTCCTTCGTGCCCAAACGAAGTGCGAAGCACTTCTAAGGTAACACGTTCATAAAAATATAAGAAAAAAAAACAATCTTCAAAATCCACTCCTACACAATGACAGCTTCAGTTTGCGGTCGCCATTTTTTTTATACCTATGGGGAGGGGAATCATGGGTAATAACCATGGATATGATGCTTTGAAGTAAGCTCATTATGATCTTCATCCGGCAGAAGCTTAGTGATATCGCCCTTTATTTGCAAGCGTTTAAATGACTTGGACCACCTTCCAATATAATCAGCCGACCAAAAACGGAATATCCGTTACGGAAATAAAATAATGGGGGTTTCCTTCTCAAATGAATGTTTGGGGACAAGGATATAGTGTGAATATATGAATAAAAAATAAACAGAAAATTCGGCTCCGTTATTTCCATAAATTGTACTTTTTAACATTGTACTGTACAGTATAATCAATGAGTACTAAAACATCTGGCTGCGCCCTTTAAGGCCTTGCCTTCAGTCATATTAAACAACAGCAACCTCAAATATAAGATAACGAATAATACTAGCATCCACCGATATTGATATAACAAGTAAAATACACAACTAGAGGCCTACTTACCTGATATATGCCGATTGTAACGGCGGTTTTCAACATCAAATCGAACCGATTCAAACCGGATGCACAAGTGATACAACGCATATTCCTCCTACCAGGTGGCGCTTGTCCTATGGCATGTCCTTGTGCGGTTGAACGCCTCAAAGAACGGACATTCCCCAATACACACAATCCTCAAAAACTATTTAAATATCATTGCAACACTTATAAAACGTTTTTATAAATTCAAGTAATTATATCATAAAATAAACATAATTTTTTATATATACGACTCATTTGTGAATGGTCCACTCGTGGATCCAATCGTACTGAATCGCTTTGAAGGAAGGCGGCCCAGACAACGAAATATCTCGTCTGCTGTGGAAATTTAGTTAGAACCTGCGAAATACCACCAATTTCCAAGACCGTCTTGTGGTCGTTCTTTACAATATCCCAAAACACCAAAAACACCGTTTTGTTCAAAATTACTTCAAGTTTTAATGTGTAGAATCTCAGTTTGCCAACTTTGAGCGTTTGTTCGCTAGGATGAATTACGCAGAAACTATCGATGAAAATGTCGATTTTTGCCTGTTTGACTCAAAATTTCGACCTTTTAAAGATTTTTCATAATGATCAAAATTATGTCAATCGATAGATCACGCCCAAATTTATCAGCATGCAAAATGTCATCAAATTCGTACACACCGTTTCCTTATTACTCAAATCGCGGTTATAAGCGTGTTGGTAGTTTAAATTAGCCGTGTAAACATTTCGTTCAAGAAGGATAACTCTGTTATCGCTCTTTCTCTTCATTTAATATTAAAACATGCATACAGTGAACTGCGTTCAAGCGTCCGGATTAGACTCCTCCCTCAAATGTTGTAACATTCTGTAACGACAGCCAATGAAATCTCCGGAAAGTTACCTCGATTGGTTAGACTCCATGTGGTGTAGCGCAAACAAAGTTGACTTCAAAAGGATCTACTGATTTGACCTGGTCACACCTTTGTACCAAAGATTTGTTAGCATACACTTGTAGATAAAAAGGTTTCAAACATGTTTTAAGTCAATCGTACCATATGATCATCGAAAGACAACAACGCTATATCTTGACAGCTTCGTAAAACGTTCCCTGGAACATCCACGGCTGTACATGTATAGCTGTATACATGTATAAAGCCAAAACAATGTCTGTTTAGGGTTACATTGGCAAAAGATTTGTATAAATATTTTTTGTCTAGTTCAGATGCAAGTTGTTTACTTAACAGACATGTGTCTCCTATTTATCAATAAAATGCTTAAACATTAGTGTATTTCACTAATCGGTCGGGGGTAAAAGTAAAAAATTGCCTAATGAAGATGTTTCATCCGGAAGCAGACATTTCACCTCTTATATTCATTGTTACCAGGTAGTTGTATGAATTGTAATAGTAATGTTTAAAAGTATGCTTGTAAATATGTATTAAAACCTATGAAAAGTTGTGCTGAAACACTCTTATTGTAGTTCAAGAAAGCATAATTTGACGTTTGGAATATATATGTACATGTATAAAGTAACGACTCTCTTGCTTCTGTGATTTCAAATAAAATACATGTAGTATTGTAAAGTTAAGATACCAAATACCAAATTTCCACTCACTTTAACCTGGGACTGTTACTTTGTACATGTAGTTCATGATTATATACATGTATGTAATTCTATTTTTATTTTACGATTTTGTAGACCATATTCTTGCAGTATTAATGATTGAAATTGCGTAAGTTTTTGAATGTGTAACAGGTGAACTCCGCCCTCAGTTAGATTATCGCTGTTACTATACTCCGCCCACAGTTTGACTGACGCTTTTTCGAGCCGATAAACGCGCATATACGACTGGTTGAAACTATCCACGTGATTTGTGGTTTGAACGATCCGAAAAGCAATTCCGGACGCTTGAACGCATTTCACTGTATATTAAAACAGGGACTTTCTGCTTAATAAAAATATCACCAATTCTGTCCTTCTATACACCGCTACTTCTGTCAACGGTGGACTGGTTTGGACCTTTCCATTTCCTTAATTCTTTACTAACCGCTCACGGACTGGCCGTATCTTGACATCCGATCGCAGAATACAACGTCACGATCGACAAATGTTTTGTATATCGTGGCCAACTTAGATTACGTCACGGCGATTGTTTTTTAATAGTAGACATTTTATGTAAATAACTAGGAACTCGTACATCCTAGGAGTTTCATTAGATACTATTTGCTTAAATATAAATCTAGTAAATACGCAAAATGATACATAATGCTGGGTTTAATATTGAATTATCAAATTTAATTCTACCATAACTAGCAAACCAATTTATATGGGGATTGGATTTCGCTTTTATGTTAACCATGCTTGTATGGAGCAATTACTCTTAGAATATATTCTATGGGGCGCGTTAGCGACGCATATTGACAGATCGCCAGCTGTCAATCAAACCGCACATGACTGCATTTTGTATTGTGTGTGCTACGATGTTTGCTCCGACATTGGATAGAAACGCGTGCGTTTGTGAGCGCGAGGCGTGGCTATATTACAGCTGGCGATCGGTCAATTAAATATATGCTAAGAGAAATTGCTCCATACTAGCGTGGTTAACATAAAAGCGAAATCCAATCCCTATATTTATACCAACGCGGCTTTCTATTCATGTTTCATTCAATTAAAAGTGACGTATTTATCCAATAAAATCCGTATATAGTGACCAAGCACTGTAATTGTAAATATAACCAAATGATACAAAAAAGGAAATGTTAAATATATACGTATGAAAGTGCTTTTTTGAGAATCTTGCCATGAACCGAATGCAGAGATGAAATCAGCGGAACGTAATGGACTCTAGGATAGAATGACGATGTTTATGACATGGCAGAACGACATGGCTAAACGGGCCAGTTATGTGATAAGAACAAATCCACACCCATTTAATGGACATATGACCAAATCCATGTAAAATACATGTAACTAGAGTGGAATATATGATTGCTGAAATTTTAAAGATTTTTAATGGTATTTCTCCATTTATTTTAAATGATCTAATTGAAAAGAAGGAAGTTTTGTACAACACCAGGACATATAATACTGTTAAGATTCCAAAGGTGAACACCTCAACTTATGGAAAAGATCTTTTAGGTTTGTGGCATCTCAGGTGTGGAACAAACTGCCGAACGACCTTAAACCAGTTGATAACTACGGATCGTTCCGTCGATTACTTCGCACTTGGGATTGCAAAATCTGTTCATGTACTATTTGCTCTAATCCATCCAGTTGGGTTGCCCCATTTTGACATCATTCCTTCAAGTCATAGTCACACTCCATTGTACGATAGACACATGGTTTTTCAACACATTAATTTATCTATTATATTTAGCTAACAATTTATACCTCTATTTGATAGGATTCACTTTTAAAATACACTATGTTAGTGTTTATTTTGTCAATTGTTACCTTTTGCCATATTGGCATATATGTATATTGCACTCTTGCAGTGTCTTAATACTCTATTAGTAACACCAGTGTTCTTCACTGTGTTCAATATAACCTTACTGTCTTATTCCATGTGACTATGTTTTCAATAAACCTCAAAATGCTATAATATGTCTGTATCACTGTAAAGTTAATCAGTGTATAATGGTGTATGTGATATAGTATAAGTCATTTAATTGTTAAACTACATATGTGTGTCGCAAGAATAGCACTACAGTGTATTTAGTCCTGATATGCGACGTTAAATAAAATGTCTTTAATCTTGAATCTTGAAAAAATCTCGCATCAAGGATGTATTTTTCACAAGACAAAGACAATAAAGTATGCATTGTGTTCTCTTGACTTTATTGTAGTAATAATTTTAAAACACAGTTTTACTTTAGTTTTGAGCTTATTTAGTTTCCCCATGGATATCTGTTTCCGGTTCAATTGGACCATCCGGTGTTTAGCTCAACTGGCCCGAAGGGCCGGTGAGCTTATGTCATGGCGCGGCGTCCGTCGTCCGTCATGTCAAGATGTGTCATTACTCAGTCTGAAGAAGAGCACTTTGTTGCTGCGAAAGCTGTGATATTTGTTTACTTTCCTCCAATGAAACGTTCGTGGAAACTAGAAAACGCAATTTAAACCAATTTCCAACTTTTAATTATCTATGAAATACCTTGAACCGAAAAAGTAGGTTTAGTATCGTTTATGATAAGCAACTAAGTCAGCTTCCTGTAAAATGCAACTATTAGACTTATCATGCTGTTAAATTTAGAAGACTGAAATTAGTTTCTCTTTTCAGTTTCAGAACTTTACGTAACTGTGAAACTTTAAATATTGTTTTATATATGTAATAACAAGTGATTCAACAGGGTATGCTTATCTTATTGATCTCGATTTAAGTGTATGTGAAGTGAAAACATAGATTAATTTAAATGGAAATTATTTTCTGTTCACCATATAAACCTGTTGCAAGTACAAAGAACCATGATTAATTATAGATTTCTTTCATTTTATCACAGAAATATGGCACCAGTTTGATGGAATGGTATACGGTGAGCGGGATTCATCATTGTTGAAAAAAATTGTTGACTACTTCAGCAAGGATCACAAAAAAAAAAATGAAAAAGGACGCAGAAATCATTTTGAAGCACTATTTTGACCAATTCCTTGATGAGCTTTATAGAAAGAGCTTATTGCCAGAAGATTTTATCACCCGGGTAGATAGACTGATTAAAGGCTTCAACTATGTATACGTGCTTAGATTGAAACTTTGGGATTCTCCTTATGCCTTAAAGGTATGTCATAATTTAGAAATAATGAAATAACTATACATTGATTTATCGCCATATTTTGACTTGATTTTTAGTAAGTCACAATCGCCGGAAAGTAGAATTAATTGTACTTGGTACACGTCCATTTAGTATCCCCAACCTCCGCTATTGTTGATTGATTAATTTGTTTTGAAAATATACATACATGCCTAACTCATATTGGTGCGTGTTTACAACCGAGTTGAACAAGACAACTATGAGACAAAGTCTGAAGTGATCTATTCTAAATGCAACTAGTATGCTAAAACTGTAACTGAATTATAATCCTAATTTCCTGTTTTACTTCAAAGAGCAGAAATTAAATTTCTTATGGCATATTATATGATCTGCCTTTGGGGTAAGGTATTGAAATGGATGCTTTATATCCCCCATTCAAGGTTACAGTCGACAGTACTCATATCATTTTAATTGTCATCGCGGCCTCTACTACTAAGTCCTAAATCGTTAAACGCATAAATGAATTGCTAAAGCAATATAGGTACATTACATGTATCTTATATTTGTTTTCATAATAACTATATATGTATAATGTGTGACAATTTGACAAATTTATTGAAAGCTCAATACCGCTACCTAGTGGTTACATGTATATGTGTTTTAACATACAAACGGGATGGAGTTAAGCACATGCTTCAGATGTATGTTTAGTTGAGATTAGTTTAACAACATGTTTAAGTATTTAGGTATCCATGATTTATTTTTTGTATAGATTTTTATATCACGACTTGTTTAACTGAGATCACACAGTTTCTCGAAATTCTTTTTTTCTTCATTTTGTAAATCTACGGCAGAACATTAAAATATAATGGTATTTACCTCCAATGTATTTATTATTACATATTTGGCTTATACGTTCAGTTTTTGGTATATTTATATGGATTCCAGTTACTACAGGTAAAGGGCCAATTATAGTTCTGAATCTGCACAGCGCTTAAATACTCAACAGATAGTATAATTTTGAGAATAATGGCACATCTCCGACCAATTCACAACACATCGGTTAATAATAACGAAGCCACTTTGCATTGATAAAATGCTGATTTTCCAATATATTGGAAAGTCCAAAATTATCCAATATACTCTTACATGTAATACATTTTATCCAAGGAAATGAAACACCGTTTTTTTTCATTTATGATGAATGATACTTTGTAATATAAATTACCTTGTTTTACGGCTGTTAATATAGTTTATCATTCGTGATTTTATTTCAATATCTGACGGATGTTAACCCCATAAAATTTGGAGTAGACGATTTAAGATGAAGTGAAAATTTCAAATAAACTCTTTCTATTACAGTATTATTTGAAAAGAACCCATACGTCACGGTTAATATTTTGCATATCTTGCTTTGATGGTTTTCTCAATGACACACAATGAGTCACATTAACCTCATTCCAAGATATCCCACGGTCATATAATTTGATTATTGTAAAATATAACCGTTTTTTGTGGTTTAAGCCTAGACTTTTCATAGTGTTTTTTTTAGGTCACCTGACCATAGGTCATGGTGACCTATTGCGATAGCCTTTTGTCCGTCGTCGTCCGTCGTGCGTCGTCCGTCGTTCGTCGTCTGTCGTCCGTCGTGCGTTAACTTTTTTGAACACGATAACTTGAGTAAATGTGAACCGAGATTGATGAGACTTTGTATGTAGCTTAATATTAACAAGATCTCGGACGAGTTCGAGTTTCAGGGTTGCTGGGTCAAGTTCAAGGTCACTGCTACTATTTTTAGAAAATCCCTATCAGCACTCTAGCGGCTTCATTCCTTGAGTGATTTTGATCACACTTCACATATAGACAAAGGATCATAATATCTCGGACAAGTTTGAGTGTGAAGATTGCCAGACTAAGGTCAAGGTCACTGTTACTATTTTAAGATAATTTCTTTGTCAGCACTCTAGCGGCTTCATTTCTTGAGTGATTTTGATCAAACTGCACACAAATACAAAGGACTGGAAAAGTTTGAGTTTCAAGGTTGCAGGGTCAAGGTCAAGGTCACCGTTACTATTTTTAGAAAATCATTTTCAGTGCTCTAGCGGCTTCATTCCTTGAGTGATTTTGATCAAACTTCACACAAATTTAAAGGACTATAATATTTTCGACAAGATACAGTTTCATGATTAACAGGTCAAGGTCAAGGTCACTGTTACTATTTTTAGGTCACCTGACCATACGTCATAGTGACCTAGTGCAATAGCCTTTTGTCCATCGTGCGTTAACTTTACTTTGTGAACATGATGACTTGAGTAAATGTTAACTGAGGTTGATGAAACTTTGTATGTAGCCTTATATCAACAAGATTTCGTACGAGTTCAAAAATGGGAATTATTCGACAGTAACGTACAAGTTATTGCCCTTTGTTCTAATTTTATCATTGTGCTTGTGAACAAGATAACTTTGGTAAATGTGAACTGATTTTGATGAAACTCTGTATGTAGCCTTATATCAACAAGATCTAGGATGAGTTTGAAAAAGGGAATTTTTCGACGGTAACTATATTATAGAGTTCATGTCCTTTGTAATAATGCTATTATTGGACCTTGTGTTCTAAAGATATTGTGGTGCTTTATCAGAATTGTGAATTTTATAACCCTTGGCCTCTTTGTTTGCCCCTGGGGAGGAGGCTAAGTTTGCTATAGTTTATATTGAATACTTCTTGGGTATATTTTGTTTATTTTCTACTGGAAATTGTTCAAATTTTTGATTCACATTATAACCACAAGAGGACATTTTGCTATTATGTCATTTTGACCCTGTCTCATCCCCAAAGGCTGAGGGGTGGAGCCCAGTGGGGTCCAAATGGCTTAAATGTTTAGGTGACCTGACCATAGGATGATAAAATTAGAAAGAAAAATAACAACCATATGTCAGTTATGATAAATTGTTCCAGTATGCAAATTCATCCAAGACCTTATTGCATACAGAGTTTCATCAACATCAGTTCATATTTACTTCAGCTTCTGTGTTTAATACAGGAGGGAAAAAATTAACATACCATGTGTTAAAGTCCCTCATAGCTATTATGTTGGCCCTTAAATGACAAATTACTATTGGATGTCAGGTGACCGTTAAGGCCCATGGGCCCCTTGTTATGTAAACATGACCCACTGGAAAACTAGAATATATAATAAATTGATATAGTTGTTTTGTTATTAAGAAATCTAGATTACTAGCATAATGTGGTGTACCATACTGCTTACTGCTTCTGAAAGTTTATACACTTATGCTATATCATTTCATATCCTAAAAGTTAGATATTTTTTTAAATATTTTATGTCCTAGGTATGCCAGCAGTGCTCCATATCTTTTGTGGAAAAAAACGTCATTGGGAACTCACAGTTACCAGAGGAATATAAACTAGCCATCGGCATGTCCCTGGTATATGCTGTCATAGTAACACCACACTTACATGCAGGCAACGAACACTGTTTTGAAGTTATCTGCAACTTACTGAAGCTTGAAACTAAGGGAATAGACAATGTTACAAGAGTTGTACAAGAAATCAAGGACCTCTTTCCTAAAGAAATCAAGTATGCCAACCATTTTATACTTTCTTTTTAACCAAAATGCATATTTTGATGAATTTTGATGAAAGGTTGTTATTTGTTGTAATCAAATTTACTCTTTGTGGTCTTATTCCGTACTTAGAAAACTAGTTATGTTTCAAAGTTTTACAGGAACTATAAATGTATTCAAACAATTGTACTTACTCACAACAAAGAGTTTAATGGGAAATGTGACAATAAATTACTACCAAGGAATGAGACAAGATTGTTTGCAAGATATCCCATCGATGCACGAAAAGAACAATCATATTTATACATACCATTACCACATACAATAAAAAACATCGATTAGCTTACATTGTATGGTAAAAGTCAATGTAAGAAATACGAAAGCCTATTAGTGTCACTTTGATAAATAAAATGAAATATTTTTTTCTCTTTTTTAACGCATAAATTATCTAGTTTTAAGGAGTTAATTATCCTGTTTTAATAATTAATAATACCATTTAAACACGTTAGGTATACATTGTATATACCGTTTTAACACGTTAGGTATACGTAGTATACCGTTTTAACACGTTAGGTATACATAGTATATACCGTTTTAACACGTTAGGTATACATTGTATATACCGTTTTATCGCGTTAGGTATACATTGTATATACCGTTTTAACACGTTAGGTATACATAGTACATACCGGTTTTACACATTAGGTATACATAGTATACCGTTTTAACACGTTATGTATACATTGTATATACCGTCTTAACACGTTAGGTATACATAGTATGTACCATTTTAAGACGTTAGTTATCTCGTTTAACACGCTTGTTATCTCGTTGAACGTGTTAGTTATATCGTTTTAACGCACTAATTATCTCATTTTAATGCGTTAATTACATGTGTTTGTCATTTTAACGAGACAATTATCTCATAATATCTGGTTTTAACGCGTTGATTATCTCGTGAAACAATATAATTAGATTGTTCGTTTTGATGCGTTAAATATTATAAATACTGTACATTGTACTAATATGGATGTTCGGTCTTACCGACCACCTCTGTATAAAGACCACTTGTGCTTGATAAAATCTCCTTTCACAGGGTCTCTGATGATGACTTTCAACACAATTTGTCATGTGTATAACTAAATAGTCACTTGACTATTGTTTTGCGTAGTGAGAGATCTTGACAAAGCCGTGTTAGTTCATGGTTTATTCATTCTAACAATAATAACGTTACAAAAAGTGACGTCACAAAGCTATGACGTCACAATGCACTATGGCGCGCAAAGGCATATACAATGTTAGTGAAATATCTGCGACATACTGGGACCGCCAAAAGTGCATTGATGTAATAAGGTTACGAAACTAAAATTATTGTTCGCGTTGTGTAATTTTTTTATGATTTGGTCAGTCTCTCACTTCTTCTTGGTTCATTGAGACTTATTTCTAACGGAAACAGTTTTGTGATGGGTCTGTTAGTTCTCCCGCTACGTGTTCTCACTATAGCAGCTCTCGCGTGTCCGTCGCCTCCAATGATAAGGTCCTCTACTACTCCCAATTTCCAATAGATCCGTTTTGTATCGTCGTGAATTTGTACCACATCACCAATCTTAATCGTTTCTTTGACAGTACCAGATGCACGTTGGTATTCTCGTAGAGATGTGAGATAGTCCTTCTTCCACCGTGTCCAGATATGTTGAAGTATTTCCGTTTTACGAGAATACTGGTTGTTTAAAGTTACATGTGAAACTGGCCCATGAGGAGTCTGTCTTTCATCAGGATACACGGGTGATGATATTCAGCGTCCGTAAAGTAAGTGTGACGGAGTGAGTGGTTCTGGATCCCTGTTGTCCATGGACACGTGTGTTATAGGACGGTCATTGATGATCATCTCGACTTCTGAGATGAGTGTGGATAACTCCTCTATAGTAATGTAGGCTGATCCAAGTACTTTGAATATAGTTGTTTTGACTATTCCTATTAAACGTTACCAGAACCCGCCAAACCAAGGGTATCTCTTTGGGATGAATTTCCACTCTGTTCCATGCTCTTGTAGTTTTTCCTTAATAACCCGTGAATTTGTAATGGATTTAACTGTCTCCGCCGCAGCCAAAAATGTCGTTCCATTATCGAAAATCATTGTTTGTGGGGTAGACTTCTTGCTGACAAAACGACGAAAAGCCATAATGAATGAATCTTCGGTCAAATCTGACACAATTTCAAGATGTATGGCACGTGTACTAGCACAAGTAAATAGGCAAATGTACACCTTTTTGTCCCTCGAATTCTTCATTTTCACATGTAAAGCTCCGGTAAAATCTACTCCTGTAACTGTAAATGGTGTAGAGTCTTTCAATCTGTCTTTAGGTTGTGGGGGCGGGTTTGGTGCAAGAAAACTTTTCCTTGTCATTTTCCTACACGGAACACATTTGCGTAGACAATTCCGTACTTCTTGTCGAATGCTTGGTATCAAAAACTTCTCCCTCAATATCACGATCGTTGCCTCTGGTCCACAATGCAGATTCCGTCGATGTGTATCTTCTATAATGAGTTTAGTATAGGCATGTGACTTGGGTAAGAGGAGAGGAAACTTTGTGTCGTTCGGTAATGGTGCGTTATGTATCCTACCTTGACATCTGATCAATCCATTGGAATCCATGACCAACATTAACTGTCTGATTAAGTGGTTCCGTTTAGTGATGTTCAAACTTTCCTTTACATCTCCATAGCTTTCTTGTTGGACAACTTTGATCCAGTATGTTGACGCCTGGTTTAGTTCCTGCGAAATGATGTCGCCACCGATCCGATCATTTTTGCTGTGTCTACAGTTGTTTGCGAACCGGAGTATGTAAGCAGTGATCCGTAGCAGTTTCTGGTATGAACTGTAGTTCTATAGGGTAAGGATATGAGGTACTTCTCGTTCACATTCCTCTTGTTGAATTTCCTCCTCTACCACGTGCTCTTTGACCTGCGACATCATCAATTTTGTCGTGCTATTTGGGTTCTATACAGGTCATTCGGGCTGATTAATTATCCACTTAGGTCCAAGAATCCAATGTGGATTGTACAACAACTCTTTGGCTGATATCCTCCTTGTTTGGAGATCAGCTGGATTACTGTTTGTGGGTACATATCTCCATGAATGTTTTCTCGTCAGTTCTTTTATCTGTGTCACTCGGTTTGAAATGAACCAGTGGAGCACTATCTGACTGTCACACCAAAGTGTTATTGAGTTTGTGTTTAACACTGATTCAAAATATTCTGCCAACTGAGCAGCAATGACTGCTACCAAAAGTTCCATTCTTGGTAGGGTAGTTTCTTTCAAAGGTGCAACGCGGTTCTTGGATAATAGAAGTGTTGAATTTCTTGCCGTTCACCAAGTACGCGCATGCTCCGTATGCATGAGGACTAGCATCTGTGAAGATGTGTAACTGACTAGCTCTAATATCCTGTTGTTGAGGAATGTATTTCGCGACGTTCAGGTTAGTAGCAAATCTTAATTCATCGCTCACAATTTCCACAATTTCTGCATAAATATTTTTCCTCTTATGGTAACGGGGCTCAGAAAACCTAAGGGGTCAAAAATCTTTGACGACTGACTGAGTATCTCTCTCTTGGTCAACTTGTCAGGTGGTGTTAGTTGTAGACATGGATATCCTAATGTATTTCTGTCAACGTTCCATCGCATCCCTAAGATTTTGACATCTTTTGTTGAGTCATCAACTCTGTCCGATTGAGCTTGATCCTTAAGTTGAGTACTATCTGAATTCCAACTACGAAGATTAATACCACCTTTCAGTTTTCTGTAGTAAGTTGCGTGACTCTTGATAAGATGACAGCAAAGTATTCTCATCCGTGAAGCTAGTGGTTACGTTGTCTACATACAAGCTTTGCTTTAATGTAGTTGCTGTTGTAGATTCGTTGTCTTGGAATAATTTCAACAAGGTTGCGTTGAGAATAAAAGGTGAGCACGTTGCTCCAAGCAAAACTACCTTGAACCGATATGTAACGATCTCGCTGTTTGGATCTGTGTAATCCTTAAGCCAGAAAAAGCGGGTGTAGTCCCTGTCTTCCTCATCAAGCCCGACTTGTAGGAATGCCTTTTCAATATCCACTGTAACTGAATACTTGTTCATCCAGAAGTTTGTCAGTAAAGTTGTAAGGTTGTTTAACTGCGGAGCATTCGTTTCAAAACAATCGTTCAGACTTGATGATCCTTTGGATTCCTTGCAGCTGTAGTCGAACACTATCCTTATAGGAGTGGTGAGTGAATCTTTCTTCACTGCGTGGTGAGGTATGTAATGAACATCGTTCTTTCCATCATCATCGTTGATCTCTTCTATAAGCCTTTCTCCTTCTGGACTGAGTTTCAAAGGTCGTAAGTCTACACGTAGACGTAAACGTAGACGTAAGTTACGTCTAAAACGTGTTTCACTAAAGGTCGTAACTTTACGTACAGCGAAGTTACGATTAATTTTACACGTAAAACTACGTCTACATTTTATTTATAATAGGACATTGTCAAATTATCAGAGTTTCTAAAATTAAAATAATTGTGACAAATTCATAATATAATCAACAACTATGTATCTACAGTTTAAATGGACAGAAGTTGGCTTTATTTTGACTCTGTCTGTTTAATTCATCATCAGGCATGTGACCTACATTTAAGCGATCGGTCCTCTGATGAGTGTTGATGCTCGGAAGCAGCCACATGCCCAATACTAAATTATTACTTTTCTACGTGCTTACAGGTTCCTCAATCGGTTGACACAATAAAATGCAATTTCTAATGCCGTCTTTAACGTCTATGGACGATTTTTCATATTTCCAATGCTTTGCAACGCACTAGGTTCCATGAAGCAAATGCACACGTATACACATTTGACAGAACTTAAAACTATTTCGCACACCTTGCCGTTTTGAAAACTATATTCGAGACATAGTTAAACATTTTATGAATGACTTAATCTGTGTATGATTATTAAATATGTCCTTGTTATTGTTATGCCCATCAATCTATCCTTTTTAATAAAAAAAAAATGCTGATCAAAATATCTGTTGGAACACTGAAAATCTTACATCATTTTATGTGTTCTCACAAGAATTTCATCTACGTCCTTGGTTCGAACTATCCAAAGTAAGATTTATTAGATAAAAAGTCAATGTTTAAACTATATAACACTAGCAAGAAAAAGTTTTTACAGGGAAAATGCGGACTTGAACGATCCATTGATGAGATAACCAGTACGTGCATGGCTTACCGTAACAACCTGTACGCAGTTAATTTTCTTTTATAACTTCTAATAAACGCACTAATTTATAAATTAAATTGTATAATAATGTGTATTGATACATTTTACTTTATATGTATCAATTCAAATAAACCTTACCGTGGTTTCCAGTAATTAACGGCAGTTTTATGTTGCAATAAATATTACATGTATGTTTCTGATCGCAATAAATATTTCTATCTGTCAAAGTCTATATAGACTGCAGAATAAATATATCTTTTCTCATATCTCCTAACACATCATCTAGTCTGTCTGTGGTCTGAATGTAGTGAACATATTACCTGGACACGATGTCCACCTGTAGTGGACACCGTGTTCACACGTAGTGCACTCCGTGTCTACCTGTAGTCTAAATCTTGTGCACTCCGTGTCTACCTGTAGTCTAAACCTCGTGCACTCCGTGTCTACCTGTAGTCTAAACCTCGTGCACTCCGTGTCCACTCGTAGTTCACACCGTGTGCACAATGTGTAACCTTTAGTCTACTACCAACTGTAATTTGGAGTACACGTAGAATTAAACGTAACCCACTTCACAACAACATTACACTAGTTTTCTGATTGAGAGAACATCGAATAAGTTTCCGGTTGAGTAGAAATCGATACTTTAGATACTTATCATATGCCGGTCATTTACAACGTTAACACTGACCGTTCAAACAGGTTTAAAATCAACAGCAGACGTCTTTGTTGATTACGGATGCAATCACGTCAAACTAAAGGAAAAGCCAAACGACGGATCTTTGATCCGGATGCATATTCACCCAACACTAAGAAAATGCAAAATAAAAAAAATATTAGAAATACCAAGTCCTATGCACGTAAGTTCGGACGTAAGGTCTACGTTTACGTCTACGTCTACGTGCAGACTTACGACCTTTAGTGAAACTCAGTTCTGATCTTTAATGATACTGTCGTATACCTGGATCATTCCTGGTTCTTTTTTTAGACGTTGCACAACACTCGTAAGTCTCAGCTTAGCAATAGTTCTATTTGTAGGAAGTTCAAAATGTTCCTCTTTCCATGGTAGCCTTGCGATAAATCTGCCATCTTTGTGTATGATCTTGTTATCCTGATATTCCTGTATTCTAGTGTTAGCTCCGATGTATTTCGTATCCGGAATGTCTTCAATTTCCCAGAATTTTGTCAGGTTGACTTTTTCGTCTTTATGCTCAGTCAGGACCTTGTATACCCTTATGTTTGTTGACTTGGAGTTTCCGTTACT
>SAYR01045776.1:0-17865 GCA_004382745.1 Argopecten irradians irradians | reverse complement strand
ACTTTCTGCATGTCTGGTTCATGGCTGTAGACTATACCCCGCCATTTCTTCCTTCCAATATTTTTCTGTCTGGTTACAATGCTGTACACTATATGCCCGCCCATTTTCTTACTCTCAATACTTTCTCTGGTATAGGTTCATGCTGTACACTTAACCCCCCATTTCTTACTCCAATACTTTCTCTGTCTGGTTCATGTGTACAACTAAAGGCTGCATTTTCTTACTCCAATAGTTTTCTCTGTCTGGTTCATGCTGTACACTATATCCCACCATTTTCTTACCTCCAATAATTTCCTCTGAGTTGGTTCATGCTGTAAACACCTATATCCCCACCCATTTCTTTACCTCCAATGACTTTCTCTGTTCTGGTTATGCTGTACACTATACACCCCGCCATTTCTTACCTCCAAAACATTTCTCTGTCTGGTTCATTGCTGTACACTGTATGTCCAGCCATTTCTTACTCCAATAGTTTTCTGTCTGGTACAATGCTGTACACTAATGCCCCGCCATTTCTTACCTTCAATACTTTCTTCTGTCTGGTTCTGCTGTACACTATACGCCCCGCCCATTTCTTAACCTCCATACTTTCTTTCTGCTCTGGTTCATGCTGTACACTATATAGCCACGCATTTCTTACCTCCAATTATTTTCTGTCTGGTTCATGCTGTACACTATATGCCGCCAATTTCTTACCTCCAATAGTTTTCTCTGTCTGGTTCATGGCTGTACACTGTGTATGCCCGCCCATTTCTTACCTCCAATACTTTTCTCGTCATGGTTCATGCTGTACATGTAATGCCGTCATTCTTACTCAATACTTCTCTGTCTGGTTCATGCTGTACACTAATAGCCGCCCATTTTTACTCTAATACTTTCTCTGTCTGGTTCACATGCTGTACACTATATACCCAGTCATTTCTTACCTCCAATACTTTCTCTGTCTGGTTCATGCTGTACACTAATGCCCCACCCATTTCTTACCTGCAATACTTTCTCTGTTGGTTCATGCTGTACACTATACCCCCGCCCATTTCTTTACCGTCCAATACTTTCTCTGTCTGGTATTGCTGTACACTATACGCCCCGCCATTTCTCACTCCAATACTTTCTCTGTCTGGTTATGCTGTACACTAAACGCCCCACCCATTTCTTACCTCCAATAATTTTCTCTTGTCTGGTTCATGCTGTACACTTATGCCCACATTTTTACCTCCAATACTTTCTGTCTGGTTCATGCTGTACACTAATATGCCCCGCCATTTCTTACCTCCAATACTTTCTCTGTCTGGTTCATGCTGTACACTATATGCGCGCGCCATTTTCTTACCTCCAATACTTTTCTGTCTGGTACAGGCTGTACACTATATACCCCACAATTTCTTATCCTCCAATAGTTTCTCTGTCTGGTACATGCTGTACACTATATGCCCCCGCCCATTTCTTACTCCAATAGTTTCTGTCTGGTTCATGCTGTACACTATATGCCCGCCCATTTCTTACCTCCATAGTTTCTGTCTGGTTAATGCTGTACAATATACTGCCCTGCCATTTTCTTACCTGCAATACGTTTTGTCTGGTTAATGCTGTACACTATATGCCGCCCATTTCTTACCTCCATAGTTTCTGTTCTGGTATGCTGTACACTATATACCCCACCAATTTCTTTAACCTCCAATACTTTCTCTGTCTGGTTCATGCTTTACACTAACGCCCGCCCATTTCTTACCTCCAATACTTTTCTCTGTCTGGTACATGCTGTACACTATATGCCCGCGCCATTTCTTACCTCAAACTTTCTCTGTTTGGTTCATGCTGTACACTATACCGCCCCCATTTCTTACCTCAATACTTTCTCTGTCTGGTTCATGCTGTACACTATACGCCCCGCCATTTCTTACCTCCAATATTTTCTCTGTCTGGTTCATGCTGTACACTGTATGTCCGCCATTTCTTCCTCCAATACTTTCTCTGTCTGGTCAATGCTGTACACTATATACGCCGCATTTTCTTACCTCCAATACTTTCTCTGTCTGGTTCATTGCTGTCACTGTATGTCCGCATTTCTTACCTCCATATTTTCTGTCTGGTTTCATGCTGTACACTATACGCCCATTTCTTACCTCCAATATTTTTCTCTGTCGGTTCATGCTGTACACTATATACCCACCATTTCTTACCTCCAATACTTTTCTCTGTCTGGTTTCATGCTGTAGCACTGTATGTCGCCGATTTTCTTATCCAATACTTTCTCTGTCTGGTAATGCTTGTTAACTATATCGCCACCATTTCTTCTTCCAATACTTTTCTCTGTCTGGTTATGCTGTACACTATATACCCCACCCATTTTCTTACCTCCAATAATTTCTCTGTCTGGTTCATGCTGTACACTATGTACCGCCGCCCATTTCTAACCTCAATAGTTTCTGTCTGGTAATGCTGTATCATAAACGCCCCACCCATTTCTTACCTCCATAATTTCTCTGTCTGGTTCATGCTGTACACTATATACCCCCCGCCATTTCTTACCTCCAATACTTTCTCTGTCTGGTTATGCTGTACACTATATGCCGCCACGCCATTTCTTACCTCAATAGTTTTCTGTCTGGTACCTGCTGTACACTATACGCCCCACATTTCTTACCTCAATAGTTTCTCTGTCTGGTTCATGCTGTACACTGTATTCGACCGCCAATTTCTTACTCCAATAGTTTTCTGTCTGGTTCATGCTGTACACTATACGTCCCGCCCATTTCTTACCTCCAATACTTTCTCTGTCTGGTTCATGCTGTACACTGTGCCCCGCCCATTTCTTACCTCAATACTTTCTCTGTCTGGTTCATGCTGTACACTATACACGCCCATCTTTTCTTACCTCCAATACTTTCTCTTGTCTGGGTTCATGCTGTACACTATATACCACACCCATTTCTTACCTCCAATAATTTCTCTGTCTGGTTCATGCTGTACACTATATGACGCCGCCCATTTCTTACTCCAATAGCTTTTCTGTCTGGTTCACTATGCTGTACACTATAGCGCCACCATTTCATACTCCAATAATTTCTCTGCTTGGTTCATGCTGTAACACTGTATGTCCGCCCATTTCTTACCTCCAATACTTTCTCTGTCTGGTTCATGCTGTACACTGTATAACCCGCCCATTTCTTTACCTCCAATAATTTCTCTGCTGTCTGGTTACATGCTGTATAACGTCATAGCAAGCTACATGGAACAGTTAATCTTCCTCTTCAGGGCCAGCGGAATATGTCAGATTTCTGGAGGAGGAAGTTTAGGTAAAGTATTGTAACCCTCAGAAATTGTGTTAAACAAAGCCTTCTACAAAGGAGGCACATTACACACATAAGGTATAGGATAACAAGTTTACTAACTTTGTCATTAAGTTTGCTGATGTTTTCAGATTTTGAATACCAATGTAACACTCAGTTTGAGTGATTTTGGTAGCATTGAGTAGAAATTGATTCATTATGTTAAGTAATGAGATGAAGTAAAAGAAACAACAAATTAATTTTTAGAACAAATATAAGACAATCTTATGGTTTAGGTAATATTGTTCTGTGTAAACTCACAAACTGGTGGCCTCCTGTGGGGAGAGCCTGTCTTGGGTAGGTCGGGGAGTTTGGCGGGGCCCAGGAACCTGTTGGTGGCCTGTGGAAACGATGTACTGGTGGTAGATCAGGAATCCTAGTGTCCCAGTGATAAGTTATAACACTACATCCTGTTTAATTATCAAAACTCATACAAACATTCTTCCTCCATTTTAATGTACTTACATGTTTTTGATAATATACACCTTTTCTCATACCTGGAATTCAGATTTTCGCCTCACAAATTACTTGGCTTAACACAACAATATACTTGTACGTTTTTTTTTCTTTAGCTCGTAAATTTATTTTCATTTTTGGAGATTTATTCTTTCTGAGGTCAAAGAAATTAGATTATGACTTAAGAGATCGCAGCCTCCTCCTTTGATTCAATCTCCATTTAGATAAATGTATTCTATAGTTGTTTGGTTGTGTATGTTTTCTGCGACACTCCCACTGGAATGTAAGCTGACATTCCTGGAGATCCCTCCGGGGGTTTTCCCCCCACTCCTGTAGAAGTTGATGGGCCAGATTCTGGGGATCACAGTTTTATGTGCAAGGTGCAGGACACAAGGTCACAATTCCATCATAGTAATGAACATTGGCCAACTGGCTAGCCACGAACCGTTAGTGGGAGCGGCTTGCGACACATCTTATATGAGCTGAGCAAGAACAAATCATGTTCAACACATCTTTTATAAAGGCTGAATATAACAATCCTGCTCTTCAATCTTTTATCACAAATTTGTAAGGGCAAAACTCATTCTTTAGTATTTTTAAGTCAGAATGTACCTTTTGATTTAACCAGAGGCTCATGATGCATAATATATACATATTCAAAATATTTTCATAGAGTGACCCTTTTTATCTTACTTTAAACTTCGTTTCAGGGAAAAATATTTAAATTCTTCTTAGATAAGTTCTAACAAAGTTTTGCATTAACACAAATTTCAGTCAGTTGGTCTGAAAACTAAATATTATATAACCAGTAGAATGCTAAACTCAAATACACAAGAGATGGATGGCTAGTGGTGATATGTCAGTAACTCAGGCCTGTTGGAACAGTTATTAGGACAGAGGGATCGTTTGGCTGCCACAAAAATTGAATCTATGTCTGACAATGGAAAGATGATCTTTTCTCTACTTTTTATAAACTTTTTCAAACATACTACACATAAAATTTGGAGAACAGATCCTTAGTACCTTTTGGAATATAGCAGTACAGACTTCAACTATCATCCAAAATGGCGGCCTTGGGAGGCCATCTGTCGATGAATCGGCCAAATCGGGCACATTTGCACAACTCGGGCCTAGGGGACTACTTTGAAATTTGGAAAAGATTCATTTCATACTTTCTGAGAAACTGAGGAGATAACGACTTTTGAATATCAAATTCCAAGTGGCCTTGCCTGCATCACTGTTGTCGATCGGCGTGCAAATGGCATCGTCACAACTGGTCCTAGGGGACCTGGCATATGAAGTTTTGAAGAAGATCCTTCAGTATTTTTCTGGAGAATAGGATATACAAACTTTTGAATATCAATACGCAAGATGGTGCCTTGGGGCCATCTTGTTGACGACTCGGTCCAAAAATGCATTATGCACAACTAGGGGTCCTCGGGCACCTACATATGAATTTTGAGACAGATCCCGTTTCAGTACTATCTGAGAATGGGATAACAAACTTTAACTATAAATCAGAGTGGCGGCCTGACGGCATCTTCTTCACCGATTGGTCCAAAATGCTATATGCTAAAACTCGGGCCTAAGGGAAGCTCATTTAAATTTGAGAAGATCTTCAAGTATTTCTGAAAATAGTGATAACAAACTTAACTTTATCAAAAATCAGATGGCGCTGCCTGAGCCATTTGTTATTCGATCAGCCAAAACCTGTATGGCTACACATCCGGACAAGGGTATCTCGATGTGAAGTTTGAAGCAAATCCTTTAGTAGTTTCTCAAGACTATCAATAACAAATTCAACTGCAAAATCAAAGATGGCGTGCTGGCCGGCCATCTTGTTTTTCCGATAGCCACAAAACTGTATGGACAACTATGGACGGGAAGGGGACCTCATGTGAGTTTGAACAAAATCCTTCAGTAGTTTTAAGAAATAGGATAACAAGCATTGTTTTATGGAGGACGAGACGTTGGACGGCGGGCGACGGACTAGTTACGGACGCAGGGCGATTGAATTAGACATCTGATGAGGTGGCTAAAAAGAAGGGTCTAAGTATTAGACATATCGAAAGCATGACATATTGAAAAACATCAGAAAGAGATATTTATTGATGGCCTAAAGTGAGACTATCAACAAACATGTTGTCAGTGATGTTGATTTTTCTCCTCCGGGTTACCTTATGCTCCCGAAGTGTCTTATCTTTTGCTGCTTGTTCATGATTTGACTCGTGGGCAGGCTTGTGCAACAGTTATCGCCTACAAAATAAAATATTATGTCACCTCATTGTTATCAGAGTTAACTGCACTCTTAGAGTAAATTCCTTTAATTATTTGTAGGGGGTGGGTTTGAAGCGATTGTTAAAAGGGTAGGTGAGTAATAAATCTTTCTGCGTGTCTTCCTTATTATTTATATATTTTTTGTTTCCAGCTAATATCAATTAAGTTTTTAGAATTATTTAAATTTAGAAAATTAATTGGTCACATAGATAATTAATTCTGCCTTATAAAACAATTATCATTTACCTATAAAGAAAATTGAAAGTACAAACAGAATTTGCCATGAGGACAGGACAGAATGACACATGACAGACATGGGTAAGAATCAACCCCCCCCTTCTCACACACAGAATTCATAGGGAGGTAATAAACATACCTTGGAACATGTTGCAATCATACTGTGTAAGAGAGGGACAGATTTTTCGTAGATTATTGTTGATGCATCTATTGTAGGCTTGTCGTCAGGTAACGATTTGAATAAGGCATGTTTATCAGGGAGGCGCAGATCTAATGGGAAAAAAAAGAAAATAAAATCAAAAAGGGGTTAAACGATTGATAGGCATGTTATCAAGGGAGGCGCAGATCTAATGAAGATAGATACGAGGTACGATGATAAGGCATGTTATCAGGGAGGCGCAAGATCCTAATGAAAGATATAACAAGTAGATTGATAAGGCATGTTATCAGGGAGGCACATGATGTAATGAAGATAATCAAGGTAAGATTGGATAAGGCATGTTATTTAGGGAGGCGCAGATTGCTAATGAGGATAATCAAGGTAAGATTGATAAGGCTATGTATAGGGAGGCGCAGATCTATGAAGATAATAACAACAATCCTGACGTAGGAATCAAATTTAATCAACAGTTTAGTGGGTTATCCTGTGATACTATAACATTTTTTCTGGGTGGATTGATTTTCGTTACATTTCACAAATGATTCAGTTTTAGAAAAGTTAAACATATTTATCATCACGAGTTGAGTAACTTATAGTGAGGAATGTATGGTTACACAGATTGGACCCAAATCCTCAATCAACATTGCTTCAATACATTGAATAATTACTGAAAACAGTACTGGAAAAAGTCTGTTACAGATACTCCATCTTACACTGCAACAAGATGTTAAACATCATGGTTGCAGTTGATTCTGTTTGGTCTGAAGATAAGCGTTAAATTATGAGTATTCTGGGTTAAATCGCAGAAAGTGTTTTTTACTACTTGTATACAGTATTCTATTTGAAGGGATATTCTTGTTGTTTGAATCCTAGGAGTGTTTTCGGTTAACCGAAAAAAATTCAACGTAGGGTTCGGATTCGGTACGGATAATTTTAGTTTCAGTATCGGTTATTAAAAAAAATAACTGTCCTTATAATACTTGTAATTTACGTGTATAAACTGTATTGCAGATTATTTCATTGAAATATGGCGAACTGTTTGTCAGAATCCGAGAATACACTGTGACGCATATAATGTGTACACGTGTGCAAGTTCAGATCATTAGAAGATCGTTTTTTGCTGTTGCGGACATCTGGGTTTTGCACATCATAATATCTAATGATTATATTTCACTAAATGGTTTGATATTTTATAATGTGATAGATTCTTTTATTATATTTTTTTTGATAACAATCCCCCAGTATATCAAGCAAGCTAATCAAGCCGATTGTGTTGCGATTGTAAACAATCCCGTTTCCGTCGCATATTCCGTGAATTAACCATTTTAAACGATTTGAACATGCACTGAGTACTATATGTCTTATCTTTATCATATTTCAATACATAAATAACTATATAAAAACACTTTTATCTGAGATATACGTGTATTGATTGCGGTAAAACTTACGATTTTCACATGTCAATCATCACATAATATGCGTATGAAAGGGAATACGAGAGAAGGTTTTAGTGACGAAATAATGTATCATAAATGATATCGAGACATATTTCTCTGGTGACGATTATGTGTCCATAGTACTGAAGAGTTAAAGGATAAGAATATGTTGCAATACTGTTGTTTTAAAAGCTATGTTACTTGCCTGACAGATCAATAAATGATAACTCATATTTGAACAGAATTGGTATTTTGATCGTAGTTATATGTTAATTAAGACAATACAAATGATAATAATAATAATTAATTTCATTTGCTGGGGCATGCCTTTTAGGAACTTCTTATAATGAGGATAGTAGTGCTGTGGAATTTATTTTTCAGGACACTAATTAATTGTTATGTTTTTAATTAGTAGTTAATTTGTGATATATGAACAAAAATTTGTTTGAAGGTGGATAATATGACTGACATCTTATACAATCGTGGAGAAACTACAAAATAAGCAAACTATGCTTTTATAGAAATAGAGGCTTCATTCTAAGTAGTTCATTAGTAAGATTTGTTGTTAACCAAACGCTTGGTTCTTTATTGAAAAAAAAGAAAACCGATCAAAACAGACAGGCCGCATGGGCATTGGTGTCATATTGGCTGTTATTGTACGAATACTATAATTAGTAAGTTTATAGGAGTATATTTTTAATCACGCTATTTGTCTTACTGTGTTTCTTGATGATGGTCATTATGGTTATTCTTATTATTCACATTTTGAAACAAATACTTTTCGCGCAGCTTCTAATACAAATCCCCAGCATGCTACCATTTTACAGACATGCTCACAATGGGTCTTCAGTTGTTTACGTATGAAAAATTTTAATCTCGGGCTTTCTTGGTTCTTAGAGAAGTACGTCATTTATAAGATTTTAGGTCTATCTTGATCCCCTGTGATTGGGATAGATACAGGATGCTGGGGTCAAGTTGGCATACTTAGAAACAAAATTGGGGTATCGCCTTAATATCCTAGCATTTAGCCACAGTCCTTATATCAGGTTCTTATCTTAATGTCGATCCTTCTTGTGGTTATTGGTGACTTATAGTTAAATTTTAGGACTCATGATATAATTAATGATATTAGCATATTTGCAACGCCATCAATTTACCAGGTAAGGCTTTGAATGAATGGTTTCTAGTATTATTGGTGAAGTCAACTTTTCAGGTAGGCGCCTTTATCATACTCGAGTATCATATTACTTAGGGAGGTTCCAAATGGTCAGTTCAGGGACCAGGTGGAACATCTTAAAATCAACATTATTCTGGCATACATTCTGTGTTGTCTTTTTTGAGAAAATTAGTGCAATTTAAATTATTTTTTTTTATACGCTTCTTTCAGGTAACTTATATTTGACGCCGCGTGACGTTTTGATGACGGGTTCACGCGATCAATTGGAGATGGATTGTTAACAAATTATATGGTCATGTCCCTTGGGTGCTTCAGCTTGCTTTGTGCCAAAATGGCTTAATATATTCTAGGTTTCTAGGTTGCCTCTATGTATCTTTTTATTTGACAGTTTGTTTGAAAGTTTTAGCTTACTTCATTTGTCATGGAGGCATTATAATTGCGCCAAATGTGAATTCGATGGAAGCGTCATGTAGTCATATATATCATTGAACATTCATACTTCCTATTCGCTAATGGAGAACAAGGTGGTCATTAAAAGATGTGGTCGCAATAGATATTGGGATATTGATAGGTATTACCGCTTCATTGGAGGCACGTGTAGTGGTGCTATTCAGAGAGTATAGGTTATTAGATATTGGTATATTTATGCTAACTCTTTGGGAATTTGTGCAGCTCGGTCGAGCTTGAGAATCTCGGGGGATTGTTTTACATTTGGCAAAAATGGCGGTTGTTAGGCTTAGGTCAAGCTCATGGTTATTAATAGAAACAAATTTTGTGATAGTCAGCTTCAGGAATTCACTCACATGCATTGCATCAAAGGTATCATAAATAACATCAGTGTTTTGTATGGCTCTTAAAGTATTATATTTCAAAGATATGTTTTTTAAGAAGGTATTTTATAGTCCATTGTTGATGCTTGCCAACCATCGTGAACCTTGAGTTGAAGCGCTAGACCGAGAAGGTACATTTTAATATGAAACGCACATTTCTTGGTTCCGCCTTTTGGGAAATGTGGGCACAGCAGTCTCATGGACACTTATATCGCAGTAGCCAAGTTTGGCTTGGGCCCTAGTGGGCATGTTTTATCTTGATTTTATGAAGAAGTTTGTTAAAAGATTGTTAGGGCGCTTATTTGACCCGCTGTGAACGCCTGAATCGAAGGTCATAGGGTTCATTTAGTGTCTGGAACATTATTTACAATTGGTAGCAAACTTAATTCCAGGGCATCACTTTAAAGAGGGTTTATATTCACTCATCAGGTAGTTATGGGGGACTTTACTAATACTGGTTCTTTGAGAAGAGAGTGGACTGTGTTATAAGATTTTTAGTCCATAGGTTTGGACCCGTGAGTGCACTGGGTTGACATTAACTGAAGACGTGAATCTAAGGGGTGGGTACGTGGATACGGGACTTTAGAGAGAGATTGGGTAGCTTCTTTATTCTCAGGCGATTTTTGCCAACCGAACAAACACGGGGCGCTTCCTAGGATAATCTTTATGCAGTTATGACGGCATCCTGGTTAGCATTATTAAAATCAGAAGTTGTTTAAAGGATTCTTTTAGCCTTCATAATATTTTGGTACGCCTGTGACTATCGAGTATGAAGTCCAAGTTATCATGTGTGTGGATTTAATTGAAAACAGAAACACTTCATACTCCTTGCATCTACTGGGCCAATATTATCACACGTACATTTCTGAGCCTTTCTGGTTCTCTGCAGAGAAGTTGTTTTAATATTTTAGTCCTTTTTGACGCCTCGTTAACGCTGTAATGACATGGTCTAAGGAGTGAATTCTATTAGTAAGATCACAAACTTGCGTGGTACGAGACACCCTTACTTTTCGATTGCAGTGCTTCTACTAAAAGGCCTAATATCATTTTTGTCTCTAGGTCTTTGGTTTAGTTGATTCACGAGAAGTTGTTTGTGAAGGAGTGATGGGTGGTTCAGCCTATGATTTGTAGGCAGCGCTCCTGTGACATTGAGTGAGGTCAAGAGTAATCTTATTTGAACGCTTAAACTTTGGTTCTAGACGGGTCCGTTCCAGGTTCCTTTCAGCTTATGCGGCGAACGAGGCTTAATTATCTTACGTAATTGTGATTGGCTTCTTGGACAGGGCATGGTTCATTGGTATGGATATTTAGATTGAGGTGTGGTTATTAAGATTTAGCCTTTTGCGGCCTTTCCATGATAGACTTGCATGACTAGGTGTTCTTTAAGGGTTCATGTTATCTTGTAACGAACTTGCGTTCATTATTAATCTCTCAGTTGGTGGATTTGGTAAATTATTTTACTTTTCTAAAACTGATCATTTTGTAAATTGTAATCAATCAGCCAGTAAATGGTTGAGTCAAAGGCTATGATACCCACTAAACTTGTTTGATGAAATTTTGGAGTTCCTTGTGGGTTGTGTGTTAGCTGGTTGTGTTCCATTGCCTATCTTTCAATCTGGGCCCCTGATAACTGCCTATCAATCGTTCTTGTATTATCTTCATAGGAATCTGCGGCTCCTGATAAATGCCTTATAATGTTCTTGTATTATCTTCTTACATCTGTGCTCCTGTAAATCTTATCATGTTACCTTGTTTTTCTTCTTTAGTTATTGCTTCTCCTTGATTGTAACATGCTTTCAATCGTTTACTTGTTTTCTCATTAGATCTGCGCTCCTGATAACATGCCTTATCAATCGTTCTTGTTTATCTTCATTAGATGGCTCCCTGATAACATTGCTTATCATCGTACTAGACAATGTACATAGATGCTATCAACATCGTCGGGAAATCTGTCCCTCTGCTTTACAGCAGTGGGTGATGCAAACATGTTCCAAGGTATGTTTATTACTATAGATCTGGTGTTGTGTAGAAGGGGGGGTTGATTCTTCGCAGTTGTCATGATTCCCTGTCTGCCGTCTGGCAATTTGTTGGTACATTTAATTTCTGGTAATGATATTGTTTTATAAGTGAGAATTCATGGTTGACAATATTTCTTATTTAAGATATTTACTATGTGGTATTAGGCTGGAAACAAATTTATAGTAAAAGGAAGGACGGAGAAAGGATTATTACCGACTACCTTTTAACACATCGCTTCAATACCCTTACAATATAAGAATTACTTGCTAAGAGTGCGGTTAATCTGACTATACATGATGTATAGATTTTATTTTTGTAGGCTAGTGAATGTTGCAAGCTGACGTAGTGAGTCAGAATCAAGCCAGAAGATAAGACAGCTTGGGGAGGCTGCAGGTACGGAGAGAAAGATTCAACATCACTGACAAATGTTTTGTTGAGTAAGCTACTTTAGCCTCAGATAATGATCGCTTCTGATTGTTTTAATATTATGCTTAATATGTCTATCTTAGATCCTTCTTTTAGCCCCCATTCATCAGAATGGTAGGGTTATAAATCGGCCCTCGCGTCAGTCCGTGTCCGCGTTCACGCCGTACGTCCGTCATAAATGCTTGTATCACATTCTAAACTACTGGAAGGGATTTTGTTCAAACTTAATGGAGGGTCCTTGGTCATAGGTTGGCATACAGTTTTGTGGTGTCGAAAACAGATGGCGTCCCAGGGCGGCATTTGATTGGCAGTTGAAGTTTGTTATTGATATGTCTTGCGATACTAAAGGATTTTCAAACTTCAATGAGGATATTGGTGTAGTTGTGCTACAAGGTTTGTGGACTGGATCGGATACAAAGGGTGCCAGGAGCCATCTGGATTTTGATAAGTTAAGGTTTGTTATATATTTTCAGGAAGTATGGAAGGGATTTCTCAAATTTAATATGTGTCTTAGGGCTAGTTTGGCATATAGATTTTTGGACCAATGTGAAGAGACTGGCCGTCAGGCCGCCATTGGATGATAGGTAAATTTGTTATCGTATTTTCACGATAGTAATGAAGGGATCTGTCTCAATTTCATAATGTAGGGTTGCGCGAGGGAATAGTTGTGCATAATGCATTTTGGATGATGTGTCACAAGATGGCCGTCAGGCCAGCAATTTTTGGATTGGATATTAAGTTTCTGGTTATCTCTATTTCTCAGAAGCTGAGGGATTGTCTGCAAAATTCATATGCGGTTCCCTAGGGACTAGTTGATGCAGTAATGCATTTTGGGACCGATCGGACATAGATTGTGCCAGGCAGCCATCTTGGATTTTGATAATTCAAAGTTGTTATTCTATTTCTCAGAAAGTATTATGAATGGGTCTTTCAAATTTCACAGGTAGGTTCCTAGGGCCTAGTTGTGAAATTGCGATTTGGGGATTGATCGCAGATGCGCAGGGCATTTTGGATTTTGATAGGTGAAGCTGTTACTCGCTATATCAAGGTACTGAAGGTCTGTTATTTATGTGTAGTATGTTTGAAAGTTAAAAAGTTAGAGGAAAGATCGACTTTCCAATTGTCAGACATAGATATTCTTTGGGGGTGGGGAAGCTCTCTGTTAATTAATGGTTCACAGTGCTGAGTACTGGACATATCCCCACTAGCATATCTCTTGGTTTGAGTTTGAGTACTGGGTTTATAATTAGTTTCAGGACCTGATGATTGGTTGGTTAGAACTTTGTTAGACTTATTAAGAAGAAGTAATATTTTCTGAAAGAATGTTTGGAGAGTAAAAAGGGTCCTTTATGAAATAGTTTGAATGTGTTATTATATGCTATGAGCCTCTGGTTAATCAAAGGGTATGCTAAAACTAAAGAATGAGTTTTCCCTACAATTTGTGATAAAAGATTGAAGAGGTGTTTTTATTCAGCTTTATAAAAGATGTGTTGAAATGATTGTTCTGGTCAGCTTAAGTAGATGGTCGCAGAACCGTCTCCAGCTCAACGGTTGTGTGAGCCAGTTTGCCAATGTTTTACTATGATGGATTGTTGACCTTGTGTATCCTTGGCACGTCGTGTTCCAGCGGCTCCACTTCTGACAGGATGGGAACCGCAGGTTCGGGAATGTCAGCTTACTTAGGGGGGTGTCGGAGAAACATCACAACATCATTTATGGTAGATTTATCTAAATGGAGATTGAATCGAAAGGTAGGAGCTGGAACTCTTTGAGATAAATATCTTTTTCTTTGACTCCTAGAAAGAAAAATTCAAATGAAATAAATTTTGACGGAGCTAAGAAATAAAAACTTACAAGGTTATTGACTGTTAATAAGCCAGTTAATTTTGTGAGGCAGAAAATCTGAATTCCAGTATGAGAAAAGTGATATTATCAAAACAGGTAAGTACTTAAAATTGAGGAGATTTGTATGACTGGATTCTGATATAGAAGGATGGAGTGTTATGGGTACAGCTGGAGCACTAGGACTGTCTAGCACGTTATCGTCACAGCACCAGTTGGGCCGAACCCACCAGGCAGGCTCCACAGGGGCGCAGTTGTGAGTACAGAAAATTACACATAAGTTGTGCTATTTGTTCCATAAAATTAATTTGTGTGTTTGCTTCATTCTTTATTAATAGCGAATTTATCTACTACAGATCAAAAATCGTCAACTGAGTGTTACATGGTTTCAAATTCGCACACAACATTCATGGCAAAGTTGTAACTTTTGTAATCCTATACTTATGTGTGTTTAGATGTAGCTCCCTTTGTAGAAGGTTTGTGTCACAATTTGGGTTAGAATACTTTACTAACGTTCCTCCTCAGAAATCTGACATATTCGGCTGGCCTACCTGAGAGTGAACGAGAACTGTTCCATGTAGCTTTTGTATGTATGGTATTCAAGCATGAAACGGGAGACAGGGGAGAAATTTTGGGAGGAATGATGGCGGGGGAAGTGTACGATGAAGACGAGAGAAGTATTGGAGGTAGAAATGGGGCGGGATCATGTCAAGAGAAGGAATATTGGAGGTATGAAATGGTGGGATATAGTGTAAGCATGCAACAGACAGAGAAGAGGAGGTAGAAATGGCGGGGCTTAGGTACAGATGACCAGACGAGAATTTTGGGAGGTAAGTGGGTGGGGTATATGTTTGTAAGATGAAGACGAGAAGTTTGGGGTAGAATGATGGGGCGTATGGTAAGCTGAAAGACGAGAAGTATTGGGGTAAGAAATGGGCGGGGATCGTTAAGCATGGAACAGCAGAGCTATTGGGTAAAGAAAGGGGCGGGGTTTGGTACAGCATGAAGACGATATTGGAGGAGAATGGCGGGCTACAGTGTCGATGACAGCAGAAACTTTGGAGTAAAATGGGTGGGGCGTAAGTGTAGTGTACAGACAGAACTATTGGCGGTAGAATGGTGGGGCATATAAGTGTAGCATGAAAGACGAGGTATGGAGTAAGAGGGGGGTGTATATAGTACAGTGAACAGACAGAGAAATTATGAGTAGAACTGGTTGGGGCGTTGTGGACGCAGTACGACAGAACTTGGGGGGTAGAAATGGGGGGTAATAGTGTAGCAGCAGACCCAGAGAAAGTATTGGAGGTAAGAATGGTGGGTATTTGTCGATGAACCGCGAGAAAATATGGAGGTAAGATGGGTGGGGTAATATGACAGCATGTACAGCAGAGAGTGGAGAATTGGAGGGATCGTGTCAGCATACAAAGGAGTATTGGAGGTAAGAAATGGGTGGGGTTATGTGTCAGATGTACCAGAAGAGAAAGTTTGGAGGTAAGAAAGGTGGGGGTAGTGTCGCATGAACAGACGAAGTTTGAGGTAAGAATGGGGGACATAAGTGTACGATGAAGACAGAGAGTTCGAGGTAAAATGGGCGGGGTATAAAGTGTAGAGTAGACAGGAAAGTAATGGAGGTAGACATGGGCGGGGCATCGTGTACAGCATGACCAGACGAGAACTATTGGGAGGTAAGAATGGGCGGGGCGTATGTGTACGAGATGACAACGAGCAAAGTATTAGAAGGTAAGAAATGGGCGGGCGATAGTTACCATGACAGACAGAGATAGTATTGGATGGTAAGAATGGGTGGGCATATAGGTACAGCATGTCAGACGGAAAGTTTGAGGTATGGCGGCGTTTAGTGTAATGAACAGACGAGAGATTGGAGGTAAGCAAATTGGTGGGTATATTATGTGCAGAATGTACAGCAGAAACTATTGGAGTAGGGGCGGGGCGATATAGTGTCGGCATGTCAGCAGACAACTATGGGAGGTAGAAAGGGCGGGGCATAAGTGTGTACAGATGTACCAGAGCAGAAACTAATTGGAGGTGAAATGGGGGGCTATGTGGTCACATGAACCAGAAGAAACTATTGGGAGGTAAGAATGGGCGGGGATATAGTGTACAGCAGTCCCGACAGTAATATTGGAGGTAAGAATTGGTGGGGTATATAGGTGTACAGCATGTACAGACGAAACTATTGAGGGTAAGAATGGGCGCGGGCTGATAGTGTACGATGAACCAGACAGGAAGTATGGAGGATGAAATGGGGCGGGGGTATATAGTGTAGCAGATGAACGACAGGAGAAGTATTGGAAGGGAAGAAATGGTGGGGTATATGTGTCGCATGAACAGAAGAGAATTATGGAGGTTGAAGGGTGGGCGTTTAGTGTAGAAAAAAAAAAAAAAAAAAAAAAAAAAAAAAAACAGCATGAACCAGACAGGAGAAGTTATGGAGGTGAAATGGGGGGGCGTATAGTTAAGCAGACGAGACGAGAAGAGTATTGGGGTAGATATGGGCGGGTGTCATAGTGTCAGCATGGAACCAGACAGAGGAAAGATTGGAGTAAGAATGGGTGGGGCATATAGTGAATGACCAGACAGAGAAAGTTGGAGGTAGAATGGACTGGGTATAGTGTACGAGACAGACAGAAGAAGTTATTGGAGGTAAAAATGGCGGGGCATTATTAGTGTAGCACATGGAACCGACAGAGAAAAGTATTGGGGTAAGAAATGGGCGGGACATACAGTTGTACAGATGACAACAGGAGAAGTAATTGGGGTAGGAATGGGCGGGACATACGTGTAAGCATGAAAAGCAGAGAACTATTGGGGTAGAATGGGCGGGGATATAAGTGTACAGCATGAACAGACGAGACGTATTGGAGGTAGATGGGTGTGTATATAGTGTCAGATGAAAGACGAGATAGTATTGGGTAAGAATGGGGGGGCGTATAGTGTAAGCATGAAGCAGTACAGAGAAAGTATTGAGGGTAAGAATGGGCGGGGCATTATAGTGTATCAGATGTACAGAGAACTATGAGGTAAGTGGGCGGGACATACAGTGGTAAGCGAACCAGAAGGAGTTTTGGAGGTAAGGAAATGGGGGGTGTAATAGTGTAGCAGAACAGACGGGATTGAGAGATATATTAGAATAGAATTATTTTAAAGACCCAAATCGGAGAGAGGAAGTAGATACAAGAAGGAGAGATAATAGGAATAGGGATTGTGAGGAAGGTAGTTAGTGTACAGGCATTGGAAGAGGAGAATTTTGGAGGTAGAAATGGTGGGGCATATTTAAGCATGACCAGAAGAAACTATTGGAGGTAAAATGCAGGCGTATAGTGTCAGCATGAAGACGAGAAAGTTGGAGAAATGGGTGGGGTTTAGTGTACAGCATGAACAGAGAGAGTTGGTAGTAGAGGCGGGCATGCCCCGCCCATTTCTTACCTCCAATACTTTCTCTGTCTGGTTCATGCTGTACACTAAATGCCCCACCCATTTCTTACCTCCAATACTTTCTCTGTCTGGTTCATGCTGTACACTATACGCCCCGCCCATTTCTTACCTCCAATAGTTTCTCTGTCTGGTTCATGCTGTACACTGTATGTCCCGCCCATTTCTTACCTCCAATACTTTCTCTGTCTGGTTCATGCTGTACACTATATGCCCCGCCCAT
>SAYR01045772.1:802021-973458 GCA_004382745.1 Argopecten irradians irradians | reverse complement strand
TAGCTAACTAATATTCCTTTGTTTTAATAATACAGTACAAAACTTTAACAAAGTTTAACACTGTGGTCTATGTAAAATTATTTAGTTGGTTGCTCTCTATAGCGAACGCAACCGGAAGTATAAGAGTCAGTCACTGGAGCCGAGTAAGTTCATAGATACAAAGGTAAGTCGCCAAGTTTTAGAATAATACTTGTCACTGTGACCATGCATGCAGTTTATTTAGAATTGGCCAGTAAGTTAATGGTACATACATGTATCCTTGGCAGAATTGTTCTTTAGGTCAAACTTGAACTGTGCTTATCCTTGTTTCCTTTTTAATATTTATTCAAACATTTATACTCTTCTACATCAGACTAGAACAGTCCATTATGAAATTTCACAGATGATTGATAAAAAAAATCTGAAAAAAATACGTCATCACACCTATAAGTATTTGAAAATGAGAATTTAATATCAATATTAGTACAAATAAGATTCAATAACACAGGAAAAAACAAAACAACAAAGAACAAAACCTCAAGAGATATGTTCAATAAACCTTTATATTTCAATTCTTTCAAGCATATTCAACACATTTCTAGCATTTTATTACAGTAAAAATAAAATGATGTTTTCAGATCTGTAAGCATGTATTTTTCTGTGTAAACCATTTCTCACTTTTTGTGTATGTGCATGCATTTCTAGATAGTTTTGAAAGAAGTTAAGAGGCAAACCTTGCTATTAAGTAAATTGTCCACCATATGTACTTTGTCAACCAAGAAACCTTTCCATTTCGATATGAAGTGTGTACTATGTCAACCAAGAAACCTTTCCATTTAGATATGAAGTGTTTTTTTGTTGAAACAATAGTATGATGTTAGAAATATGAAAAAAAATGCCAAAATATTGTTCTTTAACATATCATTTTACATTTTGTTGTTTAAACTCATTCACCCCTGAAAATACATTTAGACTCTTCTTAATCAATGAATAGACCAGTCTATTATGGAATTTCAGGTGTAAATGAGTTCAACTTAAGTTACACTTGTTGAACCACAGAGTATATTTCTTTTACCAACACTATATGTAGAAGTATATATTATGATACTGTGATATATATAGAGGTTACACAACGAGTGGCTGTTGGATATGGAATTTATTCCACACGAGTGAGTTATTTTTTAAAAGTTACAAAAGACACGAGCTTTAGCGAGTGTCTTTTGTAACTTTTAAAAAATAACTTACGAGTGTGGAATAAATTCCATATCCAACAACCACGAGTCGTGTGACCTGTTTCTACCACAATTACATGTATATCCACTTTTAGCCGATAGAAATACGACGAGGATAAGTACGCTACCCAACAGCAGTTTTGGCGTTAAGCGGCGATCACAGCATAGCATGACGTCACTCGATTATTGATGACGTTGACAAATGATGACATGACACTCAGAAAGACGTAGTTCGGTCAAAGTTCACCGTGTCAGCCAATCAGAAAGCGTACAGAGTTTATACCACGTGTGGTATAAACAAATTGTTAATCAACAGCTGCATCGTTTATTTGATACCCTGAGAGTTGAATAACATTGACTATTGTGGTAGAAACATATATATATATACACTATTGGTAAAAAATATGTTCCAGATCCCTGTACATTTAACACATCATTAATTGTGATGTATCTGAAAAACGTATTTGGTCTTAAGTGATAATTAAAAACTTCTCAAAGATAAGGACATTCTCAATCAATGTATTGTCCAGGTGACAAATTCAGAGTTGAGGGAATCTCTATCCTCATGTAGTTTTGTACAAGAGGATCAAGTTTCTTCTACTTGTTTGTAATCTGAGTAATCTGTAACCTAGGCTCGGCACCATAAAACTATTCTCAGACAGATTTTTTACTCAAGTATATGATTTTCCATAGGCTTGAGTAAAAAAATTGTCTGAGAATGTTTTATGGTGCGGAGCCCTGACTCCAGGATCATTAAAGAATCTTAGACTTGCGTTTCAACTTAGCCAATCATTACTGATGTAATCTTTTGTAACGTCATCTTTGATGGATAGTTCTAAACTTAATTAAAATTTTGGACTTAAAGACTGATTTAATAATTATACTCCTTAGGCCAGGATAAAAAATCTACAAAAACAAAAGTTTTTTGACAGAATTCAAAGGGTTCAGCAATCAAGAATTCCATATGTTCAAGAATTCATTTTTTAAAAAGAAATATTGCAGCTTTATATCATTTTGATACGGAAAACTTAAGATTTATTTCCATTTAATAAATAACATATTCAAACATAATATAAAAAATGTACAGTCTGATATATGTCTACCAGAAAACAGGGTCAACCATTGCAAAAATAATAATATATAACACCAAAATACCACCAGCGATTCAGTCCATCTATTCATTTCAGAGTTACCTCCTCTTGTAAGCCTATTTTGATCGTAACACGAGAATACGATGTCACTTTCTCACAAATTCATAAACAGTCTTGCATGACTGAAAGCGTTGCATTCTGAAACTACTGGAAAAAGCTGTTCTACCATAATTTAACACAGCTACATTTTATATACATAAGTTTTTGTAAGTTGTTCACATTGAATTGGAGACTCTCAGAACTTTCAATATAACGTACCATGAAAATACCCATTGTGATTAGATTGAAATATTGTAAATGGGGATATTTTCACATCATGTGCTTATTTTCGCTGAGTCAGCTGTCAAAATTTGAGAACTTGTTGATGTGAAGTTTTAAGTACCAGATACTGAAAACTTTCGCCATCACTTCCTCATACAAATCGTGTATAGCCAAATATTTTACGCAGGAAAATCATAATTTAGCAATTTTAAAATTTTTTCGATCACTGGCTTTCGGGGTACAAATATGATTCAATCCTTTCTCAATATTTCGTGGATCAAATTTTTTTGATCATAGCAATGTCCTGCAAAATTGAAAAAACCTGCGAAAATTATTGGCGATATTAAATTAATATAATGTAACAATCAATATTTGCTTTCAAGAGCAGAAAACCTATATAATGCAAGATGGAATTGGGGCTGATTAGAAGGTCTCAGTCTTCCCACAATACATCTAATGATACTGCTAAAGGATGGAATGGTTTTGATCTATGTTTACATCAGTTACCATGGTAACACTGATAAAATATGTAAATGAACACTTCATAAAGCTGCATATCTTTTACCTGTAGACTGTTATTTTTTTATTTTTTTTTTTTTTTTCAAATTTCATTTTTACAGATTTTAAAAGTATGCAGCTTATTCCAAATGTAAATGAATCACATTAAAAAGCAGACGATTGATGATTAATGATAAATTCAGAATGAAAGATAACGTTTAAAATAATGAAGGGATAAAATATGTTTGCATAATATAGTGTAGAATACATTTATCCAGTCTTATTCACACAAATACACACATGTTTCTCGTTCAAACACTGCATCATTTATACACATTCACACTTGTCACACACCCTCATTCAAACAAATACACACACATACATACACCAGTCGTACTAACTTATAAACAAAAGCCAACTTGCATTGCTTCGGCAGACCATCATCTCTCACTCAACATGATAACGAAGGACGTCTATAAATAAACAATGTCAACAAATATTACGACACAAAATCGAAGCGTACAGGGAAAACAGGTTTGTTAATGTGATAAGCTGCCAGCGTCTGCTTTAAGTTGCCTGGCAACCAATGGAATATGCACCAATCAATGTCAGGCCCATTCCAATCACATATACGTATAACAAAAGCAGACTTTTCCGAGAGATAGTCACACTTTTACGGAGGATTTAATCCAAAACGTTAACTAGTAACCGACAGTGTTAATCACAGTTATAGCTAGTCTCAAAGCTAAATGTGTACGCTTTTCAACAATTTACACTCTCTATTATTTCTCCATTTTTTTGTAATTTTTGGCATTTTTACCGTGAACTGGGAAATGAGTTTCACATGGTAGGATCAATCGACAAGGAAGAATTTCGGTGACTAAGATTCACGATTGGTCAGTGTCCTTCCAGCTCTTGTTTCTGCATGGCGTCTGCGAGCTCGTCTAACTGACTATTACTTTTGCTCTGACGTAATCGGTGAGCCACAGCTGTTACTATGGCAGCGCCTTTACCACTTCCGTCATGTGACAACATCAGCTTGAACTGAAATGTAAAAGTCACAAATAATTAGAGTAAGAAATTCTGAATTTCAGTTTCAAGTTATTACAACAATACCTATTGGATAAACACATACAGAAGTATGAATTTTACCGTCATTTTCTCTTTATTACCGTGGAAAGTGAAATCTGCAATTTCACCTTCATGAGATTAATAGAATCTTTCATTCCCGTTGGGGTGAGGCAGGGGATTTCAACCCGCGGGATATGATTCTTAACCTGTCAAACACTCGGCTTTTTGTTTGACAGCTTAAGAATCATATCCCTTGGGTTGAGATTCTCCTGTCTCACCCCAACGGGGATGAAAGATTTCTATCAATCCATTGCTACAGCCGCACAATGAATGTGTAAGCTGAGCTTATCAGATGTAAATTAAAGATCTATTACATGTACATAGGCACTAAATCCTGCTAAGACTAGATACACATGTTATGTTTTTCCTATTTGTAAAAGCGTTGATTGGAACAACCAATCTGGATTGACTGGAATAAATAAAAAACTTTCATCCTCTCGAGGGTGAGACAGAGGAATATCATTCCAAAGGATAAGATTCTAAGACAAAATGAGGCTTGCCAAGGGCCAGTGGTAGAATGTCAAACACCTTAACCACCTGGCCAGTGACCCAGAGGTGGAGGTCTAGTGGTCGAATGTCAGACACCTTAACCACTTGGCCATCCTGACCCAGAGGTGGAGGGCTAGTGATAGAATGTCAGACACTTTAACCACCTTGCCACACGGCCCAGATGTTGTGTGGAAAGTGAACTCACCTTGATGCCAGGTTCCACGAGCTGATTGAGTTTCTCTACCATAAGATCGTGGAAGTGTGGGTGAAATCTGTACAGAGAGCCGTCCACAGCCACTGTAACATCAGGACGCTGCATCTTGTTCAGTATACAACCAATTCCTGTCAATACATCAACATGTTAGTAAACAAATACAACCGATAGAATTAAGTAACGATCAGTGGTTTGACAACAGAATGATGTTCATTTCAATAATGATAGATATAAAATATTGTTTAAATGTATGATTTATTTTAAAAATGCGTACATGACATTTCTATACATTTGTTAAAACAGATAAAAAATTGATTTCTTTGTAACGTTTGAAAATAGAAAATGATAGCCATGAAAATAAAATCCTAATGAAAAACTATGATTTTGCCGTATATCCTACATAATAATTAACTTGAAACCTTCTTTGAGCTCATAACAGTATTTTCTTTATTAAGATTGAGCTAAAAACATTATGTTACCAAGGAATTATTACTGTGAACCAATGTTATTTCAGGGCTATAAAATTTCACGATGTTATTTTCAAAACAAGTTAGCTAAGATATATTGTTGTAGGTTTAAAACAAATGGAGAGTAATATAAATGATGTAGATGGAAATTCTAAGTAATTATTATATATTTTTTTTTATGTAGATATTAATTTGTGGAAATAAACTTTTATGAATTTACTTGGATCGAGAAATTTGGCAAGAAAAATTGGGTTTACAGTATATGTTTTGCTCATAAGCTGCTGAAAATTAGGTACATAAATAATGAGTTGATTGGCAGTAACTGACCTGCAGCGGCTAAGTATGCGGCCCTTGTGGATATCAGAGAGCACACATACTGTGTAATGCGACAATCTTCATCTGTATACTTCTCCAGGTTCAACTCATCGAACACTTGCTTTGTGTTCTTGAAGTGCTCATCAACATCACTGAAAATAGACAAAAACACAATTTTTTTTCCAATTGAGATGAAGTACACATATTTTTAAACATGCTTTTAATTAATTTTTTTTATGCAAGTAGAATATTTAAAACACAAGATAATGTGATTACTTTCACCTATTTTTTTTTTTTTTTTTTTTTAATTTTGTTATCTAGTTTTTTTTTCTTCCAACAGATTCGCTCATTTCAAAAGGCAAAGAGATAAACTTTGTCAATTTAGAGGATTTATCTCCCTTTATCTCCCTTCAAACTGTGTATTTTAGTCTGTTTGGTTTCGATAATCCATTAACTTGATAATTTTTAATGATTTACTGTTGGTTATCAGAGTTTTTATGATTATTTTTATTTGCTTTACAAACAGAGACCTATACGGTACTGATTTTACCAAAGCAATGTTAAAATGTATATGGCAGAAAAATCAGAATGACAGAAAAATGTTTGGATATGAAGTAGAGTTGAAACACAACACACAGAACCAAGAACTGTTTTGTCAATAATGCATTAAGATGTCAAACCTGATAAATAATATTTTATACTGTTATTTTATTATTCCGTCTTTGCATATTACAGAGTTAGCTCCCTTGCGGGTAGGTATCCATTGTGACGTCATTATTTTGTGGGCATGATATATGTTGTTTTCTCCAAAAAGTATGACGTTACGCCCGCAAACACATGACGTCACAATTGATTCCTACTCGCAAGGGTAGATAACTCTGTAATATGCAAATACAGAATATTGCAACACACAGAGGACAGAAGAAATAAGTTGGTTTTTTGTTGTTGTTTTTTTCAGCAGTTGTTTATTTGTTAATTTTTTGTTTGTCAAATTTTTTTTTGTTTTCAATTTAATTCCAATGATCTTTGGTAATTATTACAATAGTTACAAAAATAAGTTCAAAGTAAAAATGTGTTCTGTAGCAGAATCCACACAATTTTAACATATATGTGGTCATGATTTTAAACAAACAACAAGAAAAACAGCAAATTAAGTATGTGAAAGATATATAAAAACTAACATCAAATAGTCAGGATATTACAGAGCTTGCAGTTGACTATTACTTAGGTATAACAACCTTCAGTTACAACAGGTTAAAGGTCAACCCATATAATCGACTGTAAAACAGTTGCTAGAGAGTGGAACTATAGACTTTACATAAAAATAGTAAATTATCCTTCGTCTATCTTGTAAATGGGGTTTTATGATTGAATGTGGTTTAACTCTGATAACTCTGGTTTTGTCAATCACCTACAAACATAGAGGTAGGATGTAAGACGTCTTAACTATTTGTTAAATTAATTTTGCAGTTGATGTGTTGAGTTTGTGATATTTTTTTTTATAAGTTAGTGTTCAGGAAAGAAGGTACCTTACACAAGAATTTGAATTACATTTACTCATCCATTCCTTTCCGCTATAATCACTTTCACAATTGCATGTATCTGATATTTTTTCTTCATTTTTTTGTTTTTGCTTAAAGTGGTTAAACTTAATTATTCAACAAAATGAAAGATGTTAATTATCAAGAAAAAGAAACTGACATGTTTTTTTGTTAATTGGATGGTGTTTAATTACCCAGAAAAGTCACAAATATGATTTAATTAGTGCAAAAACAAAAACAACCACACAATTTTGATCTTAAATTTGACAGTAGATTAAACCAATCAGTGTAAACCAGTGACAGCCAATCAGATTGTGTAAACTTGAATGTGTAAACCAGCGACAGCCAATCAGATTGTGTAAACTTGAATGTGTAAACCAGCGACAGCCAATCAGATTACGTAAACTTGTGTATAATATTATATAAACCAGCGACAGCCAATCAGATTACGTAAACTTACCCCGTCAATCTATCTCTCATGTCCCTTTATTTTCAAATCAAAACATTTTGCTTAAAATTCTATTTATGGACATCAAAACTAATTTTTGCATTTAAATCTTGTTTTAACTATTTCAATAACACATTTAAACTCTCTGAATCAGAGATTGATATGCTTCCTTGCGATATGAAAAGAAATTTCGTCTTACATTTATATTTGTAACAGATAAGCAGATGCAGATTGAACCGAACAAAGCAAAAGCAGGAAGTGGATGTATCTAACGTTTATACCTTTATATATCTTTATAAATCTATATAAACTTACCTTTCAATTTCTGATACGTATTTAGTGTAAAACCGGCCCCTTGTGGATAGTTCCTCAGATCCCTTGCCGCCGAACAAGTGACCGCCCTTTCTGAGTTTCTCTAGGAGAAGTCTGACAATCTCTCCCATGTACATACCGGATATCATTTTCTCATACCTGTAAGTCGTTGATAAGAATTACATGATTATTGATTATCTTTTTTTTTTAACAAATTAAAACTAGAACTGTCGCCAGAATGGACAACTAATATCCCCGCTGCACAAATTAAGTAATAACTCTATCAATAGGGGACATTACAGAACCCTATATAGTTTACTCAACTCCCTTTTATGTCAGGGTTCTGTGCACTACAATTTATCAAAATATGTCAAGTAGTTTAGGAGGAGTTTGCCGGACAAAGTTTTGTATACAGACAGACAGACTGAGAGACAGCCTAATTGCAGTATACCACCCTTCCCCCCCCCCTTAACTTCGTTGCAGGGGTTATAACTACCCGGTATCTGGATTTCTAGACCAATGCTCAAGCTAATGACATAGAGCCAGTTCCACGGGTCATTTTTTGTGCGATTTGGACTAGACACAAGAAAATTAAACTTAAGCTGTTTTAAAATGTCGCAATTCGGATTAAGTTCTTATATAATTCATCCATTTCTCAAGTTTTCTCCGATCAAATCAATATTCTGCGAAACCCCAAAAATATGAATCACAAGAAAAATAAACGTCTAATGTACGGTACGGTATTGTAGTTAATATTGAGACTCACGTTTGTTTACCAGCATTGATGGAAGTTTTGTCAACTTTTTTGTCGTAATCAGTTTTGATGAAGTCGAGAGCTCCATCATCTCCGAAGGCTCCCCATTCTGTGTTGATCATCACCTGACAATGTGAAATCCAAACTTTTAAGTCATCGTCACGAACACTCACTTCACTTAACAATTTTTATGATCATTTGCACATTGTTTCTGATTTTTTTTACAGTAAATCAAGTTTATAACGAACACAATTACAGCATATTCATGGTTAAAATTTTTATTCCTTGTCAAGGTTCCTATAAGGTGTCAGTAATGTGTGCATCTGGTACTTAATCATTTTCGATTGCAGCACATTTCAACTGCATATTATTTCTTTTAAAGACTTTCACCGAAATTATTCCGATGTGTCACTTTGCCAAACTGACGAGTAAAACTTATGATTTTCACATGTGAATCGCAACATAATGATGTAAAAACATTGTTTAATTTTGGTTTTTGTCCACGTATAAGTAGCACTGGTGTATAGGTCGCACTCCCAATATTCAGGAAAAAAGTTGCGACTTACACTCCGGAAAATACAGAAATGAACTCAGCTTATAACAATGTGGTTTTGATGGTCCCCAGTGGTTTGTTGTGGAAGCGTTTTACTTTAAATTGAAGTTTTGCACATGATTCATCTATTTTGTCTTTTGATGTAACTGAAGACTTGGCAAACCTACATGTGTACTTTTTTAAAACCACACCACACTATCAACAAACTCAAACTAAAAAATATGCATTTTATCATATGATATCTCACCAGAAACATGTCAGTGCAAATTACATCATTAAATCTGGTTCTTTAGTACCAAGTAAACAATGTTATTGGATAATGTAATGATATTTGTTACATAATTAGTAAATGCTTCATGTGTGACATTGATGATTAAGTACGATGTGTACCCTGTCACCTTCATCAGACAGATGACGAAGTACAATGTGTACCCTGTCACCTTCATCAGACAAATAGCCAGAGAGTATCTGTACACAAAGATGTAAAAAGTGAACAAGTTGTCTTCCAATTGAAATCGATGATGAAAGCTCAATGTCAAACTCGGAAGACAACTCACTGGTTTTTTAACAAACATTCTTAACCATACTTTCCAACCCAAATAAAACGTTTAGAAGAATCTGATTGGATAGTGAACATTTACCTCGCGTGGCTCGTCGTCGTCGCCATCCCATAATTCCACATTATCAATACGTTCAATATAGCACGCATTGGTCCCTGTACCTATAAATATAAAACAAACATTGCGAGAAATAAAACAAATGTTAAAATGAAGATATGTTTGATTTACAGCTCATTTTTTTGTTCTTATTTATACTGAAGAAATAAAAATCAAGAACTTGTACTAAAATTACATACTGTTTCAATATAAGCTTTCATCCGTAAGCAAACGTCCCATTAATTTTGTGTTTGAATAGCTGATGGTATATATAATTGGCTATTTAAAGTCACTGGTATGTATTTTCTTAATGACTTAAGATATATTATTTGTACTTTAAGGGAAAGTGAATAATGATTTGGAAATCCCTCCTTATAATAATTTCTTCATTGACGATAATCATCTCATGAAAAGCATGACAATTAAACTAGTACTTAAGATTGTTATTTTAGTTATACATGTACAGGCATAAATAATTACTTAGAATTTCTGTACCATAGTCATAATGTTGCCCATCCCCCTCACCCCCCTAACTCCACTCCTAAAATATATATATATTCACCCGGGTGAACATTTTAAAGGGGGTGGAGGTGTAAAAATTTTGTATGACACCAATACCAATAATATTACCACTATAAAACTATATTTTCACATTGTTAAATAACATAGAGAGTAGCTATGCCATCCAGTATTTATCAATGGTTGTCATGGAGACAGCTAAAACTGACCAATGACAGAATGACTTACCCAGAATGAGGCCCACGGCACACTTCCTGTCACTGTGGGCACAGGACATGAGAGCGCCGACGGTATCATTAATGACGGCCAGACATTCGACCTTGATGTCCTGTAAACAAACAAACAGCATATCAAAACATGACACATATTATCACTGATTATAGCATAGAACACATACTCATATTGAAATAAGACCATATTTACAATTTTTTCTTTAATTCATTCACCCGTGAAGACATATTTAGGCTCTTCTATATCAAACACTCGTCCAGTCCATGATGAAATTTAGAGGTGGGTGAGTTAAAATCCTTGTCTTAATAATCTTAAGTCTAAAATATAAGTTGTAAACTAAATCTTGAATTTAAAAATATAAGTTGTAAACTAAATCTTGAATTTAACCATCTAACCCTATGACTCCCATTCCTAACCATTCCATCTTTGCATATGACAGAGTTATCTCCCCTGAGGGTAGGTATTGATTCAATTGTGACATCATTATTTCATGAGCGAAAAATATGTCGTTTTCACTGAATAATGGTGTGACAATCAAATACCTACCTGCAAGGGCAGACAACTCTGTAATATGCAAAATACCTTTGACTCAATATTCCACCATTCTGAACACTTTGGTTTAAAGTAATTATCATTAATAATTCTTTCCCTCAATTGGCACACTCAAACTTACCCCTCTCCTCTCTATAGCCTCATGGAGCAGGCGTACGATGTCCTCCCCCTCGACGCCCTCACACTTGAACCCCTTGGTCCAATGGGCCAGTATAGCCTTGTTGAGACCCAGTTGTTTACAGGGGAATGAGAAGGTGAAGCCGAGTGGAATATTCTTGTGGATAATGTTATGTTCCTTCATGAATTTGAATATACATTCAGCAATGTGGTCGAAGAGCTGAAACAAATTAAATTAAACAGTTGTTTTCTTATATCTGTTTTGGTGTATTGAAATGTGTTCCAAAGCTATATGGCAGATTTTTTTTTTTTCAAATTTGGTGACTTCGAACTTAATCATAGGTTTTATCTTGCTTGGAAACAACTGCCAAACATAATCAGTAATCTCCCTTTCTAATTTGAATGCCCAACATAAAGAGTTATCTCCCATCCTAATCTAAATGCCCAACATAAAAGTTACATTCTGTATCTAATTCTTCCTAATTTGAATAACCATCCTTTCTTGGACTCGCTACTCAACATAATGAGTTATTTCCCTTTCCTAATTGAGTTACCTCCCCTTGCTAAATGAGTTATCTCCCCTTACCTATCTGAATAACCATCCTTACCTGGACACCGCTGCCCAACATAATTTGTTGTGGGATGAGGAAGATTTTACTTTCCATCTTTACTTCCTGTCCATCAAGGGAAATAAGCAAGACTCGGAAGTTAGTACCCCCAAGATCAAGAGCAAGGAACTCCCCATTTTCTGTAAAGGTTTATCAATACAGGCTTAAGCAAAGCAAAATTTTATCAATTGTAGATAAAGTGTCTTTTCTTAAATCTCAATTTTTTTTAGCAAAATTTTGTGTATAAGGGAAATAAATCAAATAAGATCAAATAGTTCTAACAACAGAATATTTTCAATCATTCTTATTGATTTGTAATGCCTTTATATCTTGAATCTTGTTAAAAATTTGATACCTAGAACAAATTTTGTTTTTCTTACCAGAGCCGTTAGGCACACCTCTGACGTAGGTCGTGAACATTTTCACGGAGGCAGTCGGATTTGTCTCTTTGCCAAGGCCGTCATCAAACTTTTGTCGCATGCGCTGCATGATTTCCTTATAGTCATCGTCGGAGAGGATGAAAGGACGTACAATGTTCTCAATCTGAAAACAAAGAAATACAAATTAATATTGATGTCAATATTTGTCTATTGTGCTGGTTCCCACTGGTTTTATTCATGTTTGCTATTCTACGTGTAAGTGATGATGCTTTATATATAGTCCTGTTTTTCCGCGTAATGTCCGATTTTGTTTTAGATTTAACTACATTCCTCAATTCTTCATCTTGGTTACTACACATTTATCTAACAGCTAGTCTTCACCCTCAAATATCTCTTCCTGACACAGTTATTTCCCATTGATTTCTGTGTTCAGTTACCTCCCCTGAATTTCTTGATTATCTCCCCTTAACTCTTACTCATCTACCTTCAACTAAATACATAATTTATTAAAGCAAGCTGAAATAAAAGAATCGTCCTTCTCCATGATATTTCCTTGGTAGCTTTAGAATCATCATCAGATTTGAGCTACAACAATGAGACATTACCAATAAGATATGAGGATGTGTCAGAAAAGGGAGGAAATATCTCAACATATGAGTGGAAACCCTTCTCTTTTGCTTACGTAAATAGGCCATTTTATTATGTTCCAGATCATATCTGACATCATTTGTTTCTCCTGAATTTGTTTTGTCAGAGGAAAGCCTCTGAAAAGAGGAAAAAATCATATCCCTGAAAATATTTTGTACGCATGTTTAGCAAAATATAAACACACCTAAAGTTCATCTTGACAAAAACATCACAGATCCTGCTTTCTGTATCAATCTTTGACAGGATAATTACGTAAAACAAAAACCAGGTAGACACAAGATGACCTACAAGTCTGGTTCACCTTGTTTCTGAGATGGGAAAAAAATAAACTAATTTACCCCTGAAATTTCATAATGGACTGGTCTAATAATTGATTAAGAAGAGCCTAAATATCTCTTCAGGGGTGATTGTGTTAATGATCATTGTACAGAGACTGCTAAAACTGCCTAGCTGTCACACACATGGTGTGTAACATGCTACATGTTAATCAGCAGACAGACCTTTGACAAAACATTTTTGGTATTTCTACAAAAAACACTTTATCTATATTATCTAAGACAATTAAGCGAAACAAAAAGCATGTCCCTATAATGTGTATTAGCCCCTCCCCCCTCTTCCTAAACAGACAGACTTCTGACAAACCATCATTGGTAATTCTACAAAAAAACATTATATCTACAATATAGACAAGTGATACTTGAGGCATATCCCTATATTGTGTATTAGCCCCCCCCCCCCCCTCCACCTTTCCTATTTGACTTTCTCTCTCTATATATACTCCCAATGGATGCCTCACATACCAGTCCCAGTATCACATCAAGTATGTGTGCGGGTACGAAAACATGGCCACTACACAGTAACACATACACACAAATTAACCTAGTCGTCACTCACTGTAGTCGGTTCCGACTTTTTCACACTCCTCTTCCTTCGTTTTTTGCTGCCATCCCGCTGGCATTTGATGCTGCCATCACGCTGGCATTCTGCCTTGTTGCCATCTTGATGGCAGTTTACATTGGTGCCATTCATAACAAAATCCAGGGTCAATCAAGGTTATATACAACACTTGTAACTTTAAATCACTCTGTATGGAAAAATCTACTCCAAGATTACTCCAAGATTTTTATAGGTAAACACAAATTTCCCGAGCTCTTTAGATGTAAACATAAACTGTTAAATTCCTAGAAGAGATTTCCTAAGAGTTTGTCATACATAAATTAACCTCCAAACATGACGAAATCCTCATCAAAGATGTAGACAGCAGGAACAATTACACATCCATAATGCTTGTCTGAGTGTGCGATCAATATAAACAGACACGGCTATTCCTGTACACCTCCAAATATTATAATATCACACCAACTCTACATAAATGCTCTCATGGGACCTTATACAGTTTTCCCTGTGACCTATATAATGACTCCCTGGGTTTTATCACCGGCTCCTCCAAGGAGTGTCATGTAATCCCTTTTTATATCTAGTTATATAGACATTCCCACACAGTAGCTATTGATCACTTCATGTTATGTATGACATCCAAACACAGCTTCACCGATCCTGCTTGCCCACAGGGATGAATTATGCCTTGTAATTTATTGATGTTGGGATGAGCATGAACAAAACAAGGTCAAGCCTCCCTTGTGTGAACGTACATCCTGTACGTGTGTTGTATATGTGTTACTGTACTAACACATAAACTCATGTGCTGGGTCACGTACATGTGCTACCCTAAGATCATGTGGGAATGATCAAGCATGGCAAAATTTTTGAAAAACATATGTACATTGTGCTACCCTAAGGTACATGTGGAAACGATCAAGCACAGCAAAATCACATGACGCATTAATACGTATGTTTTATATCATAATCTAAAAATATCATAATAATAAGCCATGTGGTATGATCATATAATACATTCCGTAAAATCAGCCTACTGAGGGATCTTATGAGATGACGTATATAATACTTTATATCAAAGATATGAGCACATGCAGTCCTCGGCTCAGAACAACATTCCACAAATAATTTATAATTTTCAGAAGTAGACACCGACCTAGGCAACATACAACAATGTAGCTTTCACATGCAACTTCTCATTACCTCAATCTAATTATATAATCTTATATTTGCTGTAAATACTGTACACTTATTATTTTCGTTATTTTCAATATATTCGTGAAGAAAATCATAAATTCAAAATCATGGTCGGCTCTTACTAACTCTAGTACATTTATGTTATTTTTTAAACAAGTGTTCGCGAAATATTTGAATTCATGTTAGAGCTCTTCGGTAAAATATTTATGCAGAATATCTCAAGAAAATGGTGAAATATTTACATGGAATTTATATATCACAAAAATGGTGAAATATTAACATGGAATTTATATATCACGAAAATGGTGAAATATTTCATGAAACTTGTATCTAACAACAATAAAATCGTTTACAATATCTCTTCTTTATTTAAAGTACCCTGAATTGCCCAGAAAGAGAATTGTCATTCCAACCGTTTGATGTACTGATTTGTGACCTATACTATTATGCTCTATGTTATATATCGTGGCAGAACATTTTACAAAAAGATCGTGATAACATCAACGAAAACAAGAATATAATGTATACGTCATTCAAGTTAAATGTCACTAGCTGAAATGGCATTCATATTGACAGCAAATAGAATCCAGCTGAAATGGCGTTCATATCAACAAATGAATCTAATGACGGCAGTATATAAGTAAAGTTAATACACACTAAGGCAGTGAAATTAATTTTATTTCCATGTGACTTAAAAATAATTTGGCCTGATCTGATTGTCAGTATATGGGTTAAAAGGTTTTACAGTCTCTAAAGAAATTGAGAACATTATTCTATCAGTTAACAACAGGATGTAGTTTTATTTTAATTTACCCCTAATGACACATTTTAAATTTATTATTCTTTACTTCAAAACCTGGAACAGTCCATTATTAAATTTCAGGGGTGACTGGGTTTAACACAAATAAATAACACAAATAAATAGACTTTAGATGTTGTCTCGTAAATAGAAATGAGTTTTTGATGACGTTGATGTTAAATTGTCTCGTAAATAAAAATGAGTTTCTGATGACGTTGGTGTTAAATTGTCTGGTAAATAAAAATGAGTTTCTGATGACGTTGGTGTTAAATTGTAAACAAAAATGATTTTTTGATGATGTCTCAACGGTAAAACCTCTGGTGTATTTTCATGCTCTGTATCATTGAAGATGCTGAAAAACAGTTTGCAATGACATTTAATTTTCAATCCCTCCCTCAATTCACAAATAAATTACCTGTGACCGTTTATCAATTGGGACATTGACATCATTATAGGGTTCTCTAGCCTGGCCACCAATCTCTATAATATCAAATATTATTGCTAAATCTGGACTTGAGAATTTTTTTCTCTGTGACATTTCTGATTCAAATCTTAAGTTTCAAACTAGGGGGCATTAATCTAGTATAAGAATTTGACTGAGTTATTCTTATCAATAAATTAGAGTCTGGTTGTAGTCTAAAGGCTCTCTGAAATCAGAGTATTTTAGGTCCCATATTCCCGCTGGTTGTTATTATGACCAATGCAAGAGGACAGGTCCCTTGTGGGAGAGTCAGGGTTTTCCCCAGGATGGTTTTCCACAGGAAGACATGAAATGTTTCTATCAAATTTGTTGTGAAATACATAAAGATTTCTGTTATCAATGTGTAATAGTAATTAAACCCAGGCATTTTTTGTATAAATCTGATGACGTATAATTTGATATATAAGTGATAAATAGAGTCTTACATTTGTGACAAAAATGTATCAAATTAATGAACTGGTGATAAATAGAATCTGATATTTGTGACAAAAGTGTATCAAATTATTGAACTGGTTATAAATGCTCTCTGTTCCCTAGCATAACAATTCAAGCCGGGTTAAAAAAGAACAGAAAATAAGATTCAACGTTAAAATGATGTACAGTATTGTATGTTCAACAGCTGTCACCACAATTCATGATACAGACATACGTTTGGTAATCTAAATAACCACAGGTTATGTGGGAGTACACTATCAAATGTCAAAAGTTTGAAAAAAAGAAGGAAAATATTGCACAAAATATAATTCCCTGAAAAGGCTGTATAAAAATCAACATTTTAAGCACGCATAGTTGGTAAGTTTATATATTTACAAAATGTGATACCTGTACATTGTATACTAGAACTCCTACGCAATATCTTTCTTTATTATTTTTCTGGATTTTTTGTCACTTTTCATTGGTCAAAAACACGCCACGTGCTCACCGATAAAAAACTATATTGCACGATTTTTCCGGAAGTAGTTTATAGAAAAAGTATATTGCACGGTTATTTTTAGATAACGTTATCATCTACGTTACCAAAACGCTTCGTGTTCCTTGCGCTTTGAAACAAACGCTTTGATGACCTGAGTTTGAAGCGTAACCACAAAATGTGACAGACGACGTTGATTGTTACGGTTTCTATCAAAGATGATAATGACTTCCAGCTGATGACTACAGTTTAAACTTTCAAATTTTCAACATAAACACGGTAGGAGAGTAGGAAATAATCGAGTAACATTCATTAAGCATCTGGAGCCATTGAATAGTGAATACGTTTGATATTTATTTGAAAATTTCCACCTAGACTAGTAACAACATTAGGCTGAATTAAGCTAATCGTACAGTATGTATACGATTTTTATTTTACGAAATGGAGTACTAAGCATAATAGAATGTATGTTCATGTCAATCTGAATCTTTTAATATATGTTTGGCGTCGAAGTGGATTATTTCAACAGAGAACAAACTACACATTTAATTGACTGTGTCCGACATGGAACTACAGGTATAATCGAGTACATGTACATGTATGCAATTGACAAGAACGCACGTACGGGTGCATGTAATAAAAGCGTGAAGTGCATCAATTGATACTGTTTTCGTATGTTGTTCTTAAATTAAACATGTTACAAAATCATAAGATTGTAACTGTCATAGCAAAGCAGAATTTACAATGCGATGTTTATTTAGATTTGCACTCATTTCAAAATGTAAAAAAATCCAGAAAAATAATAAAACAAATATAGCATTTTGATTTCGGTTAATACATGGTTATATCGACTACAGAAATAATATCGACCTCGGACTACGTCCTCGGTCAATATTTTTTCTTTGGTCGATATAACCATGTATCGACCTCATCAAAATGCTATATTTGTATAATATATACCCATATCGGTAAGTTTTACTTTCTAAGGGTAATATAGCCTATCATGTTTGGGTTTATTAGTTAAACGTCCTATTAACAACCAGGGTCATGTAAGGACGTGCTAGGTTTAGTGGTGGAAGAAAGCCAAAGTACCAAGAGAAAAACCACTGACCCGAGGTCAGTACCTGGCAACTGCCGCACATGTGATTCGAACTCGCTACTCAAAGGTGGAGGGCTTGTGGTAATATGTCTAGACATCTAAACCACTCGACTACCGAACAACCGCAGCCCCCATGTAGCCTCCCAACCCAGGAGTTGGTTGTAAAGACTCCAAGGGACATTTACAAATGAGTTTTTTTTGTAAACACCTTTGAGCTAAAGTGGAGATATCTTTTTGACAGATTTCATTTGAATTTTAATTCATCCAAAATAAATGTATCATGAAAAACGTGTTGACATCAATTGCTATCTGATTTCAATAGATCCGGCTCGAGAAATTTGTTCTATGCAGTTAAAAAACACTCATGCCTGTTTAGAACGATACGCTCTGAAAATTGTGATTATATGAGCAAAATATCAAAACACATAAGTATTATAATTAAGTTCATATCTGATAAATCGGTGCAAAATAAATATTTTTCATCAGTAGGAGATGTATCAGGGTTTTTTCCTGTTTGTTAATTATATTTTGAAATACTTTTAGTTTGTTTGATACCTATTAGAGTCAATTAAATCATTATTTTTTTATATTTTGTTATTACACTGTCAGCCTCCATTGCTGTGGAGAGAAAGTGCTCCATTTCACAGGGGTTTCTGATACATTTCACAGGGGTCTCTGATACATTTCACAGGGGTCTCTGATACATTTCACAGCGGTTTCTGATACAATTCAAAAGGTTCTGATCCACTTCATAGGGGTTTCTGAACCATTTCAACAAAAAATATTGGTTAAATCTTTCTAAGACTCTTTTTTTCAGTTATAGACAAGAAATATATACTGTTAATGGTAAGTTCATTCCAGGCACTTGGCCCATGTCTGGTGTTAAGCCTATGACAATTAAGGAAAAATGTGGCTAAGTCACCTAAGTGGCTGATTTGGCCTTATGGCTATAAGTGGCTAAGTGGCCTAGTGGTTAATTAAATTAGCCCTCTTGCAATTGTGTGACAGGTAGGTGCAGGTTTTAACATTCTTCCATCTCCAAAATCCAGTATGTCCTTAATTGACCTATGATGACAGCAATATAACAAAATAAACAACTGTTACAGGCTTATCTGCACAGTTAATTCCCTCATTAAACAACACAGGATACTCCGGAAATGGCCATCCCTCCATCACCATTACTTCTAGGTAAACCATACAAACCCTGTATCATATGGTATGTAGACTGAGTCAGCCTTAATTGTCAACAGAAATTAAACAGGACAGAGAAATGAAAACTAGATACTGAACATCAGTAACAGGGAGATACAGCATACCCACAGGTAAAGCTAGGTACCTCAAATATTGTTTATATGACAGGGGGACGCGGAGGTAAAGTGGTTAAGATATATATATATTCCAACATCGACATTACCACAAGCCTTTCACCGCTGGGTTGCAAGTTAGAATCCCATGTGAGGCAGTTGCCAGGTACTGCATGGCCACAGCAGGTGTGTGGTTTTTCTCCGGGTACTTTGGTTTTCATTCACCAACAATTCTGGCACGTCCTTAAATGACCATGAGCTATTAATAGGACTTTACACAAATAAAATCAAACCAAAGTTTATAGAAGGGTTCCACTTGACTCCTTAAGGTTTAAATCATGATGGGACTTTTAGTCCTAAGCACTGAGTAGGTCTATAGGTCTCTGATCTTAACAGGCCCAAACCCCTACCATCAATATTGACATGAACTCTATAGCAATTCAACTATAAAATCTCCCCCTAATACCCAAGCGTAGACCGAAACGTTATAGTCTACCAGTATAACTCCCAAAATGACTTTAGCGGGACAAAATTCCGAAAGAGTTCATTTATGGTTTTTCATAATCTATAGGTATCGTAGTATCCCAGAAGAAAAATCCCCATCTCTAGGTGTTGGGGAAAAAAATTCCTAGGGGTTTGAATTAGGGTGGTCAGATTGGTAAAACGATTCATTTTAGTTTACTCCTACTAGCGATTTATATCAAATAATTACAACGTTATGTTCAAGACCTCAATATTTAGTTTGAAAACACACCACAGTATCTGAACAATATTTGCTAAGTCCCCCCCCCCCTGAATTCACACAGCCCCCTCTAGCCTCCCCCTCACCCGGGAACCAGCACCCCCCCCTCTCCCCGCTCTTCGATTTTTTAAAACAAATTTTTGCATGTGCGTGTCATAATTTAAAATATAATTAATAAAATCTACATTGATTAACAGAAACATTGTAATTGCTTAAAATTATGCCCAACTAACTGCACGTGCAGATTTTTCATCGAAATGACCGAAATCTAGGGACTGGGAAGCAATAGGTTTCGTCCTCAATTCAAACCTTACTTTCCAGTGTAATACTAAATATGGAGTATGTTTCCGTGTGTGTATATCACAACATTGGTTTTATTTGTGGTGAAAAGCATTGTTTATAATGAAGAATTGTATTCAATAGCAGGTATAATACTTGGTCGAAATGACCAGAATTAGCAAAATCTGGTCGGGTGAATGTACATTACTCGTGAGTTCTTCGATTTTTCCTACAAAGCGCGGAGCAAACGCACATAAAGTTATAAAGCGATATTTTCTAGCAAAATTTCACTAATTGTTTTGTCTCATTACTTTATTGTCATTCTTTTTTGTTATTGTACAAGTGTAATCTCCAGTCAAACGTTTTAGATATTCATAGTATGGAAGGGGGTAATCCGGAAAGTTTGACATGTATTATTTGCCGAGAATCATTGAACAAAGATAGAGCAAAATGGTACAGCAAAGGTATCGATAGCTTGATACAGGCATCCCAGATCTGTGGTGACGATACACTATTAGACGATTTGCAGCATGCCGTACCTGGAACCACACATGTCCACCCTGAATGCCGCAAAAAATACACTGGCAAGAGAAAACTTTGTGATTTAAAGAAACAGAGTGCCTCTTGTAGCAGTGCAAAGCGTTTACGCTCGGGCGATGATTTATTCATGTGGAGACAGAATTGCTTCCTATGTGGACATGTTGCATTTGATGATCGTCATCCAAATCGTACAGAAATGTTTGAGGTTCGAACACTCAAATTTAGAGATAGAATTCTGGCATTATGCGAGGAGAAGGAGTACCCATGGAACGATGCCGTTCGAAACCGGATCCATGGATGCCACGATCTCGTGGCTGTGGAAGCCCGATACTATAGTCGTTGTCTAGTCTCCTTTTCACATGATTCCCAAGAGTCTTGTTCTGGACCAGCCAGTGCTGGGAGGCCGAAGGACAGCAAGAAGTATGAGCATTTTTTGAGTCTGTGTCATTGGCTAGAGACTGAAGGTGATATAGATTTGTACACAATCGGCGATCTTCTAACAACCGTGCGTCAATCAGATGGAGAAAACGATATTTACTCTGCCAAGTCCCTGAGACGAGAATTGGTAAACCATTATGGTGAACGTTTTCTTCGCACACGTTGGGGGAACACGGCAGGATGTTGTTTGTTTTAGAGACATGGCAGGCTTCATCATAAGTGAGAGATGGTACGACGAACGACTTAAGAATAAAGAACAAGAGTACCAACGTATTGTAACCACTGCTGCAAAGTTGATCCGAGAAGAGATACGGGCACATGACTATACCAAAGATGAATATCCAAACGCGGAGGATATCCACAGCATTGAGAAAGCACGGTCGTTTTTGACGCCATGTCTCTTGACATTCATAGTTACTTTGATGAGCATTGACCTAAAGCGTGTTGGGATAGGGCATGTCATCGCTCAGGGTGTCAGACCGAAATCAGTAATGTCACCCATTCTTTTTGGACTAGGAGTGGAAATGGATAATGTTTTTGGATCTGAATGGCTCATTGATCAATTGAGCTCACTAGGATTTTCATCGTCCTACACGGAAATTTCTTTGTTCAATCATTCTATCATACAGGATAAAACTGCTTCAAGTCTAGAATCTCAATCTGATTTCGTTCAGTATGCTGCTGACAATGCAGATGTGAACATTGCCACTATAGATGGGTCAGGTACCTTTCATGGCATGGGGGTTATTCGGTGGAAAAAGCGCGTATCCAGCCTGCCCCAGAGTCATGTAAAACGGGCAACTAGAATGAATGTGGATGATTTGGTGCATGACAGGGGTATCAGGATTAATGAATGTGCTATTAGTAAACGAATAGACGTAGATATCCAGAAATATATGTCCCATGAAATGTGCACAATTCCACCAGCCCTCTTCAAAGATGGATTCATGAGGAAAGCAGACAAAGCAGATCTTGCACAGGTTATACAGAAAGACATGGGCAATTGCATTTCGCATGAACTTGATCCGCAACCCATTGTCGTAGTGGATGGCGGCTGGCTGTTACACCGGGTACGATGGAGAAAGAGCCTTACTTACGAGGAGATCGTAAACGAATATTCATCATATCTCGAGAGACAATTTGGTCATACCACCGTTGTTTTCGATGGGTACGAAGAGTGTAACACCAAAGACCACGAGCACTCGAGACGGACTGCATCCAAAACATCAGCTACAGTCTCTCCAAGGCCTGACATGAAATCCCATGATAAGCAAGACGCCTTTCTTAACAATGCTAAAAATAAGACTGAGTTCATTAAAATGCTTGGACAGCATTTACAGCAGCGTAATCATTCTATACATATCAGTAAAGGTGATGCCGATACAATGATCGTAAACAAGGTAATCTCCTTTGCACGCAACTCACAAAGTATGACTGTCGTTGCCGAGGACACAGACATCTTTGTTATGCTGCTTCATCATTGGGGTGATGGTATGGCTCAGGTATATCTGCGGAGAGAAGGACGGAAAGGAAAACAAGAAGCAGTGAAGTTGTATAACATACAGGAAGCTTGTGAGCACATCACACCAGCACAGAAAAAATACATACTGTTTATCCATGCTTGGTCAGGCTGTGACACTACATCTGCGTGCTATGGTCAAGGGAAAGTACAGTTTTTTAAGACCCTTTCAAAATCTTTGGAGGTACAAAACCTAGCTCAGATCATTAGCTCACGAACAAGTACAGGGAGTGAAATCGGAGACGCAGGTGTGCGACTGTTCTGCTTTGTGTTTGATGGCGATGTCAACCAGGACTTGAGCTATCTTCGCTACATACGTCTACAAAGAATGATCGCAACTTGTTCCAAGCTGGAGCCACAAAAGTTACCACCAACATGCCGCGCTGCACATTTCCATGCGCTTCGTGTACACCTGCAGATTTCTGCATGGTCTGAGCTGGCAGACGTGCTAAATCCACTGGAGTTTGGCTGGCAAAAAGTCAAAACAGGTCTGCAACCCATCCAAACTGACCTTCCGCCAGCTCCACCGGAGATTCTGCAGTATGTTCGCTGCAAGTGCAACGAACAGATGCAGATCGAACTAATCTGTGTTCTTGCAAGAAAAATGGACTACGGTGTGTCGAGGCATGTGGTGGATGTCGTGGCGAGGATTGCGAGAATCGAGAGCCTGTCGACATTGGCGATGATCGCGAGGACGATTCGTTCTGAAGTAGGAAGGTATTTAGAACATGCAACTTAATTGAATATTATAGACGTTTGCGAATTTGTGTTTGTCATAATTCCAAATAAGCGTAAATTGCTGAAAAAATAGATAGTTTGCGGAATTTTATTCATAATTGATATATTTAGCGACTCACTCACAGTAGTTCAGAATTTTGTATTTGATTTTTATTTTTGACTAACGATGATTGAATTTCTAAAACAAAATCACCTAAGAACCAGATTATTTTCTTTGAATATTGTTCTAGTATACCTTGCGCACATGTAAACAAAATTTCATCACATTTGAAGCACAGATGGCCACACGGTACTAACATATACTCCCCTACCCCCCTTTTTCTATGAAGAAATTGGTGTCAGAATTTAAAAAGCGCGGGAATTTTTTTCCCCACCACCTGGGAATGGGGATTTTTTTTCTGGGGCTCTTTAGGGTATACTGAATAATAAAAAATCGGCCCCATCTCTTTCGGAATTTTGTCCCACTAAAACCCTACCGCTGGTAGGCTATTATAGCCACAGCTCACAATGCCGGTCCGCTGAATAACAACAACTGCATGTACATAACAACTGAGAATTCAATAGAATACCTTCAATTTTCTGCTAGCTCTTCGTTCTCGCTTGAATTTTTCATCTCTAGCCTCCTTTTCTCCACATTTCTGACCATCTGCAGGTCCAGCGGCTTCCTCGTTTATGGGAAGCATGGTCAACGTCCCTCAGTTTTGCACTGTTACAAGGTAAACGACTTTTAAACACCTCAACTGAAGCGTGTCAGAATCCACGGGTGACTAATATCCTGGTAAGCTGCGTGTGTTTATGAAAACACACAACCTGCCCGGATCAATATTTCCCACATACAACTTTCTCTGCCTCAGGTTCACAAAAACACAGCTACTTTTCCTTTAGTTTTACCTGCGGTGGACAGGTAAATTTTGTACCTGTGGTGGCCAGGTAAATTTTGTACCTGTGATGACCAGGTAAATATTGACGTTTGTATTTGGCTAAGTATGCGAACCATTCATGTTCTGACTACCATACAATAGATCGGGTGCCCCAGTGAATTCATTCATACTATAGTATGACAATTACACATGTGACCTTTTCTACAACTGAAAAGTCTCAGGATTGAGAGAAGAGAACATGTAATGTACCGCAGTACAAAACCAGACGAGCAAAAATATGGCTGTCATTAATCAGAAAAGCTTCTTATGAATGAAGCTACTTATAATGGGGTTTGTAATGGTGATTACAAAGTAATCAAAATCCTTCTGAGAATTGTACATGTGCTTTATCTTAAGATAGTGATAATACCACACTCTTAACTCATTCCCCCCTAAAATTTGATAATGGACTGGTCTAATCTTTGATATGGAAGAGTCTAAATGTGTCTTCAGGGGTGAATGAGTTCAGATTCTTTCTATAAAGACTTAAAATGTTAAATCTATTTGTACAAAAAAAAAATAGAATCTTTTAATTAATATGTATACATGCATGCATGTATAAGCAAAATATAATTTTCTTATCAAAGTTAACAACTTAATTGTCTCTATATTTGTCCGGAGTTTTCTGACTATTTTTGATGTGCTTTAAAGCTAATTAATTAACATCGTTGTACAAGAAGCTACTAAAGTAAACTTTTAATTAAGTTTTGGCTTTATTTATAGCATACACATTGTAATACTACTTTATTATACTATTCAAAATAATTTGAATTAAAGCTTGAAGTTGGTTATTTTGCATTAAAATTATCAAACTACACATTAAATTATCCTTCCAATACACGAAGTTGTGCATGTGCAGGATCAAAAATACACTACATGTAATTAATGCTTTAATTTATTTCTGACATCAAAAATATCAAATTAATTAGGCAAGAATATGGAATGCGATGTTCTTTTGATCTTAAAATAAATTCAAATTTGAAGGTGAATTAATAAATGTAGCCATGCTGAGTTCAAAAATGTTCAAAATTTAATAAAATTAAAAACAACTTCATTTAACTAAACCTTTCAGTAAGAAATTATGTCTAAAGCACTGAAATTACATTTTAAAAATACAAAGTATGTTTTGAAATATTAGACTAAGGCAATAACAGAATTCACAGGTTTTTGTCGTCTATTTTCATATTTACAAAAATATTTCTTTCAGAAATTCCCTCTATGGTGCCCCATTGCAATACACCTATGTGTAATAGCTTTCCTGGCACAGTTCCAAGTATATTGTGCCAAGCCCACAGAAATGAGCCAATCAGAAGAAAGGATTTCATCACACCTTCTTTCATCAGACAGTACCATGTGTTCCATCTATTGATCTCACAGAAAAATCAATAACCACAAAATCAATACACACTTAGACTGCAGGGCTAGAGTGTAAGAATGTTTTGGTTTGAATGGAAGTGAATGTCAGTACATAATTGATATAGATAAATATACATGGAATAGCTGTTGTATAGGGTAAATCTACATAATTAATCATCAAATTATATGCATTTGTATATCTAGTCAGCATTATCAGCAAATTCTGAATTTTCTTTTTCTTTAAATAATTAAAATATCTAGGTGGTGAAAATATATTTCTGTAATATCATTTTTTTTTTAAATGTCTTGCTAAATGGAAATCCAAGATTTTCTTTTGTAAAATGATCTATTTTCATTTGATCAATGCCTTTATTTAAATCTATTTTATTTTATTTAAAACTCAATTCCCTTTATTATTTTCCCATGAAGGCAAGCAAAAGTTGGCATGAAATATGTATTAAAGCAGTCATTGCCTTTCAATATCTGTATAATTTCAACAATTTTTGTGGAATTTCATCAGTACTGTACAATCAGATTTACCGGCACAATACAAAATGCTGCAATATTTTTACAGCATAACGCACCTAAGAATGGAATGATGAAATTTTAGACCATCTTTCTCTGTTTTTGAAAGTATTTGTATTTATAGATGTGTATCTCAACCTTATAACAAAAGAGTAAATATTAGGATTTTTCATTATAACCTAAATCATTATAATTCAGTGTACTTGTATTGAAATATGACCTTGGTCTATGTACATGACTTAAACTGTGATTAATTTTCCTGACACCTGACAGTAGAACAATATAAGTAAATATTTTGATTCTGTAATTATAACCTGAAACATTAATCAGGAGTACTTGTACTAACAACATTAATCAGGAGTACTTGTACTAACGACCTTGGTCTGTGTATTAAGTATAACCCTGATTACTTTACCTGACGCTAACACTATAGATAACTCTACCAGACTTGGAACGCTACCAACATATAGCTACACAAAAATACTGTATGTACCAATTTCAAAAGCACCAGTTTTTTGTTTTGTTGGTGCCTCAAGTCTTGGCAATCTACCACTTAAAGTATAGATTGGTTATTTTCAAAACTGAAGTCTACATCAAATACATAGCCCAGGTTATGTATCAGTTAGGAAATGTCCTAATGTGAACAGTTTAAGCTCTTTGTAAAACGAGCAGCTTTGAATTCACATTTCAAAATCTTAGATGTTATATATTTGTTCAGCGTATATATTGTACATTTTATGTTTAATGTTTATGCAACACCCTTAAAAATTCATTTATAGATTTTTCTGAAATGACCATGTTTTATATAAATTTAATACACATGTAAACTAGTAATCAACTATGGTCAAACAAATGGTCTCAGTAGGAAACTTTTATCTAAGTTTTGGAAAATTTCCATGCTAATATGTCGTCTGAGAACCAAACAGAAAATGTCATCAGTGTAACCTTTGGCAAGATATACGGACAATGTGCACATGACAGGTAGAAACTAATTACCATCTGATTTATGATATTAACATTCTTTATGACATTGATTTATTAACGCAGCTCGAAATGTGACACCAAATATCTTTCTCTGTCTGATTCAGATGTGGATTTCAGCCAATGACATTTTTAATTGTCCTTACCTGTCATAAAATGAAATAGACAAGTACATGGGCTAAACAAAGGTTATAATTGATACCATACGCTTATTTCAAGACGTGTAATATATCTACTTCGTTTCTAAATATAAAATAAACAGACAAGTGCATACCTTAAGCAAAGGTTGATACCGTACGTTTATTTCAAGACGTGTAATATATCTATTTCATTTCTTAATATAAAATGATACAGACAAGTACATGTCAAAAACAAACAAGAAATTCTACACCAATGTATTTTACATGATATGCAACATGTTTATTTCATTTCTAAACATTAAATCTTAGGTGAAGCAAAAGGCAGGAAGGATGATATCCAGTACTAATTAGTGAAGGTCATTTTCTGGTGGGATCATTTCAATATGTTAATTAAACTGTCAAATATACTACATGACAGTTCATGTCAGCATCATATTATGATAAGTTGTTTCCTAAGATGAGATAAAATGATGAAACGAAATTTATTACAAGTAAATCAAAATGTTTGTCTTCTTTATACAGTAAAATCTTGTCTAAATTTTGATACACTTACATCAAGAGAAAGAAATTTTTTTACATCAAGAGAAAGATATTTTTTTTAAAAGTTTTTAAGATTTTTAATTTCATGTTCCATCAATACAAGAGTATATAACATTATATATAACATTGAGGAAGTGCCATATTTAGTCAGTAAATCCTGAGTACCTGGAGTTAAACCACCAACCTACAGTCAGTACCTGGCAACTGCCTTTTGTGAGGTTCAAACTCATTTTCTTTAAATATTATACTTGTGTCTACGATTCTATTTGTGTATCTAAAATAATAATATTTCTTTTTATAACTGCATAATTTATTGTAACTTTAGCTTTCTAATTCCAAATAAAAAGCATGTTTATAAATATCTTAACAATAAACAACTCAGAAGCATAATATTGATTTGATAATATGATATTTTTGGACTCACCAGCATTTCCTCTTGGCCAGGCATGGCCTGTAAGAGCTGCTGAACTATGGCCTGGTATTCAGGGGCCATCATTTTCTTGGCCGCATCTAATAGGGCTTCGGCCTTCAAAGGGGGCACCCCTTGTTCCTCCGACATAACTGGTGTTTGTTCAGAAGTCGCAGCCATATTTTACAACCTTGACGAATTTCACAAAGTTTTCACACAACTAGTTTATATCTCACAGTGTGTTTCAGTAGAGAGTTAAATAACAATAAGGTTTTCTTGAACCAAAACCTGTTTGTCAGTGCTATTAGTTGTAGGATTATACGAGCGTTTTAAATGTTCGCCACTCACAATACTTTTATATACTAAGCTGGATCACAACACGACTTGGGTATATATACATTGACTGTATCCGGCTACCGACCTGCGTCACTACTTAGTTTCTATACATGCTGGCAGTCACATGTGTATCGCGTCTACATTTACATATGAATGCCACCACACATTATAGACCATTCAGAGCCAATACTTCATTTGTGCTGTGACAAACTCTATAATATATATATGTGAAATATACCTACAGGCTTGGAAGGGGAAAAAATCCATGTCGAACAATGAAATGTAAATATTGACAGTTCTCCATAAAAATCTTTAATACAGAGTTCATGCAATCATGACGCACAAACTGAACTTTGGTTCATTGTGTTGTGAATAACAATACCACATAGAGCATTTAAGATCAACAATAATTAATACATGTTTGATAGCAATCCAGTCTCATTGATGTCTATATCTATAAATACCTTATCTCTTTCACCCCTATGTAACTTTAGTAGACTCTACCATCAATAGATCTGGATGAGTCCATTATATGGCCTATGGTGGTGAAAGGGTTAACATCAAGGTAGCATATTTGGACAATAAGTCCACATCATCATGTACACAATATCAAAACTTCCTGATTTCTTCTGAGGTACATGTATAGCTTGAATAAGAAACTAGAAAGCACCCTCAGCTTTCTAAGTACAAAAAAAAACTGTTATTTTAGGAACAACCTCTGTATAAAGACCAACTGCTTAATAAGACCATTTTCTAGTGTCCCAAATGGTCAATTTCAACACAAATTGACCTTTATATAAAGATCACCTACTAATAAGCCGTAACTTTCCCAGTATCCCAAATATTACAATCTCAACACAAGTCAACCTGTGTATAAAGACCACCTGGCTATACAAATCATTTTTTCTTCTGTTCCTTGGGGTCTTTATAGACAGGATTGTTTATATACCAATAGATTACTTCAACTTTCATAGAGGTTTGTTTTGTTTGTCATTTGCCTCTCACAGAGATGGGGAAGGCTTATAGAATTACTTTGAGTCAGCTTTTGGTTTAAGGTTTTGTTGCGAGTGTTAAAAATAAACTTTATTTTTTTACATCGATAGCAAAACAAGTTATAAAATGTATAAAGATAAGAAGTTTAAAATATGGTTTGCGGCAGAAAGTCAGCCGCAATAACCCATAGGTTTAGGGTTTGTGGTAAAATGTCAGACACAATAACCCACAAGTTTAGGGTTTGTGGTAAAATGTCAGCCACAATAACCCACAGGTTTAGGGTTTGTGGTAGAATGTCAGCCACAATAACCCAGAGATTTAGGGTTTGTGGTAAAATGTCAGACACAAAAACACACATGTTTATAGGGTTTGTGGTAGAATGTCAGACACAATAACCAATAGGTTTAGGGTTTGTGGTGGTCTAGTATTTGTGGTAAAATGTCAGACACAATAACCCATAGGTTTAGGGTTTGTGGTAGAATATCAGCCACAATAACCCACAGGCTTAGGGTTTGAGGTAAAATGTCAGCCACAATAACCCACAGGTTTAGGGTTTGAGGTAAAATGTCAGCCACAATAACCCATAGGTTTAGGGTTTGTGGTAGAATGTCAGCCAAAATAACCCAGAGGTTTAGGGTTTGTGGTAAAATGTCAGCCACAATAACCCATAGGTTTAGGGTTTGGGGTAGAATGTCAGCCACAATAACCCAGAGGTTTAGGGTTTGTGGTAAAATGTCAGACACAATAACCCAGAGGTTTACAGTTTGAGGCTAAATGTCAGTCACAATAACCCGGGTTAAAGAGGTTTAGGGTTTGTGGTAGCTAGAATATAAGACACATTAAATGCAAAGGAAGACATCTTCACCAAAACATGAACTATTAATCTATTACAGAACTTTGACTTAATGACAATTGTTTCATCCATAACATTTCCAAATAAAATGCTGTTGCAAAGTAAAGACTGATCTCGTAATTTGTGCATATCGTACCTGGCCTACAACAGGTAGTGCGTGTTATACTTGGCTAATACCATCACATGTACTGCCTACCTCTACTCTGCACGTGCCAAGGGCAACGGTCGAATAGTATATAGAAGGAATCAATATCTAAATATAACCCGTCTGCTTTCTCTCTGCTTTCTCTCTCGACTCTTACTCAAGGAGTTGACAATCCATGTACAATTTATATACATAATTTGAAATTGTACTCATTGAATGTCATGTCACCAGGGGCCTCTTACCCCCTACTCCCTAAATGTAAAGTAAGATGATAGCTTTGTAAATTATCAATTAAAAAAAAAGATGGCCGATATATACATGTACTACTTTCAGACTTGTTAACCTCTTATGATCAAAACTAATTAGTAGACGGACATGTGTTAAGCGGCAGTATTGCATGTAACATTTTCGAGACATTTCGAAGAGATTCAGAAACAAATACTCATATAAACATACAAAATAAAATCAATTTCATTTCATATCCCGGATATAAAGTGTACAGGCAAAATTCAGATAATTCATTTTACAACTTTGTTAGAATTTTTGTATTCATTACCAAGAAATAATTGACGACATGCCAGCTGTCAATTAAGTCACCAAATACCGCACGTGACTTTGCATTTTGTCTCGGGCATGCTACGTCATTTGTTACGACATTGAATGGAAACATGTGCGTGTAGGAGAATGTGCGTACATGTCTACATATACTGCCTGGCGATCTGTCAATTGGCTTGGCTAATGCTGCTGATCATGATTTTTCATAAAAGATGTGCAAAAGAGCCAAGAATAAATGTATAACTTTAACAACTTTAGTTTGCCAAAGCCAATTTTGGAAAAAGGAAGAAGCGGTAGAAAGCATAAGATTTTGATATCAAAGCGGTAGGGGGTAGATCTAGATTGCTCTTGAAAGTGGTAGATTTCCTCGTACAGCGCCGTAGAGTCAACATGTTTATATAGGTATACACTTGTACTATATAAATTAATATCTACAAATACCATATATTATTTTAGATACAAGATGGCTATCTGAATCACAGAGACAAATATACATATAACATTAATTAAGATGGATTTGTTTTTTGCACTGTAAGCGTTTACACAATAAATATATGACATTTAATTTCTACTCAACAATAGGAAGAGGAATTCTGTAGACTCGCTCACATAAACAACATATTGTTGCCAAGAGTACTGTTTGTAAGCAGTTAATTCATTCTAAGAGATCATTGTTATACCAAGAAACGATCATAGCTATAACAAATCTTGTTTATAAATAGAAAATCCTCACATTGCATAAATAGGAACTGTCTGGAGGCTTATTGCTAGCAAAATATGGTAAACCCTTGCTGTTATCTGCCTAGAAGTGACAAAGGCTCTGCAGCACAGCTAGAGACACAACAGGTGCAGATAGTGAATGTTATTATTAATGTTCGAAGTTGCATCATTTGCCAGGGTCATTATCCTGTAAAAATATCCTACAGATATAGATGTAGTGTAATACACATTGTATTTATCTTATAAACAGCAGAAATCGTAAGTTATTTTATTTTATAAACAGCAGAAATCTTGAACTATTTCATGTTATAAACAGCAGAAATCTTAAGCTATTTCATTTTATAAACAGCAGAAATATTGAGTTCATTTATTTTGTAAACAGCAGAAATGTTATGCTAATTTAGTTTGTAAACACCAAAAATGCTTGTTAAAGGTTCGAAAATATCTACATTTCGAGTTAAGTAATATATAATGACCTGTCTGGATTTTGAGCTACTGAACATGCCTGTACTATATAACATCGTGAGGTAACACCTAATTTATTCAGGCATAACGGCTTGTCAGAGGCGGATGTCTGTGATGTGTTCACCTGTCTCCTTTATGTAAATGTAAACATTCAGACTTATGTAAGATAAAAACTAACGTCTAATAAATCATGTTGCTGTTAACGATGGGAATAATTCGCTAAAACAATACAAATGTATACATATGTAAGCACAGCTCAGAACTGCATAGCATTAACCCACAAAAGAGACAAAAATAATTGGATGCAGTTTTATTTACTTATTTTCATTTTCAAAACGCATGTTTTTTATACATATACTTATTCATCTCTTATAGCTAATTACGTACCTAATTAGGCTCAAGTTTAATTTAGGAAAGTTTTTAGATCTTGGGTCATAGATATGTTCCAGGTACCACAGGATTCTTATAAATGTATTTCCGTATGATACAAATATCTTGAATTGTAAATTGGGCAAACAAGTAATCCTAACCAGGTAGACAAAATAGATTGTCAAATTTTCAAGTTAGTCCGTCCCTTTATTTAGACACATACACACAAAACAAACATGTCACTTGATATAGAATTAACAATGGAAAAAAGACAAAGGAAAAAAATGTTATATTTACGTAAAACGCAATAAATTTTTTGGTGAGTGAAGGGCGAAGACAACCCTAGAATCTAGCCAAGTTTTCTGATGTGATCAAAATCTATGAATAATAATTCAAATATCAGTTCTTCATTTTTTTTTTTTTGCTTGAAATATTTCAATAATTTATTTATTTTTCCTTTATCGTAACTGTATCATTTCAATTGTTATGTGTAACCTTGAACTTGAAATATATAACAGAGGAATATTATGTTGGCATTTGTTCAATTTGTTTTGACACTTAATAATTATAATCAATCCAACTAAACGTTTTATACAGGTTTTACCTCATCTACCCTATAGATGTATATGAACTTGTCCTATTTTATAGTTGGAAGAGTTCATTATGGAATTAAAGGTGTAGATTAATTGTACCTAATTCTGACCCAATACACCTGATCACTTAAAACCTGCAAGTTGACCTATAGCTATAGGACTCAATCTTCTCTCGTATATATACCTTTAATGCAGTTTAACTTCCTTTCAAAAGTTTTTGGCTGAAATTCAAATACATGGTCTACAATTTACCCCGATTGGCAGCTTATATCATTATCTACCAATGTGTGCACCCACGGGATTTTTTGTCTGAATCGAAATATGGCCTCACTGACCTAGTGGCCTAAATTTGTATTATGTGAGTGTGTTTGGATAGTGTGTAATGAAATTGTTAAAACTTAAATGTAAAAATAATAAATCCATCTGTATGACAGATTTTTCTTTCCAGTTTGCAATTTTCACTTATTTTGCTTAAATTGATTAGCGAATATTAGTTGAATAGGAATAAATTTGATAAAATTAGCTAATTGCCAATAACGGGTAGAGGTACATGACAAATTGTGTACAAAGTCGATCTACTTGTGGGCATGCAGTCTGTTAAAGTATACTGTTTCAATTTCAACCATTGTTCTGTAATGGTGAAAATATGACTATTCCTTGGGTTTCGAAACCATGAAATTTTACTGTAATTATAGGCATATATATACAAACAGAATATTTAAATGTACTTTCTCCAATAGTATATAGCAGTAGTATTGATGTTTTCTTGCTAAAACTTATTCTATATTCCAGGCATACTGCTTTTCATAAATAATATTTGATAATTAAGTGCTCCATCGCTATAATTTTCCATTTTAATTGTAGTCCTCCATTTCACTTTTAAAGATGCTCCACCGCCGACAGGGCATAAATGAACATTTGAACAATAATTGTTGTTTAATCATGTATGTATATGTCTTATTAAAACAGAAAGTGATGTCAAATAATTTATTTTGCCTTTGGTTGCATGCAGGGTAATCAGTACTTCATTCCATATAGGATATAGTCCCACAGAATTTTTTCGGGATGCAATAAATTATTTTTTTATATTTTTATTATTTTTTTATATTTTTAACTTAAAATAAAATTAGAAGCTCAAACATTTCAATCAATGATAGTAATGGTGTAAAGTAAGTAACTTTTGTAATTATAGAAAAATACTAAGTCGTCTAATCCTGCTTTTGATGGAGAAAAAATACCATTTGTCAGCTGTGGAGCATCTTTAATATTACCTTGAATTAAATGCAGACTGAATATATGAAAACCAATGATTTCCTTTTGCAGATTGATTATGGTTTACTGTGCACAAAATTTTGTAATAGGGTAGTCCAAATCAGGTTCTAATAAATAAGCACCCTTAATTTTTACCAATTATATATATTTAAAGATGCTCCAGCGCCGAAAGAGCATAAACAATACTCATCATTTGTATTATTATTAACTGGTGTTTAATCGTGTATGTATCTTATTACCGCAAAAAATGATATAATAAAATTACTTGTTCTGCTTTTAGGGCATATAGTGCAATGGACTTTTTTCGGAAGCAAATGGATTATTTCTAATATTTTTTATCTTGAAGTAAAATAAGAAGCTTAAAGATGCTCCACCGCCCACAGAGCATAAATGATATTCATTATATGAACAGTAATCAGTGTTTAATCGTATATATATATAAGTCTAATGAACACAAAAAATAATATAAAATATTTCGTTTTGCTTTTGGTGCATGCGCAATCAGTATTTCATTCCATATAGGATATAGTACAACGGAATTTTTCGGGATGCAATTAATTATTTTTCGTATTTTATACTTGAAAAAAAAATAGAAGCTCAAACTTTCCAATGGTGGTAATGGTGTAAAGTAAGTAACTTTTGTGACTGAAGAAAAATACTAAATCGTCGGCTATTGTTTTTGATAGTGATAAAATACCATTTGTCGGTGGTGGAGCATCTTTAAACTTTTCAATATTGGTAATGGTGTAAAGTAAGTAACTTTTGTAACTGAAGAAAACTACTAATTTAATTGTCTGCTAATGTTTTTGATAAATAAAAAATATCATTTGTCAGCGGTGGAGCATCTTGAAGCGCGTTATGTGGGCTGATTGGGTCAAATAACTTTTGCCAATTTTCTCTTTAGGTAAACAAAAACAATTTTTGTTCCACTGAACTCTGAAAAATAACTGAAAAACAAAAATCGTCCTTATTATGTGTCGACTTTATCAGATTTGTCCCCTGGGTGACCCTTACAGTAGCACTATAAATCTATCCTCACAGACTGACAGAACCGATTTAGGTATAGTTTATATTTCAGGGATTTTAACAATGCTGTCAGAGTTTATGTTTAGATAAACTACTGTAAAAATAGCACATGTATTCACCAACAGCTTAGTAATGACGAAAATGTCAGCCTCAAAAAAACATGTTTGTGAAAGATAAAACCTTCAGATTTGGGAACACACAAAAGCCCTTTCAACCAGGATAGGGAAAGGGACCCATTCAAAAATCAAAAACATAATTATTTTGTAGATCTAAACAATGGTTAAATTAATACAAGAGGCCCAAGGGCCTTAAACAGACATCTGACAACCTAATTGGCAGAAGTTGAATAGGGAAAATTTTATTTTCAAAATGTTTAGAATTTTTAAATGTGTAAGATTCTGAATCAAACACACACACAAAAACCACAAAATTGGGATCAAGTCATTCAAGTTTAATCTAAGTCACAGATTTATAACTTAAAAAAGAATTTCAAATTGTGTTTTAAAGATGGCAAAGGATGCCAGGGTGATCCCATAGGCCCTCCTCTTTTCAAGAGGCTAGTGATTTAATTAAAAGTCATGATTAAAGCTTTTTACTTTGACAGTCATAAGTCGGCCATCTAGCACTGCCTATACAGTAAAACCTGTCAAAACCGGCCCTTGTCTATTCAGGATTCTTGTCCATTCCAGCACAATTGTATAATAAATTGAGACAATGTAAACCGACCAAAATCACTTCATATTGTCATTACTTCAGATGGTTTAGTATATATATTTGTCACTGGTAAAAGTTTATTTAAGTTAAAATCTGTCTTAACAACACTGCCCGATGAACCTTTGAAGTTTAAACACGATCGAAAGCTCGATCATTTTGTGAGGACAAATGTAAATGTTCATTACTAATGCGTTAAAAATTGGTGTGTTAATATTTGCAGATACAATTTTGTTTAGTTGAATTGCATTAATCAGGTCAAGATCATCTGTATCTTTTCAAAAATAGTTTCTGAAATAATGTAAATAATAATATAATCTCACATTGGAGCATTTACTGTTAGTCAACAACACAATCTGACATTATTTAAAACTTTGGAAATTATATTGTTTATTTCAAGTGTAAATCATCTACAAATTCCTCAAGCAAACAAGATGATGTCCATTTCCCTATTTACACCTACGGTATGAAAGAGTCAAAGGGCGGTACATGCCATTTCCGCCTAAATGAATACCTCGGTTATTTGCTTGTTTATTAAGGAAAATACCCTATCCAGAGATACAGAATCCTCTGTATTTAGTCATGCAGATGCCAATTTCATAAGCAATTGGCCCGTTACACAAGTACATATTTACAGTAAATGAGTAACCATTGATTAGGTTTACAATTTATCAATTAAGCCCAAAACGCCTTTATAAATTCTTCCTAAATAATTTTGTGTTATTTTGTTATTTTGTATTTTCACCTTGACCTTTGAACCTGACATAGCCTTGACACTAAAGCAATCATAAAATTTAATGATGATGGACGGTAAATAACAAATGTCATAGCCAAGAATAACATCAGGCCACAGATAGATGAACAGAGATTATGATTAAGCAAATCTCCTGAGAGTTTCAATTTAGACCTTAAAATCCAATTATATACAAACCAATTTATTTTTGTGAAACATTAATTTGCATAATTCACAGCCAATGGAAATTCAAAGAAATTAATCACAGTTTCAATCTCGGATATGTACAGAACATGTTTTACATCTGTTGATCATGGAATTTAAATTGCTATTCGTTATTAGACCATGCAAACCTAATAATTTAAGTCAATTTACATATAATTTGCTTTTTGTGCTGTCATACTTTCCGGAACTTTCAGAAAGCAATAAAATAGAAAAGAAAACTTTGAGTCTTGGAAAGTTGTTTGCACACTATTATCTTTATACTATAAACATAAAAGTCCATAAAGTTTGCACTAGTGTAATTTTTTAAATTTTTTTTTTTTTTTGGGGGGGGGGGGGGAACTAATAATGCTAAAAAATTGTTTTTTACACATGAAAAAAATTGGGTAAAAAACGATGACCAGGAAGTCCAAAAAGTGAAGATTTATTTACAAATAACACTTGATTCTATAAGATCGCCATCTTGATGAAACACCAAATTTTTACTTTAAAATGCACAATGTTTGTGTTCCATTATCAGCAACATCACAATCTGAAACGTATGCGTGAAGTGCCGTATGTGTTACAGGGAAGCCAAATATGCACATGTCCGTTTTCTGATAAAAGCACCCGCAACAAACACACTTAAAACAAATTCATAGTTATAACGCATTGATATTCATTCCCTGTCACAGTTGCCATACCATGCATATATAAGCGGTGTGCTACGATTTGTATTATGAACTATGCTCATAAGGAAGTGAATTCTTTTACCCTCGCAGTTATTTATTACTGTTTTACTGTACAATTCTTTCAGAAGTTTTAATATATCAAGAAAGAAGTGAAAATAGATTTGAGTTGAAGGGGTCAGTTGTGACCACTTAACCCAAGTGTGCAAGGTGAATGTACATACTTGGCATGTGTAGTAAAGGGGGGGGGGGGGGCTAAAAATGATATACAGGCTACATTCACTATATGTGATGTACAATTTATTTTAGCTGACCATGGAAACTTTTTCTGGTCAAGCATAACTAGGACATTCTCCTATAAGTCATGAGTGAGGCTAAGATGGATGGGTAGTTATTCCTGAGGACAGGGGAAACTTCCATTGTAAACTGACTGCTGTACAGCTGCAGACACATCTAATACTTTGGTTTGTTTAGTTTTACATCCTATTAACTGCCAGGGTCATGTAAGGACGTGCCAGGTTTGTTGGTGGAGGAAAGCCGGAGTACCCGGAGAAAAACCACCGGCCAGCGGTCAGTACATTTAATACTCAGGCTGAATAGACAATAAGTGGTGCTGACATTAGTGGTACCGTATTTGCCATAACTAGAGCCCAGGGCGCTTAAATGATTGTAACAAAGGGGGTGTGTGTGCAGGGGCTTATTCATTAACCAAAATGCAAGTTATAGACAACAAAATTCATCCATATTTTAAATCTGTAGTCATGTTACATTAATTATTTAATCTGTTAAAGTAAACACCCATATGCCTTTTTTTTGAGGCATCACATTATGTTGTAAAACACTGTTAAATCTATGGAATTGGGGCGTCTATACAATTTCAATTTTTCTCCAGAAAAGGGGAGGGGCGCTTATAGAGGGAGAGGCGCTGTTTACAGCGATTACGGTACTATAAATGCTGATGCGATCTGATTGAGTACCTAGCATCAACCAACACATCCCAATCCTGTTCAGCGAGTTTTTTTGGCAAACCGTTACTAACTAGATTATGTGGATAAGGAATATGACACGACAAAATCAAAGCTAGAATATTTTCTTTTTTTTTTTTATAAAAATTTCTGTATATATATATATATAAATACATGTATTCCATAATCATGTACTAGATTTTTTTTCAATGGATTTGGGTGAATGGAAGCAGCATAAAAGGTTAGACAAACTTGAGTCATGATATTTCATCAAACTCTGACGCACAATTGAAACAGCTGTGACATGAGAAATCTATACCAATGCAGACAGCTCTATAGGTAAATATCATCAAAGAGAAAAAGTTTGAAGAACCTGTCTAGAGTTTAAGGACAAGTCTGCAAATTGTCACACATGAGTTTTGAATCTGCAACCCTGAGGTATAGGACCAACTCTGAGGTAGAGGTCTAACCCTGATGTGAAGGACCAACCCTGAGGTGGAGGGCCAACCCTGAGGCAAAGGACCAACCCTGAGGCGAAGGACCAACCCTGAGGTGAAGAGTCAACCCTGAAGTGGAGGTCCAACCCTGAGGTGGAGGGCCGACCTGAGGTGAAGGGCTAACCCAGATATTGAGGACCAACCCTGAAGTGGAGGGTCAACCCTGAAATGGAGGTCCAACCCTGAAGTAGAGGGCCAACCCTTAGGTGGAGATCCAACCCTGAGGTGTAGGGCCAATCCTGAGGTGGAGGGCCAACCATGAGGTGAAGGACCGACCCTGAAGTGGAAGACCAAACCTGAAGTGGGTGGCCAACCCTTAGGTGTAGGGCCAATCCTGATGAGGACGGCCTGTCTGTACACCTTAACTATTTGGCCAGCACTGCCCCTCCCCTCCTCTTTTTAAGGACAATTTTTTTTATTCTAAATAAAACTTAACTCAGAAATTCCTAAAAGAGATTCATAATAATTGTCCAATCTAGTATTTACATATATAAAGAAATGACATTATGAATTTCCATTACTACAAATCCTTCAGATATTTCACCAGGATCATAAAACCACAAGGTTAGTCCTACATGATAATGCTGAATATGAAGATTTACAACCAGGATAAACATTCCAACAGATACTATTGGATTTAGTCACGTCGATGATGATACAGTCCGTTTGGTAACCTGTCGAGTGGTATAGACCTATTATACAGGATATCCTGGTATCAGACTCATCACAAACCTTTCAAAGTTTTCAGGGAAAAGGTGCAATGGTGATATATAATTACATTGTGTTAATTCTGACATCTAACATAAAATTCTTCTTTAAGTTCTTCATTTTCATGTCCTATTTATTCGTTATTACCATATAGCTGACTATATTAGCGATCCAAAATATTTACAATTTGTATATATATATTAAGCTAAAAATTTCACGATTGGCTTGAAGTATTTATGTAATTCAACTAATTTCTAATATTTCACAGACAACAATTTTGCGACCAATGCGATGGCCTGACTGTGAAAATACTATCTCATAAAATTTATCGGCTACACCATAAAACAGCCAGGGCTATTTAATGATGTGCCAGATTTATAGTTTGAGTAAACCCAGAGTATTTGGAGAAAAACCAAAGTCAGTAGTCAGTACCTGGCTCAAGATTCAAACTCATGATCCAGCAGTGAATTAAGCACTAGGATATATGTCCTGACATTTCAATAACTTTTAAAGGCCCACTACCTTTCCGAAACGGCTTTTAATTTTTAAAATGGGAATTTAAAATAAAATCGATAATTTTGTAGAGTCCTAAAAATTATTAACTTACCGTTAATACTACAATTATCATCACCTTCTGAACGATTTGATTAAAATGAATAAAATGTTTATTTCCATAACGCGGGTCGTATTATGTTTCCCGCCGCCGTCCTAAATACCGTGCGGTAGTTGACTATCACTGCGCCAGACGGCAAAACAGCGAAGTGACTCTCCACTGTTTTCATATATTACGCAGGCAATCTTGCATATGTTTGGTGTTGTAACCTTATTTTAGGTCATCGGTATGCATTTTCTGGTGTTATTAATGTTTTTTTAAGAAACCTTTATATTTTGCTCCGGAAAGGTAATGGGCCTTTAAGCCACCCCATCCCAAACCTTTAATTCACGACTGCTGCATTAAATGACATCAGAAATACATAACAACTTGTCAGGATAGTCCATCATATTGATAAATTTTAACATGTTCTATAGCTAAAATTAATTAAGGTCTCTACCAATTATTTTAGAATTTCATTAAATTCTATATGTACAGCCTGGTTAGAGTCACAGGGACTTGTAACGTAGGTTGTGAGAAAGTCTGCTGTGTATACATGTGTACTATATACTATATAAAAGGACAAGGGAACCAACGGCTCGCTTGGAAGAGGTACACCTGCCTCTACAAAAGTCGCCCGTATTCCGTCAAACATTGATAAATATGTACATATTTAATACCAATATATTCTGAAATAAATTTTCGACATGGAAAACACAACTTCAAACACGAAATAATATATTAACATACCCTTATTTCACTATAAACGTGGAAAATGCAGTCAGATATCACCGATGTCGTTTTGCCTGTCCACTGAAATCTAGGTAAAACACGTTTGTGTGGATATTGTGTACCCCATACCCGGACCCGGACTGGAAACACCATATACCCGGTGTCTGTACACTAAACGCTACAATATCAATGTGGTAACGGTCAAGTACAACATTAAATTAGAGTCTCCATTCAAGTTAGATTCTTCAATTAATGATATATGCATCTCAAATAAAGGTTCTTCTAAGAACCTAAACCGTGAAACTTAATTTATACAGAGTCTGAGTACAGAATTTCAGTGTAGTATCGGGTAAGGGCGAGTACACCAAAAAGGTACCCATCATCAATTACAATATGGCGGATTATGCGAACAAGAGTCGAGTGCTGGATAAAACAAGTGTGATTCCTCGCTTAGCTGTTGGATTGGATTAATGAAAGAGTTATCAGAGATAGCCTATTTGTATTTGCAATGGGAAAATATCACCAGAAAGTGAAATGAATGCATACAAAATTTGTTACAAGGGAATATGAGTGCTTTTGACCTAGATTTTACTGGACAGGCAAAACGACATCGGTGATATTTGACTGCATTTTCCACGTTCATAGTGAAATAAAGGTATGTTAATATATTATTTCGTGTCTGAAGTTGTGTTTTCCATGTCGAAAATTTATTTAAGAATATATTGGTATTAAATATGTACATATTTATCAATGTTTGACGGAATACGGGCGACTTTTGTAGAGGCAGGTGTACCTCTTCCAAGCGAGCCGTTGGTTCCCTTGTCCTTTTATATAGTATATAGTACACATGTATACACAGCAGACTTTCTCACAACCTACGTTACAAGTCCCTGTGGTTAGAGTTAAATAACATTTCATCAATTTTGAAGCATGATCGTTTGAACATAGCATTTGACTTACCTCCTGAAAGGGATGCACGGTGATCCTTCATGTATTTTATATGTTACCGCAAAACCATGCTGAAGGAAGCCATTGATTTCTTAAACACAATTCTCTATTGATAACGTGTGTTAATGTATTGCATCAGAGCGTTAACATTCACCGTCAGAACGGAGAGCTAAATCCCATCAGACGTAAATAACCTTGTGCTGGACCCTATATTAAACTTCTATCTAAGTAAATGGGTTTTTTTTGGTATGCATATATTAAAATTGGTTATCTCCTTTAACAATCTATAAAAGTCACCAATAAACATTCGTTATTTATACGGAAACATTCCGGGAAAAATAATGAATAAATAAGAACACTTAACTAATATATGGACCATTGAAACTCTGACAAGGATTTAATAATAGACCTGAAAATTATATACTACCATATTTGGAAATAGTTAATTGTCAATAAGACAATTATTCTATTTATAGCTACAGGTTATAATCATGCTTAAGTGAACATATAAATAAACGAAATATATTCTGTGTAAATGTAAATATATCAGTATAGATGGAAAAAGATGGTTCATAAGTTTATAACTTGTGTCTTATCACATTTGCATATATGCAAATAAAATATGTGTACATCAATACATCAGAACCAGATTTTATCTTTAATTATTAATATTCTTTAGTTTCTCGGTCAACGTCTGCACCGATCTTTGATGTTCTAGATTAATTAAGATACATCACCATTGAATCTCTATTTTCACTTTCCTTTATGACCTCCTTCAATTTATTTTTTTTAGCTGAAGTGTTACACTCACCTACTTTAGAATTCATAAATGTATGTGCACTGCAGATTTATAAAAAAAAAAGGAAGATAAATGCGTCTTAAAGCAATGAAATTTCGTAACATGAAATTTGAAACACATTAAAAGGTTGGAAAGAGAACATTTATATGCAGTAAAATACATCTGTTTAATATATAGTTTCTATAGATTCTATGGAAATATTTTGATATAAATCAGCTTTTAGCTAGTACTTTATCTGAGTTAAAAACCTATTTAAATAGGTGAACATATATGTTCATTGAGGCAACATTTGATTCTTTTGTACTTTCCCAAAATGATTTAACCTTAAAATAGACTTGCTATGTATGACTAAAAGATCCTGTTAAACACTTGTAAGTGGTTTGTTAGTGTTGCCCAGTATTTACATTAATATTTTTTATCACAGTTATCAACAAACGAGGATCATTTCCACTTGTTTACTATTGTATAATTCTCACTAAAATTAAGGTAAACATAGTGAATCAATATTCACTAGAGCAACTTGAACATTTACCAATTTTTTTTTCATTTTTTTTTCCAATTCTGTTTATTCCTCTCTCCAACAAGATGCCCAGAGGCCTTCAATGGTCACCTTAAAGGGCCACTACCTTTCCGAAACGGCTTTTAATTTTCAAAATAGGAATGTAAAACGAGATCAATAATTTTGTAGAGTCGCAGAAGTTATTAACTATACGTTTACTAGCACACTTATCATCACCTTCAGAACTGTTTAATTAGAATAAATAAAGTGTTAATTTTCATAACGCGGGTCGTTTTATGTTTCCCGCCGTCGTCCTAAATGCCGCGCGGTAGTTGACTATCACTGCGCCAGACGGCAAAACAGCGAAATGAATCTCCACTGTTAACGTATATTAGACAGGAAATGTTGCATATGTTTGGTGTTGTAACCTCATCTTAAGCCATCGATATATATTTTCTTTTGTTATTAATGTTTTTAAGAAACCTTTAAAGTTTTGCTCCGGAGAGGTAGTGGGCCTTTAAAAAAACATACACATTTTGCCTTTTTTTTTTTTACATAATTCTGTCTTTTTCAGACACAAACCAATAATTCCAGGAATTACCTCCACTAAGAGTCTTGGATAGCTGGAGATGACCTTGTATAAGATCATGTTAACCTTGCAAGGACAAATAGAATGTGTTAAAGCTGCAAGAGTTACTTCCCCTACATTAGTGTCTAAATACCAAAAAAGTCACCAAAAACAGCAATATATTTAAGGATTTTAAATAAACATCATAAGATAACTAAACCAGTTATACATTATTTACAATATCAAAGAATTGTAAAAACAGTAAAATTTAAATAGAATTAATTTTTTTTTCCATTACCATATTTAAATCCAAGGCCTGCCGCGGTGATCAGGAGTTCAAATTACTGGTATGAATAGGATCAAGTGCACAGAAGAGAATCTGTTAGTCATAACTGAATATATCCTTGTTCTTCCTTCGATATCTTAACTAATTACAAAATACAGTTTTGCATTTGGAGTCTTTTAAAAACAAAACTCAATGGTAATACAGTCAAGTTTTTAAGCCTGTCTATAAAGACCACCAAAGGGACAGAAGAAAAATGGTCTTTATAGCCAGGTGGTCTTATTACACAGGTGGTCTTATTACACAGGTTGAATTATGTTGAAATTTGTCATTTGAGACCCTAGAAAAGTGATCTTATTAAGCAGGTGGTCTTTATACAGAGGTGGTCACTAAAACAGGATTTACTGTATTGTTTTTACTTTCATTTTTTGACATTACTGAAAATTAAATATGCATATTCATATACAGTGGATCATGACAGCGTAATATTCGAAGGATAACAGAGTAATCTCCCTTGTCTATCTCCCATGTTACTTAGTGAAACCTACCATAGCAACAAGGTCTTTAAAAAGACCACCAGCTCAATCAGACACCTTTCTTAGGACCAAAATAGACATTTATAACACATTATGACCTCATCTGTGTATAATGTAAGACTATACTTGCACTGCCAGAGAAACCACATTTTCCCTATCTCTCGGATGGTCTTTATACAGAGTGGTTAAACTATACAATACACCTTACATATTAAAGTCAAATGAACTCAGAGTGACCACCCTCTCCCCCCCCCCCCCCCCCCCCCCCCCCCCCCCCCCCCTCCCCTCCCCTCCCCTCCCCTCCCCTCCCCTCCCCCCCGCCTCGAAAAAATGATGAAAACTAACAAGTTATTCAAGATATACTTCAACCAGGAGGATCACAGTTTATCAGAAGATGAATCACAATTTTGACCAATCAGAAATCATGTGGAACCCCTCCACAACCAATCAATATGGATGACCTTATTTACATTGCTAAACCACCTTGAAACCTTTAATACAAGATAATCATTTGTCAAAATAATAGTCTTTTTTCAAATTTAATTAAATGCTACATGTTTTAATTCATTATGAAACATGCATATTTGACAGTATATCAATTGAGAAATTACCAGCTATTAATCTGATTTCCCCAATACAATGTAACAAACAGGATTTTGCGTTTTGCATTATTCATCCTCTGACATTCCAATATTGGATAAGTACGCATGCATGCGCACTGTGCAGACCAGACATAGCTACCAGATAGTCTATCTGAAGTTGCGGCCTTTATTGATATGTTGTACATGTATTGAATCAGGATTGGCTGTGGGTTAAACACTAAATTTCCTTATCAAATGTGGAGACATAAATTAATTCAGAGCTTAGCTAGCCATGGCTTGTACCTACATAATAGTGTGCATCCCAATTTTTCATAATATGCGTAAAAACATGTTAAAATCTAAATAGTAAATATTTAGGATTTATCAATAATCAGAAATTGTCATATAAAAGACAGTATGTGTCACATTAAAAGAAATATTTTAACAGCATTTCAGTTTCTAAATTCTTGAATGACTATCAGGCCACCTTTGGTGTAACTTTCCATATTGGTTCTACCTTGCAATAATATATATATTCATATTTACATGTACAACAAGGGCAGAATGGAAATCAACATGTGAAATTTAAGACAGATCTCTTCTGCTACTTTCTAGATCTGTGAAACACTGATTACAAATATCAACGATCAACATCCACAATGCATGCCTTGCTGACGGGTCCGTTTCAAAATGCAATACAAAACAAAGACCTAAGAGGACAGTCTGCATACATAAACACAAATCTGTCCTTCGATTTCATGTTTTTAACAGGTAACTCGAGCTGACTGTGTGTGTGGTATATTAGTTTAAAAAAAAGACTAATATTATAAAGACAAGTTTATAGCAGACTAATTACCATGTATAAAGGTGAGGTTATCTAGTACAGGGGGTTACTAGGTGAAACAAATTACCAAGTATATAGGTGAGGTTACCTAGTACAAGTGGTTACTAGGTGAAACAAATTACCAAGTATATAGGTGAGGTTACCTAGTACAAGTGGTTACTAGGTGAAACAAATTACCAAGTATAGATGAGGTTCCCTAGTACAGATGGTTACTAGGTAAAGGTAATTACCAGGTATATAGGTGGGTTTACCTAGTACAGGTGGTAACTAGGTGAAACCAATTACCAGGTATATAGGTGGATTTATCTAGTACAGGTGGTAACTAGGTTCAGACCATTATCAGGTATATAGGTGGGGTTACCTAGTACAGGTGGTTACTAGGTAAAGGTGATCACCATGTATAGAGGTGGGGTTACCTAGTACAGGTGGTTAATAGGTTAAAGGTGACTACCAGGTATATAGGTGGGGTTACCTAGTACAGGTGGTTACTTGGTAAAGGTGATCACCAGGTATATAGGTGGGGTTACCTAGTACAGGTGGTTACTAGGTAAAGGTTATTACCATACATGTATATAGGTGGATTTACCTAGTACTGGTGGTAACTAGGTTCAGACCATTACCAGGTATATAGGTGGGGTTACCTAGTACAGGTGGTTACAAGGTAAAGGTGATTACCAGGTATATAGGTGGGGTACCTAGTACAGGTGGTTACTAAATAAAGGTGATTACCAGGTATATAGGTGGGGTTACCTAGTACAGGTAGTTACTAGGTAAAGGTAATTACCAGGTATATAGGTGGGGTTACCTAGTCAGGGGTGTAAAAATTTATTTCAAAGCACTAGCCCAGGGCTAGTAGACACAAAAATTTCACTAGCCCGGCCTAAATATCTACTAGCCCAGAAAAAACAGGAAAATTTATAATACCAGTATTTTTTATATAAATTCAAATATTTTTAATTGAGTGAGTTTTTTTTTATTATTTGCATTTACTTTATATTATTTTAATTCAAATTAACATTAAGAAAATCTTAAATCTGTGATAATTCTAGAACACAATTTTTAGATTTTTTGTAACCCTGAATCCGGATTCCGGATTCGCGACCTTTGACCCGGATATTAGAATAACCATAACAAATATGGCTGCCTGCTACAGGCATGGCTTTGCTGCCGACTTTTTGAGGAATGGATTCCAGTTCTTTAACATCATTTTTGTAACTATTAAATCTTACTTATCTGATAGCTGAGATGATTTATTTGATGGTTTGTATATTGTTTTTCTAGAACTTGTATTGCAAATTACGTAACTTTCACATGAAATGCATCAATATTCACTGTGATGATCGGGAGGTCTACAGTACTGTACCGGTCCACAGTCGTCAATAAATTAGACTCCAGATTAAGATTTAAAGTTAGATACGAATATTACATAGAATTGCAATGTTTTAAAGTGTTATTTTGACTTAAGATGATGTTTTTCATTTTGAAATATCTTTGAAAAAAAGTCACTAGCCCCGGGCTAGTAGGGCTGAAATTTTCACTAGCCCAAGCTGAAAATTTGGTAGCCACGGGCGTCGGGCTAGTGGATTTTTACACCCCTGCTAGTACAGGTGGTTACTTGGTAAAGGTGATTACCAGTAATAGAGATGGGGTTACCTAGTACAGGTGGTTACTTGGTAAAGGTGATTACCAGGTATATAGGTGGGGTACCTAGTACAGGTGGTTACTAGGTAAAGGTAATTACCAGGTATATAGGTGGGGTTACCTAGTACAGGTGGTTACTTGGTAAAGGTGATTACCAGGTATATAGGTGAGGTTACCTAGTAGAGTGGTTACTAGGTAAAGGTGATTACCAAGTATAGAGATGGGGTTACCTAGTACAGGTAGTTACTAGGTAAAGGTAATTACCAGGTATATAGGTGGGTCACCTAGTACAGGTGGTTACTTGGTAAATGTAATTACCCTGGGTATATAGGTGGGGTTACCTAGTACAGGTGGTTACTAGGTAAAGGTAATTACCAGGTATATAGGTGTGATTACCTTGTACAGATGGTTGCTAGGTAAAGGTGTTACCAGGTATATAGGTGAGGTTACCTAGTACAGGTGGTTACTAGGTAAAGGTGATTACCAGGTATATAGGTGGGGTTACCTAGTACAGGTGGTTACTAGGTAAAGGTGTTTACCAGGTACATAGGTGGGGTTACCTTGTACAGGTGGTTGCTAGGTAAAGGTGTTTACCAGGTACATAGGTGGGGTTACCTAGTACAGATGGTTGCTAGGTAAAGATGATTACCAGGTATATAGGTGGGGTTACCTTGTACAGATGGTTACTAGGTAAAAGTAATTACCCTGGGTATATAGGTGGGTTTACCTAGTACAGGTGGTTACTAGGTAAAGGTGATTACCAGGTTTATAGGTGGGGTTACCTAGTACAGTTGGTTACTAGGTAAAGGTGATTACCAGGTTTATAGGTAGAACAATCTAATTAAAATTAGACTTGTATCTCTGCTCCATTTTGATGCTCTAATTAAGTTGTGCTCTAATACAAGATCTTACAACGTTAACTCCCTTGTTCGGGTCGCGATCGCCACAGTATAACCCCTAAGGTTAGCCAATCAGCATGTTGCCTATGAAATCTTCGGTGTGGTTGACTCTCTTGGAAGTATAAATGGTTTGTAGTATGTCCCGAGATGTTCTTATCCCAGACAGGGGTCATGCTGAGGTGAATCTGTGTTTATGCGAAACTATTGTTTCTATTGGTGATAGAATGACTTCAAATGATGATATATCCCGCACTAGCATCATTTCAAAGGGAAGATTACAAAAAGTTACGATCCATCACTACTGGTGACACTAGTCCTGCACACACGTTATCGGGTATCACATAGATCTAGTACGCGAATTCAAGTCCCATTATTGTTTTAGCTTATTGCAAAAATAACTTAATTAAAATTCTGTGACAAAAGTTGTAGATGTGTTTCATTTTGAGCATCATGACATTCCCTGTTTTAGTGAAAATCGATTGTGACTGTATTTATATGAGTCAGCCAGGTGTCACTTGAAAAAAAAAGGAGAGAGAAAAAAAACTAAAAAAAAAAATAAATCTTATGTTATTGGTTATTCAAATAGATCTATGGGACATTGAGCAAAAACATTGATCAATCTCAGTCATCATCAACATCGTATTTTTAAACTCTCAAAATAAAATGTCAAAATAATGATCGAAATACACGTGTGCATGAATTAGTGCACGTACATGACGAGTTCGTGCTGTCAGTCGGTTTGTATTATTACTTTTAATGGGTCAAAATGAGTACTTACCGAGTTTTTGTCCAGTGGCTTCCTATGATATTCGCGTTTACTTGCTGGAACGGCATCATCTTTGGACAAGGACATACTCATTCACATAAATGAAGGTCGGGGATAGGGATCTCCCAGAGATGTCTACTTGTCGACTGTTGTTTAACATTAACATCGTGATTATAATATACCTGAAGGAGTACGGAGAGAATTTTCCGGAATCCATTCAAATGGTATTTTTTCTCTGTCAAAAACAGGAGCAGAAAAATTTATATTTTTCTCCAGTTACAAAAGTTAATTACTTTACACCATCATCACCATTGAAAACTTCAGAATAAAGATATTTAAAATCATTAATTGCATCCAGCAAAAAAACCCATGGCACTATATGGAATGAGACACTGATTGTGCATACTTGAAACAGATGCAAAACAAATTATTTTATATTTATTTTTGTGCTAATATTAGACATATATTAATGATTAAACATCATAAATTGTTTTCCAGATGATAAGTATTATTTATGCTCTGTCATATCCACTGATGTAAGAGTATTTTTCTTTCATACCTCGACGTTTTATTGCAATTTTACAACTATAATATCCCGCCAATTTGAATTAAATTCAAAGAAATCCACGACTGAAAGTCAATTTTCCATATATGAAAAAAAATTACGTAATATTTTCAACAAAAATTCCGTTGTTTGCATCTACCTTTCCGGAGCAAAACATAAAGGTTTCTTAGAAACATTAACAACATAAGAAAATAATATATACCAAAGGCCTAAGATGAGTTTACAACACCAAACATTTGCAAGATTTCCTACGTAATATATGATAACAGTAAACAATCATTTGCTGTTTTGCAGACTGGCGCAGTGATAGTCGACTACCACGCGGTATTTAGGACGACGGTGGGAAACATAAGACGACCCGCGTTATGAAAATTAACATTTTATTTGTTTTAATCAAATTATTCAGAAGGTGATGGTACGTGTAGTATTAACGGTAATGATAACTTTTGCGACACTACAAAATTATGGATCTCGTTTTACATTCCCATTCTCAAAAATAAAAGTCGTTTCGGAATCGCATTAAAAGTCCTCAAATTAAAATGAAAAATTGAATTCATTTATATCTAAAGATATACATGTATGTGCTGTAATCAGAAGAAAATTTTGACTTGCTATTTTTTCTTTGTCAAATATATAGAAAATCGTCAGGTTTGATGAATTAAACCATTCAAAAGGACAGGGTAAAGATGTTGGATCACTTATGATAAACATTAGTTACAGCAAAGAATTTATGCATTGTATTTTTTTTATTATTTATTATAATGCCTTTGTGTATATTGAGATGGAATCATACATGCAGAAATCACAATTACTAATAACACTGTACACTACTAAATGGAATAGACATAGCCTACTGTACGTACTGTATGTAATTTCACTAACTTGTTACATTGGTGTAAATAATAATATACTACCAAATATCATGTTAAGCTCTTTTTCGTACTTGTAATAATTTTCAAAATATTTGAATTAATTTTGATTCGGTGAGTATGAAAATTACGGCACGTACAGAATGTATCCGGTTTATGCCGTTACCATTACACGGGTTTAAAATTAGTATCTCCCTATTGCCGGTATAATGTTTACATTGGCATTTGTGTGTTATTCAGGGAAGTAGACTATGCTTCCTGTATACATCAGTGGTTTTAATCTTATATTATTTCTAGAGTCTTTCGAAATATAAGTGGGCCAGATATATTCTCCAGAGGCAGCATCCCCCTGAGAGAGTTGAAACAGGAAGCGGAAGTGAAATTGAAGAGGATGAGACAAAAATGGCGGCAATAATTTCAGGACCAGTGCTTGCTTCATTATTTTATGACCAGTCAAGTTGTTCTGGTGATCAGGTACGCATAAAAGGAAGCATTTATATTGTATATAACACAATAGAAATTGAGATGTGTTTGAGTTAAAGTTGTTTAAGCTGATTTGAAAAATATACGCAATTTCAGACATACCCCGTTCTGACAGTGTCAGTGACAAGCTGACTCATCAGCTGGCTCCGAACGAATCGAAAGCTGCTGTGCTTAGATGGAAAACGTAATGACATAGAATTTTCTTGTACCAATATTTGTATCTGGGGATCAATCATCTTATCTTGAGATTAATTATAAATTAAGAGACACAATGGAAGAACGCATTCAATGAAATGAGTGATGAATTGCCACTTTTAAAATGCACTAATGACTAATGGTGCTTTTCAACACAAACTTATAGGGATTACGTTCTACAAAATAATCGCTTTTAAGTACATACATTTAATGTGACTGAAGGCAAGGCCTTAAATTACGCAACGAGATGTTTCAGTAACCATTAATTATGCAATGTTAAAAAAGTTCAATTTATGGAAACAACGGATCCAAATTTTCTGTTTATTTTTTTATTCATATATTCACACTCTATCCTTGTCCTGAAAACCCCGCTTGAGAAAGAAACCCACATAAGAGAAGGAAGAAATTGTTATTTCCGTATACCGAACAGGTATCCATTTTTGGTCTGTAATGTACCGGGCGGGGGCTTAAATTGTCACCTAGTGTTTCCCACAGTTCTAAATAGCATGGCGCCGCGCTGTACCCTTTTTACCTGACGCCATGCCCTTATAACCTAACGCCCTGCCCTGTTTGTCCCCAGTACACGTTTACTAAACTACCAAAATACCAGCAGGCAGTGGCTTGAACAAAAGAGGTGTGACTACTTCCTGACCCCATGACAACACCCCAGTGGCCCTAATTAGCAGCCTTGGGCTATTTCCACCTTAGCTTGTGGTGTCACTTTCAGGTCTGTGTATTACGTAAGTTGAAGTCAAGCAGCCGATCGGCAGCCTAGAAAACAATCAGCTTGCCTTTTATTAAGTTTTATGACTACAGCTAGTGAGCACTTCTACAAAAACAAATACTGCTTACTACTGTAAATGATTTACTCCTGTTTTTAATGTTTAATAGGCCTATCTATACTGATGAATGTCACAAGCTTTGCAATTGTAATGGCCGCCATTTTGGGTATATTGTAATAGTTGATCCAGATTGGTTCACAATCTCAGGATTTTACTAACATTTACGTTTTAAAGGGACAATTCAGTCTAAGAGAACATTGAAATTTGTACATATATCGGGAAAAACTCAGTTTTAATAGAAATTATATCAGTCGGTTTTACTGTGATACGCCTGAAAAGCCCATGGTGGTGACATATGTGCAGATGATCAAACTCGCTCAAGCTCGCTGTCCACCATTACACATTGTGGTCAAACTTCTTGTATGCCGAGCCTTGTCCCTTGCTCGTAGAGTAATGCAACTGTTGTCTAGAACTGTTCAAATCGCTCTGACATTAGTATGTTTACCTATTAGGTGAATTGTCTTGTCTAAAGATCATTTTATCACCTTCTCAGTGGTTATGTTATACTACTATTGTAGTTTATTTGTTTAACATACATGCACTTTGGCTCGGGTATGGGTACAGCATCCATATTGTACCTGCTAAATTGTATTGATCAACGATTTGATATTTCAACGATATTAATTAAAATAGTAATACTTAACAATGACGTGGAATTTGGCAATGTTTTACGTTATATGTTTCATAAGAAATGTAGAACAAAACATTTATGCTATATTTTGCTTCTTGGTTATTTAAAAGAATTAGCCTAAGTGAATTGTCCCTTTAAAAATGAAAAAGGTATTGTTTTAAGAATTTCAATGTGAATTTGTTTTTAGACAAAAAAAATAATAATGATAAAATTATTAATAGCAAATTAATTAAAACAAATTAAATAAAAAAGAAATCTACTTTTTCTCACTCAGATTAAATTACATTTTGAATACTATACTGTAACAATTATCTGTATTATCTTAATATCCTGTAAATTTAAAAACATTATTTTAATTAATTATTCATTATTGTGAAACATATGAAACTTATTTAATTTGATACAGTATTTTTAATATTTCAATGATGATATATTAAAATAAAGGTAATTTAGGATTGAAATAAAGGCATTTTGCCCAGTCTTTAAGTTAATATAAATGAAATTTTGATCTTTCTACTTGTGAATCAGTTATAGTCATGATCATATGGTCGGCAGATTCTAATTTCCAAAAATCATTTTTTTACCCAGAATAATTAAAAATGCTCCACCGCTGACAAATGGTGTTTTTTCACTATCAAATACAGGAGGAGACGATTTAGTATTTGTCTTCAGTTACAAAAGTTACTTACTTTACACCATTACCACAGTTAAAAAGTTTGAGCTTCTAATTTTAATTCAAGTTACAAATATGAAAAATAATTAATTGCATCCCTAAAAAATTCCGTGGCACTATATTCTATATGGAATGAAGTAATGATTGCGCATACACCAAAGGCGAAATAAATTATTTCATGTTATTTTTAGGTCACCTGAGACGAAGTCTCAAGTGACCTATTCTAATCGCCTTTTGTCCGTCGTCGTCCGTCGTGCGTCGTATGTCCGTAAACAATTTACATTTTCGACTTCTTCTCAAAAACTGTTGAAGCAATTTCAATGAAATTTTGCACAAACCTTCTAAGGCATAAGGCCAATCAAAATTGTGAATTATACGGTCCCCACCCCCCAGGGAGCTATGGGAGGGGCCAAAAGAGGTTAAATTGACTATAATTTCAAAAATCTTCTTCTCCACTCACAGATGTGATGGAATTAAATACTCTTCATAGATAGAAAGGTCATAAGGTCATTTACAAAAATTGTGAATTATATGACCCTGGGGTCTCGGGTTTCCCCCTGGGGAGGGGGTTAAGTTTACTATAGTTTATATAGGGAAAACACATTTTTGAGTATTATTTGATCATTTGTAATAGGAAATGAGTCAAATATTGTCAGAATTATCAGTATGAGATTGCCATTGAATCCTATTAACCAATTTTCCATGACTGAACCCCAGGGGCCTTAGGGGCGGGGTCAAAAGGGGTCAAATAGGCTATATCTTCAAAAATCTTCTTCTGAAATTCTGGAAATGGTAGAATCACATACTCTTCATAGATTAAAAGGTCTTGAGGTCCTTTACCAAAATTGTGAATTATATGACCCTGGGGTCTCACGTTTCCCCCTGGGGAAGGGGTCAAGTTTACTATAGTTTATATAGTGAAAACACATTTATGAGCATTTTTTGCTCAATTTTAATACGAAATGAGTCAAACTTGTTTAGAATTATAAGCATGAGATAACATTTTAATATCCTGGTCAACCCCCTCGGGGCAGAGGGGCGGGGCCGAAAGGGGCAAATAGGCTAAAACTTTAAAAATCTTCTTCTTAAATACTGGAAATGGTAGAATCAAATACTCTTCATAGATGGACAGGTCTTAAGGTGTTTTATGAAAATTGTGAATTATATGACCCTTGGGTCTCAGGTTTCCCCCTAGGGAGGGGGTTAAGTTTACTACATATAAGTTTTTATATGGAAAACACATTTTTGAGCATTATTTAGTCATTATAATAGGAAATTCGTCAATTGTAGTCAGAATTATCTCTATGTGATGGCCATTGAATCTTATTACCAAATTTTCCATGACTGATCCCCAGGGGCCTTAGGGGCGGTCCCAAAACCGGTCAAATAGGCTAAAACTTCAAAAATCTTCTTCTGAAATTCTGGAACTGGTAGAACCTGAGATAGCATTTAACATCATATCCATATTGGTCCTGGCCGACCCCCAGGGGCGAGAGGGGTGGGGCCAAAAGGGGTCAAAATGGATAACATTTCAAAAATCTTTCTCCTGAATTCACTGATTTGATGGAACCAAATAATCTTCATAGATTAAAAATTTATAAAATCACTGACTGACTTCAAGGGCCTGATGGGCCAATATATATTTATAGTGTTTATATGCATGTCTTTGTTTCATTCTGTGTCTGAATTCAGGTGACCGCTAAGGCCCATGGGCCTCTTGTTTGTTTTAATTAGGCATATATATACACGATTAAACACCAATTATTGTTCAAATGAAGAATATCATTTATGCTCTGTCGGCGGTGAGCATCTTTAAATAGATGTCCTGATATTACTTAGAAACTCAGAGAGTTTAAAGCATTTAAATGATATTTTAAAAGTTGAACCAGAATGAAATAAACAACAATAATTTTAATATTTTCCCTTGTAGTGGAAGTCGTCGATATAACCTTTGTGCCCATCTGATGGTTATTTATCGCGGTCAATGTGCCCTTTTCAAAATCTAAGCACCATGCCCTTTTTTTTCCTGTGGGAAACACTATTACTAAGATATATTTGGGTAAATTGGGTCCCTGTTATGAATCACTAACTACACTGCAGCAGCCAATATTTACAAATAATGATGGTTACTATCAGAAACACTATCCAAATGAAAGCTCTATATATACTATTTACAATACATGAAATAATGACAGAGTACCTCTCTGTACTATAGTACTACAATACACCAGATGAAGGGAGACAACTCCTATAACAATAGAGCGCAACACACTTCAGTGCTGATCACGGCCCTTCACAGCTACTATATAACAACTGCCCGCCGTTAAACGTGTACTCCGACACATACGTTGTTAGCTCGTAGCCCGCTGACTGCGAGCGTGTCCCAAACACTAACACAGTTAGCTGTTACCAGCCCTACTCACGACTACCTATGTTGTGAGTGTTCACAACAACCTAGTAAGTGGTCGTGAGCTTATGGCGCGACTATCTCACGACCTGTAGTCGATATGTGTGTACCAACCTACGTAACGCTAAGAGCTGCAAAGCTCTAACCTCAACAGCTATACAAAACGACTACTGGTCCCGTAGCTCGGTATGACACTGATCAAGGCAAGACTTATTCAGCCACTTCTGTCTTTCAGTGCCAATACCTACTACCTTGTCGATGTTAACAGCTTGACGTTCAGGACCAAAAGGTGAACAATTCGCCTACTCGCTCCCTTTTATACTGGGAGAGAAAGCAGCGCCCCTAGCGGCATTCATCATAATTATCTCGGAACTCCTCGGGTTTAACTAACCTTCAAGAGGTGTTCCCTACATTAAAGTCACCAAAACGCTTACACTGTATACTGCTCTGACAATGAAGCGTCTCCCTAACGCTAACAATAACAACACATGTACAGCGAAGCACATGTGTTACACATACATGACATGCAGTAAGGCCTATTTTTGCCACAGTCAGCTGATTATATTGGAAGGTGGTCTATCACTTGAATGCTTGCAAATAAAGAGCAATGACACCGAGTTTCTGTCATATGAAGATCAAGTACATCGGATCATGAAAGCGTTTGAAGTTTGATTATATAATAAGCTGAATTCAAAGCATCGCATTCACGCTGATGGGACTTTTTACAGTGGTTACTTGACTTAATTTTTACTCTAGAAAAATGGCAGCCGCAAACTGAAGCTGTCATTGTGTAGGATTGAAATTTGAAGATTGTGTTTTTCTTATATTTTCATGTATGTGTTACCTTATTAAGAAGGGTATTTATATAATTATTTTCTGATTTTTTTAGAACAAGGACCATATGTACCAATGTATTAAATGCTTATCATTTTGGTTCCTATTATATATATCGTATATATTTTCACATTGACAGGAGGGACTTTTAATAGGAAAAGTGAGCCATTCAGTAAAGGATACCATCAGCGACTCTCAAATCAATAACTACAAGGTGGAGACAAAACTCTGTAAGTTTCACATACATGTGTAACAGGAGAGGAGAAAATGTAGCTGATAGACCAGGATTCGAACCCATGACCCTCTGAACACTAGCAGAGTACTCTACCGAACAGAAACATATATACATATAGAGATTGGCAACTCCGCCATTTTTACGATTGGCAGATGTACCTCCGTATGTCCCTAGGCGCTTTTAGATAACCTCTTATAGTTAAATACAGCAGAATAACTTTGATATGTCATAAAAGTTCAGTTATTTTCAGATGGTTAATTTGAGTACAATTTTGGATAGGAAAAAAAAATTTAACCCATATATTGAACAAAATGCATTTCAGGTTTTGAATGTCTGATTTTCGAAAAACCAGATAAAATTGCTGATTTTCATGCTTTCAAATATCTTATTGAATAACATCAATCGAGAAAACTGGTCACATCAAACCATGATATAATGTTTAAAGTTTGTTTTGATATAAAAAAATAAAAATATCATGTTTAACTTTAAAAGAATACATTAAAAGTAGTTAGCCAAGGGGAAATGCCTATAAACGGGAGGTACATCTGCCTGTCAACAAAGACAAAAAAGGAGTTTGAAATCTCTGTTAATGTTTCTGTACCAACTGAGCTACGTACCTGGTCACAGATGTTCGATCCAGTCCAATACCGCTTCACATGTACTCTATGTGTCAGTGTCAATAGCTAAATCATCAATACTGTTTTTCAGAAAGTACTGAATAGATTTGTGTCAAATTCTACATGTAGCTTTTCCAAGATACCTTATTTAAGTGTATTATAGTTTGTGAGGGATAGGGAAAACATGACCAATAACTATATATAATAGGTAATCATCTTTGATTTTGACAATTGAAGTTTGTTTCTCATAGAAAATACTGAAGCAATATCAATTTTCCCATTATTCCATGAATAAATTGTTATTTACAGTGAGTATGAGTAAAGTCCTAAAAGTTTTAATGGGAAAATAATAAAGCTTAAGAGAAAAGCAGAGAAAAGATCCATCTTTCATTTGTCCGATATAGATCCATTAATGGTGGAAATCAAGATCCCTTTGAGATTTCTAAATTGTCAGTATGTTTTTCAGATATTTATTCATGTCACGAGTTGCCAAGGGAGACACATATATCCAGAAAAGAACAGTTACAGAGATGTATAACAGAACAGATAAAACTACATGGAGAAAAGGTAGTGTATTCTGGTTTAGTACGACTATGGATTATAGATTGCAATTAAAAAAAAAAAATCATCAATATAACATTATGAATAATTAATGGAATTACAATTATCCAGAAAATTCTAAAAAAAATTCTTGTTTCTATTTTAAAAAAAATTGAAGTACAATATAAGTTTTGTCTGTCTTACTTTGCACAAGTGACAACTCTATGGTGTTGTTTAACTTATAACCTTCGTACCAAAATTACATATATATATATATATATATTATATATGATAAATTTAAAGAAAAATCCTTACGGACGAAATCTATAAGAAATAAAAACAATAACGACTGACTAGTGAGCGCTTTCGCCCCATTCAAGGGAGCTCTTCAGACTATTATATATATATACAATATAATATTCCAAAACGTTTTCTCAAATATAACATTTAAAAGTACAGACAAGCATAATATATAATAACTGGTAAATTGCAAAACAAACTGTTTGGGTCTTGCCCAAAATTCATCAATTACCCAGTGCTCCAGATAATTTTTGGAAGGATGGGTAATTGTAATAGCATTTTTGAAGCAACACAAAACTTCACAGTGATATTTTGATAAAAGTTGTGTGGTCATAGAATAAAGTTATCGTTGATAAACAAGCAGTTGTGCAAATATCTATCTGAAGCAAGAGCCAGTTGATGCAGACTCTTGAAAGATGACTGGAATTCATTTTATTTTACAAAATTTCTTCTGATTTTATTTCTGGATGTAAGAACAAATATTTGTAGGGGTAATTTGTACACATTCATACAATTTTTAAAGGTAATTGACAGATATTCAGTTGGTATTTTACCGGTGTACTCATCTTAACTTGAGCACTGAAATCACTGTCAGCAAACCGTATTGCCAGCAGTATTACCAGTGCGGCGACTGCACATCTGGCATGCTCCAATCGATTTTCAATCGTCCCTGTGTGATGTCTTAGACAGTTAAGACAAATTGTAAATAAATTTCTTGTTGGTACTTTAAAATTTTTCCATTGAGAGAATGTGTTATGTTTTTGGATATATGATGAGCTGCATCAGTGTGTAACACTAAACGTCTGTTTTTGTATCGCCGACGACGATAGTTCACAAAAGCGATACTATGGTGTTACTGATAGTTGCTTTAAAGGTTGAATGCTATGTCACTAAATTGAAATTTGGATATATTTTTTCAGTGTATAGTTGGCTGGTACCGGTCCCGCAGAAACACGGTGAATCGCCTGTCTATGCGCGAGAGGAGTGTACACCAGACCCTGCTCAGGTCACTACCCTCCCGGGGTCGTGAAGATTTCTACTTCCTCTTGTCTACATCATCCAACACACCAAACAAATCCACACACAACTTTGACTTTGGATTCTATAAACTGAAAAAGGAGTAAGTTTTAATAATAAGTATTTTACCTTTATTTTGTATTCCCTATTGTGTACTATTGTATAATGAAAACAAAATTTACATAAATTGCTGAGTCCTTATACTTTAATGTCCTCAGTGTTAACAGGACGCATAATCAACGGATCAATACTAGGAGGTACCTTTTGCCGTTTGAACCTGGCTGTGGCAGCACCTGATTTGGGCTAAATTATACTAGATACGGACAATATAGCAAATTAAATTACCACCTGAAATTGCAATTGTACTGCCTCTCCTGAAAGATACTATAAACAAATTGGTTCTAATGACTTGATGGCTGTTAGGAGTTTAGTAAAGGAAGATTTACTCTGTTTCAGCAATGACGAACTTACCAAGGTGCCAATCAGGATCACAAACTTAGAGGACACTACCACTAATCAGTACAGAGTAGATAGTAACTGTACGGCGTCGTCTTCCTCAGGGATCTACGCCTCCGTCATCTCACAGTTTCAGTAAGTACTGTACCCTCTCAATGTAACTAACCAGTACAGACATTAAGTGTACGGCGCCGTCTTCCTCGTGGATCTACGCCTCCGTCATTTCTCTGTTACAGTAAGTACTTTACCCTTTCAATGTAACTAATCAGTACAGACAGTAAGTGTACGGCGTCGTCTTCCTCAGGGATCTACGCCTCCGTCATCTCACAGTTACAGTAAGTACTGTACCCTCTCAATGTAACTAACTAGTATAGACAGTAAGTGTACGGCGTCGTCTTCCTCGGGGATCTACGCCTCTGTCATCTCACAGTTCCAGTAAGTACTGTACCTTCTCAATGTAACTAACCAGTACAGACAGTAAGTGTACGGCGTCGTCTTCCTTGGGGATCTACGCCTCCGTCATTTCTCTGTTACAGTAAGTACTGTACCCTTTCAATGTAACTAACCAGTACACTCATGCACAGTAAGTGTACCGCGTCGTCTTCCTCCTGGATTTACGCCTCCTTCATCTCGGGGTTCCATTAAGTAAATTGTAGGTTGAATTAGAAGAATGAACATTTATGGAATTTTTGTAGATTGTTTTCACTGTTTTATTTTGATAGGTCTGAAATCCTGGACAAGTCTGGCCATGCCAAAGAAGTGAAAAAGATCAGTAGTTTGGGGTCAGCCTTACAAGAAAAATTACAGGTTAGATCTTTATATTTGGCCGATGTTACCAGATAGCCATATTATAAATGTAAATGAGTTAATTATGATGTCATAACATGTCGTGTCATACAATTGCAAACTTTGCATCCAAGGCAGATTTGAGCTGTGTTGTGTAGAAACAAAATGGAAAGTTTTGCTTTTGTGTCCGTAAATTTCTTTTTATATAATAAATTGAATCTTACACTAGTAAAGGCTATATAAGTTTTATTTAAGTTGTTAAAATTTTTCTATGCCTTAAATTCTTGTGGCATGCAAACGTAAGGGACGGGTACTTATGAAATAAAACCTTATGGCCTTATTGCATCAGTAATGTCTCGTGAAGATATAACTTAAATGGCTTTTAACTGGGCGATAATACACAAAATAAAATATAAATAGATATAGATCTTCTACCCTTTCCATTCAATTTCTTTTCACCATAATATGAAGTTGTATTTTCCTCGAAACCAGTTCAGTTTAACTACAGTCAGACCTGTCTGTAAAGACCGTTCAAGGGGCAGAGAAAAACGGTCTTTATAGCCAGGTGGTCTTTATACACAGGTTGACTTGTGTTAAAATTGGTAATATGGGACCCTAGAAAAGTGGTCTTGTTAAGCAGGTTGTCTTTATGCAGAGGTGGTTGCTAAGACAGGTTATACTGTTATTTGATAGGATCTGACCCGGGAAGTCGAGAGGAGTGAACGACAGTTGCACGCCGTGGAACAGGAGGTGAAACAGCGTCGACAGATGATGGAACAAAGATTAGAGACGGAAAGAAATAAAAAGGCTCACAGCACCACCCCACCACCAGCTTACGATGCTACTCCCATTCAAATTGTCACCACCAGTTCAACTCCCGACGACGCCATCTCTATAGCAAAACAGAAACGTAAGATGTTTTAGTGTTTTCCAAAGGTTAATATTGTATTTAAGCTTTGGTTGGTATACATTTTGGCTGTTGATTAGCGTGTCCAAAAAGGTAACACTGTGTGAAATACTGCAGAAGTTATTATTTTTCAAATTTCAAATTTTAGGGTAAGTCCGATTTTGAATAGGTTAGTGCAGGAATAAACTTGCTCTGTTGCAGTTATTGTTTAATTAATGGTAGATTAAGGAAAAGGGTGGTCAGGTTGTGTAGTGGTAAAGCCTCTCTCCTTTCACCTGGCCGGACAGGGTTCGATTCCCGGCACTGACATGAAAAGGTTAAGGGTCACATGGGTTTTCTCTGGGCACTCCGATTATCTCCCACACTAAGACCCTTCACACACTTACATCTGGGCTATCGAGAGTGATTTGCATCAGTTGTATAACTTGTTTCGCAATCAATGTAAAATAAATAAAGTGTAATACTTTTTTTTTGATAAAGGAAATATCTCCACTTCTGGTAAAAAAAATTCATATCGAACTTGGATAAAATAACATTGAGCTATATCACGAAGCTACCATGTGTAACAAAATAAGGTATTACATATAATTGTTATGTAATGTTATGAGGTTATTATTTAGAGGTTATTATATGACAATTTTGATATCGCACCCTTTATCAGCCCGAGACCGCCATATCAGCCCAAGGGCCGCAGGCCCGAGGGCTGATATCAGGTCAAGGGCTGATAAAGGGTGCGATATCAAAATTGACATATCATAACCTTTTTATCACACATTTTGAAAAAAAAAAAGAGAAAAAAATTTTAACAATTTAAAAACATGTATTAAAATGTATTGATCGACCGATATTCCACTGGTCATAATAGGCCAATTTAATATTGAAACAGTGGAAAAACTTCATTACATGTACATGTGTATGTTTTTAACAAATACATAATCCCCGGTTAAATGAACGAAGTGAAACATATATTTTAAGCAAAATTAACAAGATCCTATTGAAGGCTAACTATCACTTAAAAAATGATAATGTTCAACAAATTCCGGCAAAGCGGGTTCATTTCAGAATTATCAGTTTTACAACGGACATGAATTATGAATTCGACGGGAAAATTAAACTACATGTATTAAACTGTCTAATTTATTCCTGTGTCTCTTCTTGTTGACAAACGCATGTCGTTGATTTCATTTATACCGAATACATTCTTTTCGTGTTGTAATTATGTGAATTGCGATGCTTAGTTTTCGGCACTGTGGACAAAACTCATTTCAACCTTATCTTACTTAAGACAATATCTCCAGTAAAATCATCATGTAAAAGACTATTTCTGATTTCTGATATCTTTCTCAATACGTTTATCCGAGAGCTATTTTGAAATTGAAAATTGTATCCGTTATTCAACTTATCGTCTGTAGGAAACTGAATCAAAGCGGCAACTCTAAAATCCGGAGTGAAAACCCCGGATGACGTGATATCAGCCCGGGCCGATAACTGATATCAACCCGGGCCGATAACTGATATCAGCCCGGGCTGATATCAAATTATGACGTCATAATGTGATATCAGCCCGGGCGCTGATATGACGGCACGGACAACACTAATATCGCATGGGCATAACGTTCATTATCAAAGACAAAAGTGTGATAAGTAATTTTATGAAGTAATTATATATATGTAAAAGTATTAACTAAAATGGCTGACCGATGTGAGACAAACCTATCCTAGGGAATAGAATAACACATGTAAATATTTGGCCGGAATAACTGACCACAATAACATAAAAGGGTCAATCAAAAACTATACGATCGGTTGTTTTTTTCCCTGCAAAGATGACCAAAAGTAGGGCTGTGGATTGTCTAACATGTGGCGATCCGATCCGATCCACGATTCAGGGTTGACAATTCACAGATCGGACCACTAATCACCAGTTAGATACATTTTAAGCAAAAGATTCAATTGAAGTAAAACTGTTTTTATTGATAAATCAATAATGGTCTTATATATTGATAAATGTTTGATTGATAATAAAACCAATTTTAGCAGTTTTACATTCCTTATCATTAAGCAATAGAGTTACAGGTGAAGTACAGCAGGATTCAGTCACTGTAACTGTAAAAAAATCAAATCATTTGAATTTTGAAATAATGTCATCTCAAAAATACTACTGCACATCAATTACGGCATGAATCAAAGTCAAACCATCTGTGAACAGGTACACTGTATATAAATTATCATGGTAAGGCATAAATCACCATATCAAAACATTACATTGTTACTTTTATTTTGGTCAAATACAGAAAAACATTGAAATTAAGAAAAAAATATTTAAAATCTATAAGAGTAGTTACAATTTACTTTGGTTCTTGGCCAATAGTTTTTATTTTTAATCAGGTGATTTATGATTTTGACTCATAATTAGCCTACCTTTCGTTTTTGACATGGGGTTCACATCTACAGTACTCAGTTGCCTAATATAATATATTCGTATGTTTACATATTTCCAACCAGTTATGAAAACGAATCGATAATAATCTTTTACATCTCTACAAGTCAATAATTATGTTTTATCATTATTATTTTATGAAGAATTCACAACATTGCATTGAAGCGTGGGTACGAAAATAACTTCCGGTCTACTTCAAAGTGAAAACATCGATGATATTCAGACTTTAGTATACATTCCTTCACATTTTTGAGCTATGACAGCATTAAAGAAGGTATTATTTTTTGCTTTTGAAAGATCGCGATCCACAAATATCAGGAGTAACGAATATTCGTATCCGATCTTTCGTGAGTACTCGGATACTCGTTACAGCCCTAACCGAAAGGCACCCTGACGAAAAGGAACATCATCAATAGCTATAAAAGTGTCGATGAGAACCTAAGTTTACACGAATTGTCCATATACTAAAAGTAATGGCCCACGATTCCTTGGTCATGCCGTCACGAGTTTTGCCCACACAATATTTGGACATGGGTATAAAGATAAGGTCACTCCCTCAGTCAGCCAGATTGGAACTAAGGCGACAGTTTGATTCTGCAGAGCTTACTTTGTAACTCTGTACAGTGGTGTTAGAGGTGCGGGTCCGGCAGTGTCCAAATAAAGAAACACTGAACGCAAACTGATTACCAACTAGTTTGTTTTTGATTAGCCTATTGGTGGTGTCACACATGACAACAATATGATGTTTCGACAATCATAACGATTGTCTTGCTTAAGTATGATAAAGATATCTTAACCAGTAGACAAGATATTTCTGCTGAGGGTATGAAAATTAGATTTGTTCTGAAGACAGAAGTTGATTTTTACAGTAAATATTTCTTTGTTGTTTAATTGTTTGTATGTTTTCAAACTAATGATTTCTTTACAGGTGAGCAAAGAAGAAAAGACAATAGCAAATCTCTAAATCCAAATATATCGTCAGGACGACCATCGTCAGCCAAGGCAAAATCAGATCAGGTTCATCCCTTGATGCGACGCTTGAGCTCCGAGCTGGACGAGCCAGCGCCCGCTCACAGTCGTCGACTTAGTGATGATATAGCGTTTATAGACGAGGAAGTACCGGAAGTCACGGAACCAGACGAAATGGACACGATGTCTGACAATGATTTAAATATAGAAGGATATACAAACTCAACAAATACTCAGGGGTCAGAGTTCATCTCATTACCTCAAGGTCAAACTGTACAATTAACTCTGCCTAGAATGAATGTTGAACCCCACAAGGGTCAGTCAAAGCAAACAATACCGACAGTTACATTAAACCACCAAGATAAATCCGACTCGTCTAATAAAGACCATTTCTCATTTGTGAGTGGACTATTAGCCGAGGAAAAAGTCAAACCCACTAAAGGAAAGACAAACTCTAACAAATACTCCATGACAGTGCCAATCGGGGGTCACATGACCGCCCCTCAGAAATCCTCTTCCAAAGCTGCCACGGCTATGGGTGCAGCAGCAGCAGCTTCTGCCATTAGCAACAAGACTGACGAACCAACTCGTCAATCGTCACGGTTACAGAAAAAACAGCTCACAACAAACGTTGTGGTAAATAACAAAGGTCAGAGGTCAAGCTCAAAGCAAGGTCAACAACCTTCAAGGTCAAGGTCAAGGTCAAAAGAAGGAAGGCTAAAAGAGACAAATGTTGGTAATTTTGATCATCCATCTTCTAAGGATAAAGGTGTGAAAAATAATGTGATTAACCATGATGGAAGTCTTGAAAGTTCGTCTGCTGCTGACGTGCAATTTGAACAGTCTGAGAATTTCAAGGAAGACCAGAGCGATCAAGATGTTCACAAAATAAACGATCACGGACAGTTAGACACCTATCAGATATCATCATCACCCGTGTTTTAAAAGCGGCGCGCAAGATCAATTGTTGATATTTTTATCCTTTTCATTGATTTATGTTCGGTTTATAGTGCGTATACATGGCTTGTCCTCAAACTTTTTTGATCCATAATTAAGGAAAACCAATTGTTGTGAAATTTAATGTGACACATTACAAAGTAATGCCACCTCAAGTGTAAATGCATGTTGCTCCTGTTTATGGCTTCCCTTCCATTTTCAAAGTTTATTACTTTTTTTTGTAATATATTTTTTGAAAAATTGTGATAAATTATTGATTAGAAAGTATTAGATATGAAGAATATGATGTGATGCAATTACCGGTAATTTTTTTTGAAATACAGCATTTGTTTGCTTTTTCAAAAAAAAAATTTTTTTTTAGTTAGAAGGATGTGTAAAATTATTTTTATGTATACTCCTACTGTAAAATCCCTCTTAATCAAACAGCTTGGGTACTGTGCCTAGTGATAGGCCAAATATCAATAATAATAAAAAAATCAGTTGATATATCCTTTCCGATTCCAATTACCGATTATGAAAATCTGGAATCAAAAATATTTGTTCCATCCTTACTAATACTATGAGTTGTTGTTAAACCTTTTCTATTCTCAGCGGTAAATGAACTTTTATATGATTATCTGAATTATCTAAGACTAAGCTTTTCTGCGAATATTCCATATCCAATATGAATCACTGTAAAGTGATAGGAACCCCTTGGGTATTCAGGATGATCTACTACTGGTATTTACCCTCTATATAGAGGTAGCCAGAGCTATCAGCATATAAGGAAACATGGAGGTTCACTTATTAGGATATCAATTCTGGATGATACTCTTTCAATTTTCACAGCCACTGTAATATTGGCAACAGCTGTTAATTTGTCCTACCTGACGTAATGTATTTGACCCAATAAGCAACCAGAGTGGTTAAAAAAATTTTTTTAAATTGGGCTAGCATTTCACAGAATTATTGCATAGAGTAAACTACTAGTCAATTAGCAAAAGAAATCTTCACGGCTTTCATAGTTTCAGTCTGTCTTCTAGTCAATTTGAGTGAAAATGAGGGCTTAAAAAGGGAGAGGGGCACTTATAATTAAGGATGGGGACGCTAATTGTGTCAAATATGGTAAGTCAATATCAAGGCATTAGATGGCATTAAATGGTATATTTAAAAGACTTTTCAAAAATATAAGAATGTATATTTTTATATATCCTTGATAATCCAGGGGTTACTATCACTGTCGTCCTATCCACCTCTAGACTATGTCATGTCAAAGCTGAAATAAATTCAGGAGAAATAAAAAAAAAAAAAGATCAATCACAGGCCTTTAGAGACTTTCTCTGAAGATTATGGCGAGTTAATCTCAACATACAATGTACATCAAAGGACCAAACTACCTGTCTGCTCTCACACATAGCCTTCAGTTTTGTTACGGCAAAGTCTAGGATGGATCATCATCAGATACCCAAGGTAGATCACACTATGCTACACTACACTTATCAGCCATTTGTCTGCGACTACGGAGATGGATACAAGTCAGTGATAGTAACCACTGGTATTCATAATTCTCAATACTTCTTCAAAGCATTGTTCAGTATTATTCAGCTTAAGTAAATGCCATATGATCAAGTAAGATTATATTTTTCTTTAAAATTAGATACAACAGGAAATGTTTTTGTACAAAAAAATCTAAAATATGATAAGTTACTGCTAAAGTATATTTTAGCGGCTGTTACACATATATATAGTTCTATTTTTAGTTTGCGATAAATCATTGTATGAAAAATCATTAAGCTATGGGTTATTTTTTTTAAATTGTTTGTATATTTACAAATTCTTTTGAAAGCTATATGTGTCTTTTTAAAGCTATTGTTTTGCTATGACTATTTTGTATTGATGGTGCTGAAGTTTGATTTGTGTATGCTGATAGAATATTAATAGTACGTTTCTTTGAATTATTTTATCCATAAATAAAAAGTTATATCAACATTAAAATAATGATTTTTTCGGTAAATTAAAGACAAACTGAACAAATAGTATATCAATTATTAATCCATTCACCCCTGAAATTTCATACTGGACTAGTCTGCATTTGTACTCTATCAATAGAATAAGAAGAGCTCATATGTGACTTAAGGGGTGGATAGGTTAAATTAACCGTTGATATACACTTATTTCATTTCTGCTGAATTCTGCATAAGAAAAGTGACGTACAATGTATGTGTTATACATAGAACATAAAGCAAGAACAAACATACATTGTTTCTGTCTTACATTGACTTTTGTTGTATTTTCATTGTGAAAATTATTCTAATAATATACCAATTTGTTTTCAAAGGAGTTATTTCCCCTTAATGTGCTCTTTATTTTTCCATCATGTAGAGTTATGTCCCTTTATGAATCTAGAAAATCAGCACACCATAAAACTCTTCTCAGACAATTATTTTACTGAAGTATATGATTTTACATTGACTTAAGTCAAGAATTTGTCTGAGAAAGTTTTATGGTGCAGGCCCCTGATTCAGCGCTAGCAACATATCTGTTTTCTTCATAGAGTACTTTCCGGTTATCATTATATTACAGTCCTTGTATTTACATGAAAATGAAATAAAATAATATAATTCATTTGTCAGATTGCAATAATTAATATAATGAAGATTTAATACCAGAGCCCAGTTTCATGAGCTTTCTTAAAAAAAGAACCCCTTAACTTAAATTTCTCCATGAGAAAGCATTACGGATTTTAACAAAGGCTTCTTAAGTTAATATATCCCTTTACTTCTGGTATGTAATCCTATGAAAAATTTCAAGTTAAGGAATGTTAATAAAACTGAAGCCATCTTTCAAGGGCAGACAACTCTAAGTAAAATAAGGGATTACTACATGTATAGGCATTTGTTATCCCTTGTTAAAGTGAGATTAGATGTACAGTGGAATCTCTCGAAACCGATCATGGTCGGTGCATAAAATTTTGGCCGGTTTAGAGAGGATTCGGTTTGGAGAAGTGAACCGAATACCGATCATTCAATCCGGATATATTCGATCGGAAGTCGTTTTTTACACTAGTGTACCGCATGTATGCCCAGTGTTCGTTAAAACCGACCGATATTGATTGATAATGTGATCGGTATTCGGAATTGGGAGGGATCGGTTTTTGGAGGTTTTATATACTATTAATAAAGAGGAATTCATGCCGTACATGACATCCATGTTCGGTTTCTAGAGGTGATCGGTTTTGGAAGGTTACACTTTATAAAAATGTTAAGGAATGTTTATGAAATATGCTTGAATGTTTTATAAACTTTTCATAAAAATTAATAGTTTCAGACAAAAGTGAAACTTTTTGATTGAATTTGTTTTCAGCTTTGGTTTAAATTAATGAATGGATCCAATTTTTCACTATAAAAACCTGTATAAAAAGTTATTAAGCTTCATCGTTACAGCATTAAGAATACTTGTTCAACTTCACAAAGCTGTCTACAAACAACTAATGTCTACATTGCTCAGCCTATGTAACCTAGAACCGTTTGTTAACCATGTTGTTCTCTCCTAATTACTTTATACAGAACAAGTTAGATAAGGCCAAAAAAATGTCTGTTTAGGGTTAAATTGGCAAAAAAACAGGGTTGGTAGGTCGGGATATTTTGTTTGATTGTTTTAATGAGTTTCTTTCACTCAAAAATAATGGCCGGAACAGCAGTCTGAGATGGAAATCCCAATTTAAAAAAAAAAAAAAAATTGTAGGGGGAGGGGAATTAAGGTCAGGGGTAAAAAGTGAGGGTCAGTCGGGTAACCCTAAACAGACATATTTTTTTTGCCTAAATGTTATTAAGTATTACTGGTTCAGTCTGTTCCTTATGGTTGTAAGTGGTGATTATTAAAGAGTCATACTTAAAGTTTTAACTGTTGGTTTTTACTTAGAACCAGAAGAGACCATGCACTGGGGTCAAATGATTAGGTTTTATACAGAGTTATCTCCCTTCTTAGTGAATTAGGACCTCGTTACTTTTAGCAAATATTAGTTGTTTTCCAATCTCTTCTCGGGTGCATTGCGGTCCCTATATGTTGTTGTGACTGCAATGAACCCTGAAAGAGATTTTTTCGTTTTTTTCCGAACAATTTGACATAACAATCAATACCTACCCACAAGGGCAGATAACTCTGTAATATGCTAATACAGAATAGAAACAATTAATATCTACCCACAAGGGCAGATAACTGTAATACGCAAATAAGGAATAGACACACAAATAAACTTGGCATTATTTCAACAAAACACAAAAGTGTGGAAAAACTGGGCTTGGTTCAATGGTTTTATTCAAACAACAAGTAATCAGATGGGTGATCTAACAGAGGAAATTTACCAGAACGGCGGGTATATCAAGATACGATATTAATCAGATTGAACAACAAATTAAAACAAGGCGCAATATCACAATAACAGGACGTCTGTGGAATTCTGAAAAGAAGAACAATAGGATTTTAAGAAATTGTTTAATAATAAGATACCAAAGACTTTAAAGATATATAAAAAATCAAATTTCTTCAAATCAATCTATTTAGTGAAACAGCTGAGTTTTTACACTGTATTAATTTAAAGATGCTCCACCGCTGAGAGAGCATAAATGATATTCATCATTTGAACAATAATGGGTGTTTAATCGTGTATATATATGCCTAATCAACACAAAAAATAATATGAAATAATGCATTTTGTCTTTAGTGCATGCGCAATCAGTACTTCCTTCTATATAGGATATAGTGTCACGAAATTTTTTCGGGATGCAATTAATTATTTTTCATATTGTTGACGTGAAATAAAATTAGAAGTTCAAACTTTCCAATGGTGATAGTAATGTAAAGTAAGTAACTTTTGTAACTGAAGAAAAATACTTAATCGTCTGCTCCTGTTTTTGATAGTGAAAAAATAAGGAACATCTTTAATAATTGGGCTGCTATTTAAAGGCCCACTAACTTTCCGGAGTAAAACATAAAGGTTTCTTAAAAACGTTAATAACCTCACAAAATAAATATTTATGCCCTAAGGTAGCAACATCAAACTTAACAGTGGAGAGTCATTTCACTGTTTTGCCGTCTGGTAGTGGCACAGTGATCATGATAGTCAACTACCGCGCGGTATTTAGGACGACGGCGGGAAACATAAGACGACCCGCGTTATGAATAATACCATTTTATTTATTTAAATCAAATTGTTCAGAAGGTGATGATACGTGTAGTATTAACGACAAGTTGATAACTTTTGCAACTCTACAAAATTATCGATCTCGTTTTACATTCCCATTTAAAATTTAAAAGCCGATTCGGAAAGGTAGTGGGCCTTGTTTGCATGTTCTCCTATAAATATTTTTCGAAGCTATTAAATTTCGATTAAATGTACGGTTTGCTGTTTAGTTAGCATATATAATAACACAAGATCTCACCATTTGATGATTTGTGTAGTGTACATGTCAGCGTTTGTGATCTACGCTTAACCAGCGATGTTTCCGGTGGCGTTGGTCAGGATCAGGATGGCGAAGAAGAGGAGACCTGGGAAAGAGAAATAGAATATTATAATCGTGATAAATAGAATATTATAATCGTGATGTTTTAGTTTTGAAAAAAATAAATGCTCTTCTTGACTGATAAATATTTGAAGAAAAAAATGCTGCTTTAGCTAAAACACATGTTTTATGATTGATAGATAAATTATTTCTTTCATACCTACACATGTGATACTGGCTGGTCTAGGGCAATACACTCATGCCGCCTGAAGCTGTATTGAATGGCTACCCATACAATAAAGCCTCGTGACGTCACAGCGTTAACAAAATAACTATTTTTTTTTGTGTACAATTTTAACAATTTTTTCAGAAACTAGTCTGGATTTACTTTTAAAAATACAAACAACGGGAATTGAGTTGAACATATCAATTTTCAATTTATGGTGAATTGACTTGCAGTCCATGCCGTTATCGTTCGAATTGATTTCAAAATAATTCAATTTTGCTTGTTACGAGCATTTTCATTGGCTTAAAAATTTACTTTATCAACCCATAAAGGAACAAATGGCGTCGCCGTTAGTAACGTTGCTTCTGATTGGCTGAGATGACGGCGTAATGATTTCATAGACAAAAGAGTCCCAAAATGAATTTCGAATATTGAAGAGATTATCTTTAGTAAATTGAATTGTGTAAGGATTAATTTGAATACATAAAAAATCTATTCAAGTTAATCCTTAAATGTGCGGAAAATCATAGTACTAAAACTGCAATAAAACGTCGAGGTATGAGAGAAAAATACTCTTTCATGCGTGTATATGAAGGATAGGGCTCACAAAATGTAAAACCCTCGGTAAGCCTCGGATTTTACGACATTTTGTCACCCTCTGGTAGAATATCCATATTCTTCATATCCACATATGAAAGAGTATTATAATCTGTACATGATTTATTGTTTTATGCAATTACAAATAAGAAATTACACTTTCGGAGTACACGTACAGCGGTAATGAATTTAGACGTTCTATAAGGCCGAATGAAAATTACAATTTATATTACGACATGAACATCAGTTTAGCTTTACGGCATTTTAGAAAACATTGACTTACTAATTACATATAAACATCTGAATACAGTCAGACTTGGCTTAACGACCACCTCTGTATAAAGACCACCTGTTTAATAAGACATGTTTCTCAGGGTCGATTTCAACGCAATTACATGTACGTGTATTTAATTAAATGGTCACAAGAAATCCGGTAATTACTAACCGAAGTTGAGGAGATTGCTGGTCTTGGCTCCCTGTGCGCTCTGGAGGGCGTAGTTATAGTAATATCCAGGTCCTCCATATCCTGGCTGGTAATACTGGGCCGCCACGAAGGCCACCAGACAGGGGATAAGGATAAGCATCAAAGTCTTGTTCATCTTGACTGGCTTGCCTTACGACCGAGGATTCTACAGGAAGAAAAGAAAGGTTTATGACCAACGAATAATATCATACCCTGCCTCCACTCCGTTCCCGGCTTCCGTCCGTCGGTCAGAGCTACGTCATCGCTAGACAAATGCATGTACAAATTGATAAATCAGAAATGGTTTTCTCGCCGATTTTCTTATTTCTGACGTTGTAAATCGAGGGAATTGTCCTTTCTCAAACACAACCCATTTCAGATTTATTTTTTTTCATATCCATTTCTTTAACAAAACATTGGTTGTATTATTCGCCCACTAGTGACCTATGAAAATAACTTTGTGGTTACATCCTTACGAACATCACAGAAAACAGTACTTTATAATTTTTTTTCTATTTTTGGTAAGCAAGTTTGTACAGAAGGTACATTTGTATATATTTTCTGCGTAAATACTTATTACATGTATCTAACAAAGCAGCTCGAAAACCTCATTTTTTTCTTTACACATTTGAAATCTACACGAGAAATGCAAGGAAATAGGACCCATTTCGAAAAAGATATGTAAAGATTCCGGTCGGTTAGCTTCTTTACCAGAAAAGAAAACATTATACAAGTGCATGAAAAAGAAAATATTTTCATGTAGATAATAAATTATTATAGGGAGACGAAAAACGAAACATACATTCAACATGATTAACAAATATTAATTAAGTATGATTACTAGAAGTAAGAGAAATAAAACAATTATGTAAATTACTAAATCTGACCACTCACCTTACGCTGCAGGTATAGAATGATTTGTCTGAACGACCACAAGATATTTATACTGGTCAGTGGTCAGTTCGTGTCCGGAGAGGTTACGCCAGTCCATGCAATGCTTCCTTGATGTCGGCCCGCGCCCTGTCGCAGTGTTGTAACGTACGTAATGATGGACCCGGAAGGCTGGACCGTTTGAACCACTTATTTGAAATGCGCCGTAACATTATAGACTTGTCCGTTGATGATTTAGATAGACCATGGGTAGTCCTCTAAACCTGTCTGTGTCATTTGGCCTTTTTATTAGAAAAAAAATCCTAATAATATAGACAGGGAATACGATATGGTAACGACTGTGCATTAAATTTAAAGATGCTCCACCGCTGACAAATGGTATTGTTTTCACTATTAAAACAGGAGCAGGCGATTTAGTATTTTCCTTCAGTTACAAAAGTTACATACTTTACACCATTACCACCATTGAAAAGTTTGAGCCTCTAATTTTACTTCACGTTAAAAATATAAAAAATAATTAATTGCATCCCGAAAAAATTCCGTGCCACTATATCCTATATGGAATGAAGTACTGATTGCGCATACATGCACACCAAAGGCGAAGTAAATTATTTTATATTATTTTTGTGTTAATTATATATATATATATATATATACCCGATTAAACACCAATCATTGTTCAAATGATGAATATCATTTATGCTCTGTCGGCGGTGGAGCATCTTAAATTTAATCTAATTGAAAACTATGGACATACAGGCCGACAGCCTCATATCATAAGACATGTTACACAGATTATATGTTCTAAATGGTAAAGTACATTCAGGTGAAAAAAAGTAACAGTAATAACCATGCATGTTGTCCTTTAGATGGTTTCCCAGTAGGAGTTAACAGTCTTTAGCGGTTTCTGTATTCACGACCGACTCTGGTAAACAGTTCCAGACACTATCACCCATATTTACTATCCCTGTTGTCGGTGGATATTGGTGTCTTTGGTGAATTACTTAATTGTTTTATCATCTTTGTTATCACTGATTTTATATTTCATTAAAGATGCTCCACCGCCGATAGAGCATAAATGATATTCATTTTTTGAACAATAATTTTTGAATAATCGTGTATATAAAGGTATAATTAACACAAAAAATAACATAAAATAATTCATTTCGACTTTGATGCATGCGCAATCAATACTTCATTCCATATATAATATAGTGCCACAGATTTTTTTCGGGATGCAATTAATTATTTTTCATATTTTTAACTTGAAGTAAAATTAGAAGCTCAAACTGTTCAATGGTGGTAATGGTGTAAAATAAAAAAGTTTAGTAACAGAAGAAAAATACTACATCGTCTACTCCTGCTTTTGATAGTGAAAAAATACCATTTGTCAGCGGCGGAGCATCTTTAAATTAGACTTCTGCGTGATGTTACGTGTACGCGTATCTAAAACGTACAGTCAGTGGCCATAATACAGTACCGCAAGCGATTTTTTTTCTCCAAACGTAAAAACTTCACAGTTGACAACACAAAAGCTCCTTTTCTAGCGCTTATTTTGAAATATTATACATGGTCTTCCGTTGCAATATATCTTAGTTGTGAACGTTTATATGATTGTATCCAAACAACGTTTATAATGACGCCGCCATTTCCTTCTTTGTCTATAGTAGTAAAATGGTGTCATTAAAATCACATGTCTACACTTCTTTTTCTTCTCTGTCTTTATTCCGCCATTAGTGAAGAGTTTTATGCAAAACTTTAAGACAAAAAAATTAGAAACAAAAAAATATGGAAGTGATTACTGAAACGCAGCTTTCACAGAAAAACAACAACAATCATAAGCAAATCTAATAGACTACCCATCATTCAGTAATAGTTCCTATATGTAATCAGGGACGTACCCTAATAGGACACAGATAAGTTCGTGTCTATCTAAATTGTCTAAATTACGTATAACTCAACTGGATAACTGTTGACAATATTTGTTAAGAATTCATCTTAGCAGATCAAATAGATCTGATGTTTACAATCAAGTAAGCAATGGGTTAAAGCATAATAAGATATGACTTTAGGAATAACAATTAAAAATATGTAAAATTACTAATAATGTATAGTAAAATTTTCACTTGCTTACTTTATCATGGCCACTGACTGTAGATGCAATGCTTTTTGATGTATATACATTTATGTGTGTAATGATTTGTAGATGTATCTCGTCGATTCTTTTTCCTGTTGAAACAGTTTATTATACACGTAAATCAATATTTTGAGTTACATCTACATGCAGCATATATAAGTACATCAGAGTATTGTCATTTAAGCAATAAACTGTTACCCGGATTGGACATACAGTTGACATGAAGCTCATCTGGAAGGAAGATAAATAGAAATCATTGCCGTTAGGGCGCCATGAATATTTATCTTTCGTACGGATGGGCTTCATATCAACTGTATGTCCAATCTGGTAACAGTTTATTACTTATATTTCCATTACGATCATTCGAATTCAAAACTACACACGTATATCATTTAAATTTCCCGCTTGCGCTAGTGTTGACGTCACCAAGTTCAATAGACGGAACAGCAATAGCATCAGCTTCTGAATATAGTTCAACACAAAACGGTTTGAAACAAGCGAACAAATGAAAATTATGCGATGACGTTTTTTAATACAAGTGATTTTGTCAACACGATAATACTACATATAATGTATTAGATTTCATAGACTACACAACTTTAAAACCACTTTTGAAATTATTTGACCGTTATGTATAGGCGTAAGTATACATTGAATACATTGTCAGTGACGCGGCGGAAACGTTAGATATTCATACGCTGGACCAGATTGGAGTTCAAAGCCAGATATTGCCCATCTGGTTTAACATAGATTAAACGGGAAACTGAAAGTAAATGGAAATATAACACCTTATTGTAACAGTCCACTGTCGCCGCTATCGGTGGCGATAATTACAGGGGTTAGTAGTAGTAATCACTAGTTTCACAAGGGAATGGGGGTATAACAGAAAGAAATCCGAGTTACCGGGATTGTCTTCACAGAGAAATAATATAAAACGAAAAAAAAATCCAAACTCTAATTTCTAAGTGACGATATAAATCCAGGTTAATTTATGAATGTTCTTATTTCAAGGCGTTTTGTTAAATAGCTAAACGTTAATTTTGGTCATAGATGCAAAGATATATATATTAAAAATATAACATTTAGAAAGATCGATTTTACTTGCTATATATAATGAAATTCAATTCAGGTGGTATGCTTCTTTAGTCTTTCAAACACAGGTACACAATGTACCAAAGTGTAATCAAAACTCCCCTAAAACCTGATTGGCCTTCCCGTATGTTAATTTGCCATGACGCAAAGGTTTTAGAGTGTTACAGTGTACTAATTCTACGTTTGTGTATTGGATCGGAGGTTCCTAATAGGGTGACTTATCATCGGATACACATACCTGCGATTGTTTCCTCGGGACTGCCGTATCAATGAAGACTTAAATGCAGATACTCAACTTATTTCTTACTGGTGTAAATCAAATAAAATGTCTTTTATACAAATAAAACAAAATCAATGTTAATTGGTACGCACCAACTGAAGTGTAGACTGAATCAGTGTCTTAAATGATTCTGTGATTGAAAATGCATCATTTGAAAAACTTCTTACTGTCAAAGTAGATAATTATTTATATCGGATTCGTCAAATAGATAATGTATTAAAAAAAACCTGTCCTTTTACATTTTTTTTCAAATGAAACGTTTAAGTTCCAAGTGAAATTAATTATCCTTATTCTGCACACCCCGTGAAACAACGATAGTTTATTAAAGATGTTCCATCGCCGACAGAACATAAACAATACTCATCATTTGAACAATAATCGGTGATTACTCATGTATGTCCAATTAACACAAAAATGTATGAAATGATTCTTTTTTCTTTTGGTGCATGCGCAATCAGTACATCATTCCACACATAGTCGCACAGATTTTTTTTTTTTTTTTGCAATTAATTATTTTTGATATTTTTATCATGAAGTAGAATTAGAAGCTCAAACTTTTCAATGGTGGTAATGCTGTAAAGTGAAATCATGTACGAAAATTAAAAGTGCATTCTGTCCCCCTCCCCCCTCCTCCTCCCCAGCCATGTCTTCATATCTCTTTCTTGTCAAGTCTTCTTCACCATTTCCTTCCCTGCACATCTTCTATATTCCTTCTCTCATCTGCCTTTTTTAGTTTGTGGATGAGTGTTGATGGCACTATCTATATTGTATTAATTGTTATATAGCATTGCTACAAAATGTCTTTGAAAATAAAAAAGATTTATAAAAAAAAAAAAGACTTGTGGTACAGTTAATGTTTAAAGTTCTATTTTCAGAGAATACCATAATTATACTTCTCGGGATTGAATACAGAAATGTGAAATTCAACTGTATTCTTCACATATACTTAATATTTTTTAATACTTGTAATTTGTGTGTTTATAAGACATATATCGTCTGACTACGTAGGTATATTTGCATGTACATTCATTTATATCAATTATGGATGCACCTCTATCAAAGATTTGAATCGATTTAATAGTCCGTCAATAAAAAACAAGTTATATTTTTATTTCTATATTTCAAATGTTTGTATAAATCCTCGTATATCAAATTGAATGGAATTATGTCAATAATGTGGAGTGGTTTTTTTCAATAATAATGCAACCATGTTATTTTACATTGTGACAACAATAGCGAGTTTCGTGACTGGTTTTTTTTCATCAATTTTGTATTAGAATTCATGTCATCGCTTTAGAAATAATCAGATTTGGATTTATGAAATGCTTTGTCGGATAACGAATTAACATTTGCTTTTTTTATAACAAAAATTCAGGAGTTTAGATAGGAAACGTAGAGTTTTTGTATCGACTTTTAAAATGTGGATCATTATTGTAAAATAATTAAATTTCAAATAATTTCTACTGGGACTTAAACTTGTACATATTTCATATATACGTGTATATTTGTTTACTGTTTGTTTAATATTTTCATGCTCAATGTCATTCGTTTTGTAATCTTCAAATTCGATCGTCTTTTGACTTTCTGCTCAATGCCATTCGTTTTGTAATCTTCAAATTTGGAGGAAATAGAGAATATTTGCCGTTTAAAAAATCTTGGTTTCAGCATTATCCCTCTGTAGCTGTTTCCATCGTCTTTTGACTTTCCGCAACCTTTATTTAATGTCACTATCATACCCGGTTTCCAACTCTTGGGGATATATTCATATTCAACCATTAGACTGAATAAATTCCGTATCCAGCATACTTTACATGTTCATATACAAGACCTTCATGACCAGCTACTTTATTCGCTTTTTCAAATATCAGTTTGATCTCATATGATGAAAAATTGTTATATGAAAACAAATCTTTATCAGTTAACAATACATGTATATTCGTTTTAATAATTTCAATGTGGTTTTTGTGTGAACATATGATGTGCTGGGAAATATTTCTAACTAAAAAAGAAGAGGAATCAGGAGGGAAAATCTGATTAAAATACAGATCCCTGTTATCACTACGTTTGATGAGAGGATCAGACAACATCCCATTAGGGGTTACGTTCTGGTGACATTTTGGAAATGGCCAATCAAATTGCTGTTGCCAGAATCTTGGCTGGGGACGAAATAGGTTTAAAAAGCTGTCGGAATTATTTTCGTGTAGTCATCTCATCCTTCGGCAGAAGAAGTGGAAAGAGTTTCAATGAAGTCTAACAAATGTACTATCTCAACAGAAACAGCATGTAGAAAACCATCCAGGAAAAAGACATCGGAGTATCTATAGACCCAGAATTAACATTTGATGAACACATATCAGAAAATGTTAATAAAGCAAAGTCTATGTTCGCACTTCTCAGAAGAACATTCCTGTTCATGGATAAAGAGTTGTTTATTCCATTATACTTGGTTTGTTTAGTTTTACGTCCTATTAACAGCCAGGGTCATGTAAGGACGTGCCAGGTTTGTTGGTGGAGGAAAGCCGGAGTACCCGGAGAAAAACCACCGGCCAGCGGTCAGTACCTGGCAACTGCCCCACATAGGATTCGAACCCGCATCCCAGAGGTGGAGGGCTTGTGGTAATATGTCGGGACATCTTAACCACTCGGCCACCGCGGCCCCAAGTAATTCCATTATACAAATATTAAGTAAGATCACAGCTCGATTACGATAGTCCTGTGTGGGCGCCATTTCTAAAAAATATATTGAAAAAATAGAGGGTGTCCGAAGAAGAGTAACTAGGTGTCTCCCGAAAATGAAAAACATAAGAGGAGATATGGTTGAACTATATAAAATAACGAGTCATATCGATGATAACGAATGCTTTAATGCAATATTTCTTTGGAATGACGCATCAGAGCGCCATAGAGGTAGAGGACATACGGAAAAAATATTTCCTTAACGGTCACTGACTTTAATATAACATTAAAAGCTCTTTTTGATTCGTAAATTACAGCACGTCATAACTCCAATGGAACTGCTGCAATAAAATCAGTGTGAAACATACATGTACATTTAACGGAACACTGCCTAAGATGGAATGTGGCTAATTTAAATACATTTTGACAAGTTATGTATAATATTATATCTATCTCAACAATTTATGCGATTTTTGTCACTTTGTATATGCATATGATCATAACAATTAAAGTTGGTGAAGAAAAAACGTGTTTTGTATACATGTACATCTAGCACGCATGGCTAGTCAATGTTGGAAAATGTCCAAATGTGCAAAAGTACTATAACTAATGCCTAACGATATATGTTTGAAATATGTAGCATGAATATACGTAGTATGCAAGAGATTTTGTGTTAGTTATTTAACTTATATATACATATGTATAGTATGTGCTTTGTAAATATCTCTGTGTTATAAATGTTTAATGTTTATATTATGAATAAATATGCACGTATAATAAGAAATATAGATCATTCTTTCATTCATTCATTCATTCACCTAAAATGACAATCACTTGAAGACAGACAGAAAAACGTGCGACTCCACAAAATTATAAATGACAAAGTAAACATACGTATCTACTTTTCACTCCATCTCGTCCCACCAGACATGCACACCAGGACTCTTTTCAAACAATCACATGTAGAACAAACCCACGTAAACGATCTTTTCCCCAAGGACCATCAGTAATTTGAACAGCCTGCCACAAACCATATCCTCCATACACTCGACCATAATCTTTCAAACTGCCCTAAAAAGTCTTCCATAATTTGTTTTTTATTATTTTTTTGCTCTCTCAAATCTCCAGTTTTTTTCTCTCCACCCAAAACATGACAAAAAATAATCTTCAAACAGAAGAAGATGGTCATTATTTCATAGATGTAGATGTATACATGTGAAATTTGCAACAGTTCGCTACGCGCTGGAGATTTGAAATTAAAGTTAATATCCGTGTAGAGCAACATTTTTTTTGTTAGATTAACCGGTAGTAAGTTAACATTTTGATAGCTATGAATGGAATGTCCAATTTATTTCGACTCGTAGAATAATTCGAAACTTAAGACTTCAACTTATTATTTGGTAAGATACTTAGTATTACACTGCATATAGGACAAAAATGCGGCTGAAAGATTTGTTTGAGAAACTGACATCTTGAAAAATTCGATATATTGAAGTTCGGCTTATCGTAATTTTTACTGTACGTAACAATCGTTACATATTCCTATGACGACCGCTACATTTTCGTCTCTCTTGTTACATATATATTTCAAAATTGACCAAGAGTTAGACGAATCTTTGACTCATTTTGTTTCAAGTTTTAAGACTGATAATAACACTGGTCGTCATTCTGGGGTGTAACATTGTTGATGATGGATGTGTTTTCGTTTGGTTTGTTTAGTTTTTACGTTCTCTAAACAGCCAGGGTCATGTTAGGACGTGCCAGGTTTGTTGGTGGAGGAAAACCGGAGTACCCGGAGAAAAACCACCGGCCAGCGGTCAGTACCTGGCAACTGCCCCACATAGGATTCGAACCCGCATCCCAGAGGTGGAGGGCTTGTGGTAATATGTCGGGACATCTTAACCACTCGGCCACTGCGGCCCCATGTGTTTTCGATAAACTATCAAAGCGTTCAAGGTACGTGTATTGAGTCATTATTAACAGAAGACTACTGAAGCATTTTGAATTAAAACATAGGTTTCCGAGTATTTGCGCCCAGTTTTCATTCTCAACAAACATTTCTATTTCTTTGTATCCCATGCACGAGTTTTGCCTTTGTTCAAAATTTATGAAGCCGTTAAAAAAATAAGTTATTAGAATTTAAATATCTTTCTCTGAATCACTCCAGAGTCATGATAAAAAAGAATCAGTCTATGGATTATCAAATATATTTTAGCATCTATTTTCTGTTCGCAAGAATCCTATGTTTTTGCAGATTACATTGTTACATGTATCTGTCCTTGCGGCTAGGTATTGATTGTTATTCCTTGTATTTGGGAGCATAACGTCATATTTTCAGAAAACGACGTTACTTATGCTCAGAAAGTAATGACGTCAAAATCGATACCTACCTGCAAGGGAGATAACTCAGTAATATGCAATGATGGAATGAAACTCGATTGAAGAGGAATCGATAAAGAAAAAGCAGTTTTAAGGTATAAATTGACATTTATTATCACAGCAACAATATGGTTCACGCAGTATAACAAGTTAACAGGACGTCTGTGGAATTCTGAAAAAAAAGAGATAAATACACTTAGTACAATTTTTAATTTTAACATTTATACACTCATTCAAGTTTGTTTGCCTTGTCATTAAGATATATTTTTATGAAGCCAAAGTCAGAAAATGGTTCAATACGAATGTTTTTGCTAAAGCGTACGATTTTTAACGAGTATTTTACGTTAAAGGCCCACTACCTTTCCGAAACAGCTTTTAATTTTTAAAATGGAAAGGTAAAACGAGATCGATAATTTTATAGAGTCGCAAAAGTTATCAACTTATCGGTAATACTACACTTATCATCACCTTCTGAACAATTCATTTAAATAAATAAAATGTTAATTTTCATAACGCGGGTCGTCTTATGTTTCCCGCCGTCGTGCTAAATACCGCGCGGTAGTTGATTATCACTGCAGCAGAAGGCAAAATAGCGGAATGAAACCCAACTGTTATCATATATTACGCAGGATAACTTGCACATGTTTGGTGTTGTAACCTCATCTTAGGCCATCGGTATATATTTTCTAATGTTATTTATGATTTTTAGAAACCTTTAAATTTTGCTCCGGAAAGGTAGTGGGCCTTTAAAGGTCCACTACCTTTCCAGAGTAAAACATAAAGGTTCTTTAAAACATTAATAACATTAGAAAATATACATCGATGGCCTAAGACGAGCTTATAACACTGAAAATATGCAAGATTTCTTCCGTAATATATAATAACAGTGAAGAGTCATTTCGCCGTTACTACCGTGCGGTACTTAGGACGACGGCGGGAAGCATAAGACGACCCACGTTATGAAAATTAACATTTTATTTATTTTAATCAAATCGTTCAGAAGGTGATGATGAATGTAGTATTAACGGTAAGTTAATAATTCTTAAGACTCTACAAAATTATCGATCTTGTTTTACATTCCCATTTTAAAAAGTAAAAGCCGTTTCGGAAAGGTAGTGGGCCTTTAAAGCAACTAATTTTCAAAGGTTAAGTGTTCTGTCAAAGGAAGATGATCTAGTCAATCATGACTTACCATTTGATCATATGTCATTTGTTGATTTCAGCGTTTGTGATCTACACTTAACCAGCGATGTTTCCGGTGGCGTTGGTCAGGATCAGGATGGCGAAGAAGAGAAGACCTGAAGAAAACAAACAGTAAATATTGTTAATGTTTTTTTTAACTATACGCATAATCGTATCGATGCTAGTTACATAGTTTAATCTCTATACCTGCCACGTCCTTGAAAGACTCTGGTTTTAGGACTTACATATATATAGTTACTTCAGAAACAAACAAACCAAACACGTGGTTTGATAAAGAAGAATTGGATATCATTATAGTCGGTTTATGACCTCGCCTCTCAAAGAGCGGAGGGACTTATGGAATCACTTTGGCGTAATAGAAAGACAAACTTAGACAATTCTGGTAAAAACTTTCGAAAACAATGCAACTTTCTATACTTTATTCCATATTTCTCTATATTTATATTTAAAGTTATATGTGCTGTAACGGGGCGGAAATTTTGAAATGCCATTTTTTTCGCCATTAATCTATTGAAAACCATTAGGTTTGATGGATTAAGCTGTGAAAATTATTCAAATGGCTTTATCTGTCTTACAAACTTTAGTTACAACACATGAATTATGTACTGCAAAATTGTTGCTTTTTATGCCTTATGCATGTTTAGATAGAAACATTCCTGCTGAAATCTCTTTATGATTGCTAATAACATTGTCAAAATGTGAAATGAAATTTTAGACTACACTATGGATGAATCGTTTTACCATAGGTACCCATTTCACTTCACTATAAATGATTTTTAAAGTACTGCCAAAAATCATTTTCAGCTAATTTTTGCACTTGTAAAATTAAAATCAATGCATTGAAAGTACTGCAATTCTCAAAATGTTGGTAACTTTTGGTGATGAATAACATATTAAAAGCTTATCTTGATTCATGATTATGACAAATAAGCCACATACAACTTTAAACTTTATATATTTGATAAACAGAAAACAACAATAACTGAAGAGAGAAATTGATTATGTAATTATGACGTTTAATACAGTTACATTTGTATTTATAAGCCTCCACCGGAAAACATTATAATTATACACAGTTGTATATATATAATGATCTATTAATTGGCGATAGATTTAGAGCGCTTCTCAGCCAAGTCAAAGCATATAGGTTTTAATACAGTTTTCTAATCATGACATTTTAAATATCATTTTAAATACATTCAAATGCTTATAAATGCATGTCTGTTTTTCACGTCTGTCTGTTTTTATTAACTGATTTAATAAGGATTTATAATAATTAAAAACAATACGTCATATATAATTACGGTTTAAGTAGATTGTTACAAGATTTTCCGTTTGTCATTTTATTTATTTATTTTACAATTATCATGGTTCTTATGAATAAGTTCATATTAAACTCCGTCTTTATTCACAATTATAATTCCGCTAACTTAACGTTAGCTCTACCGGGTATGAAATGTCTGAACATAGGTTTACGACGCGCGAGAAAAAAAAATGTGCGTCGTAAACCTGTGGTCTGAAGAGACAAATTTGGTCTTTTTATGTAGATAGTAAACATTATATGTAGAAAATCATTTTATATTCGTGCCTTAAACGAACTATCCTGGAAACCGGAAGACGGACCGTGATCGGAACCCTTGGAGTATCGAGGATGTAAATGAACCTGGTTGTTGATAAGTGTGATACATAATAAAGCAAACGAAATATATTCGTGTCATTGAATTGTAAATGTTATGAAATGTTGCAAAACTAACCGAAGTTGAGAAGGTTGCTGGTCTTGGCTCCCTGTGCGCTCTGGAGGGCGTAGTTATAGTAATACCCAGGTCCTCCATATCCTCCAACTCCATATCCTGGCTGGTAATACTGGGCCGCCACGAAAGCCACCAGACAGGGGATAAGGATAAGCATCAAAGTCTTGTTCATCTTGACTGGTTTGATGGATTCTTTATAGAAAGTAAAACATTATATGATAACATGTTAATTGTAAATGTGATTCACTACGAATTGTCATGCTATGTCAACAAATAAAAATACATTAAATCGAAATAGCAAGGTGTGAACAAAAACATACATGTATTTCGAAATCATGAGTTTGTAAGAATTTAGTAATCATTATTCTCTTGGTACGTTGACATAAATAGTTGATCCTAGACCAAAATAAATCTATTCTTCTTTACTGCTATAGGTACATGTACATGTATGTAAAAATCCAAGCAGTGATTTATAAGTTTTATTATTTATTCATAATATTCGTCCATTGTATTACTGTACTCGTTGTCACTTTACAAAAAATAAAATCACAAGAAAAAATGTTAGTAGAGCAGACTTACCTTGCACTGTAATGACAGGTGAATGGTCCGTAAGGTTCTATTTCGGCCATTTATACTGGTTAGACTAGACGCTCCGTGACCAGACCGTCCCTATTTGTCCAGCAGCACTTCCGCCTTTTTCTGTCACACCGCCGTGACGTAATATTAAGCACAGCACTTTAGATCAACCCAGACAGCCCTCTAAATGTTTGCTTTACTCATTCCCCCCCTGATATTTCATAATGGACTGGTCTATTCTTTGATTTAGAAGAGTCTAAATATGTTTTCAGGTGTGAATGAATTAACGTAGGATCTATGATGTGTTATCGGTAGTGATGTATATTATTGAGATAAAAACTGTTTCGGAAATGACCGGATTATTTTTATCTAAATTGAATAAAATAAAATAGTAATAAAAAATATTGCAAATAAATCAATTAAGCGTTAGCGTAGCGGATTCTCACAAAAGTTTGCAAAAAAATTATTTCATAACCCAATGAAATTAAAAAATAGTGACTTCAAAGCTTATAATTAATTTTCCAGGCTACTTTATAAAATGAAATACGTTTACACGTACGATTCCATTGATTTTTTGTTCCAAATCAATACGCAACGTCAATGTTTTTATTGTGACGTCACGATAACGTCGGGTTTCTGCTCCATTCTCGATTTTTTTTCATCGTGGAATGAAAAAATGAATAGGCCAATCAGAAAGCCATACTCACATATCAAGAGGAGCTTTTAATATTTTATTCAACACCAAAACCTACCATTATTTTGAGAATTTAATTTCTTAAAATGCATTGGTTTTGATTTTACAATTACAATTAAAAGCTGAAATAATTTTTGACAGTACTGCTAATAATTATTGTATTTACATTTATAGTACTAGTGAAATGAGTTCATAAGGTCACACCATGAAACGTAGCTGCAATATTGTAGCTCAAAAGACTTTTAGACAGAAAATGGTGTCGTCTTTAGAGCTACAATTGGTGCCTATTACTGCTAATGGAGCAAAGTAATGATTATGCAAACCATTATAAAACATTTGTTTGCATTTTATCGTACTTGTTTGATATCGCTTACCTACAAGGCAATAAAACTGAACCACATAAAATATAAAATTCTCATCGAAGCATTATATTTATCTATTATGGCCTGTTTGAGAGGGCACTATTGCCTCATAGTATTGTCGAGGGATGGAATAGTGCCCGAGCCGAAGGCGAGGGCACTATCCCATCACGAGACAATACTATGATGCAATAGTTCCCTCTCAAACAGGCCATAATGGGTTTAGTACATCACTCTCAGATGGGCCTTGTTTTTATGTCATCGTAACTATCTTCACTTCCAAACCATATTATTACGTTAAAAGTACAGCACATGAATTGTAGCGGAAATCTGTGTTTCTATAAAACGGGATTCAGCTTCATGCAGATTAAAAGTATATCAATATAGAACATGAGTGAACTGTCTTTTGTAGAACAGCAACATTTGCTTCCATCCCCGCACACAACAGCCTGTCCGCCATCTTGACGTCTTGGTCGAAGCGCAGCGTTATAATGACCTTATGTAATGGTGACGTCACAATACATTCACGTTCAATTTCGCGCCACTTCAATAATGCCCGCTTGCCCGGGCTCTATTGCAAATAGTAGCCATGTGTGATGTACTAATTATCTATTATGGCCTGGTTGATAGGGCACTATTGCCTCATAGTATTTTTGAGGGATGGAATAGTGCCCGAGCCGAAGGCGAGGACACTATCCTATCACGAGACAATACTATGAGGCAATAGTGCCCTCTCAAACAGGCCATAATGGGTTTAGTACTTCACCCTCACATGAGACTCGTTTTCATGCATTCGTAACAGAAGCACGTCAAGCGACACCTCGCAACGCTACACATTTCCACACCACGTTGTTAATTAAAAGTACAACATATGAATTGTTGCAGAAATCTGTGTTTCTATAAAACGGGATTCGGCTTCATGAAGATTAAAGGTAGTTTAATATAGCACATGAGTGAACTGTCTTCTGAAAAAAAGCAACATTTGCTTCCATCCCCGCACACAACAGCCTGTCCGCCATCTTGACGTCTTTGTCGAAGCGCAACGTTATAATGACGTTATGTCATGGTGACGTCATAATACATTCACTTTTAATTTCGCGCCACTTCAATAGTGCTCGCTTGCCCGGACACTATTGCAAATAGTTTCCATGTGTGTAGCCAATCAGAATCCAGTATTCTGTCACGTGATGTACTAATTTTACATAATACATATGAAGGTCTTTCTGAAGGGAATTTATACGGCAAGTCCACAAATTGTGAATTTGACATCGTGTGAGCGGAACGGTGGATATCAAGAATGGTAGTTATGTTTGTTTTGGACAAAAATAATACGTAAATGCATGTATACGCATGAAATAGTTGGAAACCTACAAAAAAGTATAGAAAACTGCGCCTGAGTGATTTTCGGAGGCAGTGCTCCACTACGACACATAGGGACCGATTCGTACCCGGCCGAAAGGTGTAGTAGGCCGGGTACGTATATTCGTTCTTCATGAAACGAAGTGGTAGGCTTCAATTTCATTTCACGTTTGTACAGTGTTATTTGTAATTGTAAAAGGATTTCAGCAGGTATGTTTCCATGTAAAAAGAAAAAACATAAGGCATGAAATACATGAATTTTACAGTGCATATATGGCATCATACGTGTTTGTCTGTCCACCTGAATGCTTTCACAGCTTAATTTATCAAACCTGTTTTCAATAGATGAAGAAAAAATAATATGTCATAATTTGTCGTAATCGCCCAGTTACGTCATATATAACATTAACAGCTAGCAATCCTTATACACTTTTACAATAATACTATATATATATGTGATAATGAAGATATTATTTATTATCACTTTTCTCGGTTTTTCCGCCAATCTCATTGATATAATTGTATATTATATTAAGCATTTATGTAAACTGTCTGCAGATGTATGATTATTTAAAAAACAAATTAAAACCATGTTGTTATCCTCGACAGCGCGATGTAGTTTTTATCTTATCACCACAATGCTGTACGGAGAAGGTAACATGAATTGAGCAAAACAGTTATAACAATATTTCACAGCAAACATCATAAGACATGTAATTGCAACTATTTTTATAACAATATTCAACAACATAAAAGGTACCAATTAAGATTTTTTTTATGAGAAATCAAAATGTAGCTGAAAGTTATATATGTCGTATTTTTCATACTCACTATTCAAGAAGAGCTTTTAATATGTTATTTCACCGCCAAAAGTTACATTTTCAGAATTACAATATTTTTAATACATAAATAATTTTTTAAATTTTACATTCAAGTATAAATAAGAACGGAAAATGATTTTAACATTACATTAATTACACCTACAGTACAGTGAAATGAATACAGTTTGTCTACAGTTTCATTTCATAGTTTCGATCCATTTTTTTTTATATGTAAAGTGATTTCTGAAGGTGTTTTTTCAGGCACAACAAACAAGGATTTTACAGTGCATAACATCTGTGTGTTAACTAACGTTGATAAGGCATCATGTAGGTATGTCTTTTACAGTTTAGTTCATCAAACCTTATGGTTGTCGATACATTACTGTAGAAAACAATAACATTTTAATATTTTTTTACCAGTTACGGCATAAATAAGATTTTTGTGAGAAATTAAACGATAACTTAAGATATTGTTTGGGAAATAAAAACGTAGCTTACGATTTTGTCGTGATAAGCTTTTTTACCGATTGTCAAAATTGAATTGACTACAAAATGTATCCTTTTTAAGAACTTGAATGTTAATTTTAAGAGGTTTTTGTATTAAATATCTGTTAATGTATAATAATAAAAAAAATAGAATGTATGATTTAAACTTGACACAGTCTGCCGATTTTATTTGTTTTATTGTTGATCCAATAAAACCGGGTGACTATGCTTTCAGATTTCAGATTTCTTTATTACGTTCTGACACACTTACGTGTGTGACAAGAGGTCTATTACATTTTGACTATGAGAATATACTTAGTGTAACTTTGATAACTACTTGTCTATTTTCGCAATGTGTGTTGATATTATTCTGGCAAAGACAGCATTGGTCCAGCATCAAACAGTATTTATCACCATCAGGTTGGGAAGGGTGAGGAGATACTGCCACTGAGAATGTCTTAGTGCAGGACTATCTACACCAGAGCTATTCCGTCTTTGCATATCACAGAGTTAGCTCCCATGCGGGTAGGTATCAATTGTTACGTCATTTTTTTGTGAGCGCAAATCACGTCGTTTTCTCCGAAACGTATGACGTTACGCTCCTAAACAAATGACGTCACAATCAATACCTACCCGCAAGGGCAGATAACTCTGTAATGTGCAAATTCAGAATATTCGTTCTAGTGAAGGACATGCAGGTATGTCTTGAAATGCAGCATCGTGATGAGGTGGACAGCATTAGGGTAACATCACAGGCAGATCAAGTGGCAATCAAGCAATTAAACATTAAAGATGCTCCACCGCTGACATTTGGTATGATTTTTTACCAAAAACAGGAGCAGACAAATAAGTATTTTTCTTCAGTTACAAAAGTTACTTACTTTACACCATTACCACCATTGGAAAGTTTAATCTTCTAATTTTACTTCAAGATGGAAATATTAGAAATAATTAAGTGCATCGAGAGATCGTTTGGATCATTTCAGGCTGAATTGTACTAGCAGAAACATATATACATCTCCGCCGTTTTTACGATCGGCAGATGTACCTCTGTATTTGCTTTTTAAAAGGTTTTTTTTAGCTAAACACTTGGCTCATTTTCATGCTTTCAAAAATCATATTAAATAACATCAATCGGGAACATTGGTAACACCAAACCATGATTTCATGTTTAAACTTTGTGTTGATGCAAAAACATCATGTGTAAAAGAATATACTTGAAAGTAGTTAGCCAAGGCAAAATGCCTATAAACCGGATGTCCCGCTGCCTGTCAACAAAGACAAAGAAGGAGTTTCCAAGCTCTTTGTTTTATGTTTCTGGTACTAGTAGAACTTGAGAAGAAGTTAAAAAAATTCAGGATGACAGGACTGTTGCGACCATTTTGAATTTCAGATCGGCCGAAAAACAATATTTTGTCGGGACCATGGAAGAATCATTTTAGGCAAGTCTTAACTCAATCATGCCTCTGGAACTTGAGAAATTTAAGATGTGAAAAAGTTTACAGACGGCGGACGGCGCACAACGACGGATGGAATTGAAGAACGATGTAATTTATTCTGACCCTTCGGTTTAGATGACCTAAAACTAATGTTCTTCGGTTATTGTAAACGGGTTTATTTCTGGCCCGTTTCCCATCATTCTTGGTATAAGGCAAAGCTGTAGTCTTTTCCATCTCTTTTTTATTTTGGTTTTGGAACAATATGCTAAAATAGTTCGTGATGTCCCTAATACTATTAGTAATAAAAGCCCATTACCTTTTTCGAAGCAAAAAATAAACGTTTCTTGAAAACAGTAACAACAAGAAATTTTATATCGAGATTACAGAGGTACAACTCCATATGTAATGGAAATACAACTGCTTGCGATGTTTGTTTATATTTTATTATCATAAATGGTAGGTCGATCCAAGAACTTTTAATCCTCATAAGTATCTTTGTGTGAAATGACCGATCTTACTGTAAAAAAAAGACTTCCAGACACAAAGTTCCTGTCAGACAGACAGACATCCTTGATATTCCGGGGGTTACTATCACTGTCGTTAATATTCATCCCTAGGCTAGTCATAGTAAACCTAAAGGCCATTTTTTGCGACAATGAAAAAACAGTTAATTTGGTCCTTTGATATACATCAAAAGAATCGAATAACGGTACATTGTGGCTTTTAAGTTAGGCGTCGCTCTCTGTTTCTGCTGGCCTGTGACTCGTAAGGTTTTTTTTCTCCCGCATTTCCTTCAGTTTTACTATGATATAGTTCAGGGGTGGATATAACGATAGTGAAAGTAACCCCTTGAGTATCGAGGATGGTAGACATCACACTGATGGATTTGTCCTCATATGATAATGTGCATCTCGGACAAAGGTATAGTATGAGAAGGAGTTTTGTTGTTGTAGATGTTTTAAAAAATAACAAATCTAGCAAGTTTTATACAGATATAGATTTTATTCATAGATTGCCTTGGAAACATGTGTTCCTTGTGGTTGCTAAGTATATTGGAGAGAGAGGAAAAAATAGAAAAAAATAACATGATAGATGCTTTTACATGTATTAAACCCTCAACATGTACAATGTATTCTTTTCAGTATTAATTTGACAAAACAATAGACTACAAAAATGTATAACCCTGCTAGTGTATATGAGACCAAAAACATATAAGTATACAATATATGTTTTGTGAGAATTGCTCTGATGGAATGATACGATAATATTGTTTGTAAAATATATTGTTGAACTTTCAAAAATAACGATAAAGGTTCAGTCAGTCGCAAACTATTGTTTTATTTGTTTCATCGGGAAGTCTCATGGTCTTTAACAAGAGGCTGTTGAGTTTCGATAACCTATGGTTTATCAACGTTATATGATTTATGTGACAGCCAGATGGAATCCCTGAACAGCTGAACATATTTCTTAAATATATTATTTACTAATACACAATTTTAGATTTCCGTTACTTTCAAACTCGTGTTTATATTGAACATCTGTCAAATTACAATACAGATACCGTCTAATGCGCATTCTCACTACTTGCGGAAGTCAGTGTTCCGGTGGGAGCGCGGCAACCTCTGCATCAATCGGATCACGTCTTCAGTTTCTCTGAAACTAAAAGCCTATGTTCGCAGAAGTGGGCGAGTTATTCAGATCGCCTCTGCATATACACAAGAGGTAAAGTTGTAGCACAGAGAAACCAGAAAATCAAATATATGAAATATTATAGTATAACATAAGCATTACTTGGCATAATTAATTTGGTATTACTTTATGATATTGAGAATATTTGTGTTATACTTTTGTTTATATTTTGACAAAAATAAAAAATGAATTATACATTTTGTGTTATTGAAGAATTTTACATTTTATGTAATGCATATATAACACAATGTTATATACTCTAAATACACCTCGAAATGGTTTATCATAGATTACATTCAGTATTCTGTGCTATAATAATAACATAAAAAATATTCAAATCAATCCTTGTACATATATTATTATTTTATTGTAGTTAAATTTTTTATACATAATCTCTTCCAAACTTATTAATTTTTCTGAACAATGATGCAAATGTTTCCTTTAACGTATTTTTAAAAGAAATGCTTGTTGTCAGCAAGATTGAATCTTAGTTTTAATGACATTTACTGAATACATTGTCGTAGAAATATGTTAGATTCTGAGAGTATCGACGTTCCCATTAATTGCTCTCAAAATAATCAAGAGTTGTACTTTTATAAGTATAAAGGTACATTGTTTGTGATCATTAAGAACTTCTACTGAAGAACAATATTTCAAGATCGATATGGCTTCAATCAAATCACGTCAGTTTTTCATAGTTAAGCGATCTATGCTACGAAAGAATTGGTGAAATAAGTAAATCTTCAGAATTTTTATCTTCCGGTCTGATAAAAGTTATGCGCCAATTACACGAAAGAGTGCCGAAATTCCCCGGCGCCAAAATATCCCAATTTACAGTGTTCCGAGGCAGTTGTTTATATTTTCAAGAAGATTTGGATCGATGTTGAAGGAATCATATTGAGAGTCTGCGGATAACTGCATTATCCCGTCAATAAGTTCAGGACAATTTCCCGACAGGGCGATTGCAAAATCATGATAACATTCATCTACTCTAACATCAGTACATGGTGTTGTGACGTCCCTGACAAATAAGGCAAACCAACTGCTGAGACATCTCCTAAGGGTTTCCTCGGTCTCGACTCCGTCACAAGAAAACAAGCTTCGACTATCATGAATGAATCTCAGTATTTCGAAGTTATTGATGAATAAATATTGGGTTACATTGCAAGTATAGGTATTGCTAATGTCATTACACATCGTGAAGAATTCCAATTGTCCCTGAGGGGCGTGGCACCAGATAGGTATAACACCGTACCTATCTCCCCCTGTATGGGGGACACACTCATTTGTTAGCCCTTCCACATTATATAAATCGTAGTATTGAATGATTTCATAAGAAACCCAGCAGTAATCATCGCATGGATTTGGACACTCAAGATTATGTTCAGTTAACGCATCTTGCGCCATGCAAATCATAGATAGGTAAGATTCGGTCGTTATCGGGAAAACCTTGAAACAGCCGATGCAGAACATCGTAGCATAGTCACAATAGTCTGTCGTTACAAATCCATTTGCTGCCGCGTTACAGTGACTTTGAGCCTGTACAACACCTAAAATATATATAAATAAACGGTATTATTAGTTATATAGAAATGGATAATTAAATATTTAAAGAAATTTTATGGTAGAATGAACTATTTTTTTGTGTTTTCTTTTATGACAATACCTTATCGTTGATAAAAACGACACAGTGAACTTTAAAGGATTTATGCAGCCATTTTCTGACATTACATCAGGGAATGAAAATCAAATATCAAAATGAAATCCTACCCAACGAATCCTCTAGCTTTTAGTGCTATTGGTTGGTTTTGGTCGTGATTTACGGGTAGTGTAGACTATACAGTTTATGTTTCAGAGGTAATTAGCTAGGCGGTCATGTTGTCTTGTGTCGCATCTCTAGCATGCGGCTTCACAAGGTAAGCCTAATATAATATACAGTATATACGTACATGTATATCTTAGGTCTACAATTTACATTTCCAGGTAAATGTCTATTATAGCTTTATGATATATAGAGAATACACGGATAGCATCGTATAATATAAGGTTTATTTTGGTGTGCGACTCAGGAATGCTGTGTCATCTCGGCTTTCCATGTCAAGCAACCAAAATAAACAGTGTATTCTATTTATCCTTCAACCAATACGACATTCAAAACGAAAGCAAATAACCAGTTATTTAGTTGGTTTTGCTCCAAGCGGGACACTTCTTTGATGCAGAGGAAAAGATTCATTCTCTAAACTAAATGAGAGTCTATTCCTTTTTCATTACCATTGGATAACATAAGCGCCTTCTCAAACAGTTCCAGTAATTCTATTCAATGTTTAATATCACTGAAACAATATGAAAATACTTAAAAACAATAAGTACTCATCGAAGATTTACATTACAATACATTCCTTTGCCATGAGATAAGAAAAAATACGACACCATTTATTTCGATATCTAGACTAGATTGCCTGCCGTAGTTTTTGGCGAGGTCATTACGACCTCGCCATAGGAGATTTTAGAAAAAGATGGCGATGACGTCACACAAAGGCACATCCGGGCGCTCAAAGGTACATGTACAACTCCGTATATCTGTAGGCCTACACATTAATTTTTATTTAGTCAAAATCACACATTGTAAGGTGTTTTACCAAGCAAGACTTGGAAAACAGTAATCGCTTATTAAAATGCCAGTATGATATTTTGGAGAACTTGGTATTTAATTTGTAGTTTCAAGCTGATATTTGCAATATTCTGTCAATGTTTATACGTAATGGCGACCGTGTTTTTTCTAGTGGCGGTCGAAAATAGAGTATAGATATAGTAGAATATACGAATACCATATGTTTATATCTGTATATTAATTGTTACATATTTCCATTTACATTTTTGGAATTAAAATAAAGCAACAGCTCTCGGATTGCCGTACTTTTTATTACAATAAAATATAAAAAAGAAAATCCTTAAGCTAAATCCTCGAGCTAACAAGATACCCAGTTGATATTGAAATAATAATAATAATTTAAAGTAGACTGATTTAGTTTTTGGCATAATCTTATAACGTCAAATAAATTACCAAGTAACATTAATAAATTAATGTATACTTTACATGAAACTGGATCAGTGTCTTTTAAATGGTTGTAATACATGCATATTTAAATTATGTTTGGATATATCAATCAACTTGCTGCTTTACAAAAGAATAACCACAACAAGAATTCCACGGAAGTGGATGTGTCGCCTGCACAGCATTACAAAAAATAGTTATTTACAGTTGAAAATATTGTTAATTAGGTGAAGTTATAAAGTCCCGTAACTCTTGCAAACATTGATGGATTTGACCAGTATCGAACCCATTTTTAAAATATCTCATTGATATAAAGCAATATACCAAATTTGGTTGAAATTGGGCAATAAAATACTAAAGTTATCGAGCGGAAACCATGGAATATATGTTTTGACGATTTTAAAGTCCCGTAACTCTTACAAATATTGACGGATTTTGACCATTATTGAACTCATCCGAGATCTAATTGATAAAAACAATTTATTAAACTTGGTTGAAATTGGACGATAAATATTTAAGTGTTCGAGAGGAAACCATGGATTTATCTGTTTTGACGATTTTAAAATCCCATAACTCTTGCAAAGATCGACGGATTTTGACCAGTATCGAACCCATTTTTAAAACATCTCATTGATATAAAGCAATATACCAAATTTGGTTGAAATTGGACAATAAATACTTAAGTTATCGCACGGAAACCGTTTCCTGGACGCCGACGTCAGCGACAACGCCGACGCCGACATAGTGATATCTAAGTGTCGCCCTTGCGTTGCAGGCAACACCAAAAACTTGTTAAAAGTAGACCAATTGACCAATTTATTCAAAAATGGTATGACTATATTGATAAGTTTTCTAGAGGACAGAAATATTCTGTATCTAAGATATTTTTGCATAGATAAACATGCCTCTTGTCTGTCTCTGCTGCAAAACAATACTTGTTAACTGATACTGTGGTCCCAGGAGCCTATAAAATCATTTGGCATATAACATCATACGAAACATTAGAATGGGCTCCCAAGATTTTGGTATGTGTCTCTTATTTTCCACCTCGATGTCAAAGGAATCCTCAAAAGTAAAACTGGAAGGAACACTAGCCATGTCTTATTGTCCAAAAACAGTGTTGACCTTAAAAATATATTCCTTCTATCATCAAGACCGAGCCATTTAGTACTTTCAGAACTTTGATTCTACTCTCCGCTAGACTTCGCTCCGATCTGAGCGTAACGTAACCTAGTGGTGAGAGATGTTACAAAGGCAGGTAATCCGGTCAATGTGATATCGTAAAAATGCCATGATTGCGGTGAATTTGTCTTCATTTTTTAGCGGGACTGAATGACGTTACATTCACCGGAATGTAAAAGTTCTGGGTTCACTTAGATCAAAGTTCGTCAGTTGTGAAGCGAATTCACGTGGTCGCATCGACGGATAAGGTATTTCGTATTGACGGATAAAGCACAAGTTTATAAATCAGGCAGTAGCTATCTGTCAGTATGTGGGGCAGTTTCAGGATAAATATACATTTTCTATATTTCAGTTTCAAAACAATCCATAAAACTAGTATTATAAGATACTAACCATGTATTCTCTACATATAGTCCAACTTGATCGTACTAAAAATGTAGAAAAAAATATTCCCAGCATAATCTGAAATTTTCAGTTTTGACTGCACAAGTCCTTTAACGAGACCCTAACTATATGCATGAATAGTAGTAATAGGAGAATAATGTTTTTCTTCGGGTACTCTGGTGTTTCTCCAACTTCAATCCTTAAATTACCATGGCGGTTGATAAGACGAAAACTAAACAGCCCAACAGCCATCAAATTTATCTTCTGACATGAAATTTAAGCTAAAAAATACCTTAAGTAAGCTATTCGCCCATGCACTGAAAAACAAACGTAAAAATGTGTTGTTTGAAGTGACCATTGAACAGGAATACCGACCGTCTCAAGCTTGTTGTATTAATTGATCTTGATGAAACGATACAAATCTTTATTAAACTAATACTTAAAAATAACTTTTACTGAAGATTTAAGAAAATAATAACCGTGGCAAAAAAATAAGTCATTCAAGTTGAATAACAGAAATAAAATAAAGCAACAAATTTTTGAAGCTTATATATAAACTACACTATTATTTTTAAACGGTTTTATCTTATTAATATTTAGAATGATATTCTAAGAATTTCGACTGAGGCTATGTACATGCTGTATGCCTGATACTTTTACATTGACATTATAACAGAGATACTTACCGATCTGAAGTAAAACTAGAGCGATATACAGCACTGTTTCCATCGAAATCTTCATGATTTGTCTTCTGCTGGTGTATCGAAATGAAATCCCGTGTTCGTAGACAGAAACTCAGGTAGAACAGATCTTTCATAAACCGATTCTAAATGGCAAATGAACGCTCCTATCATAATGCTTATACTTTTATAATGTAGAGGCGATGTTCATCATACTGCATGAATGCATCAGTTCCCAAAATTATATGGGCGGGTCCCACAATTATATGGGCGTGTCCCACAATTATATGGGTGGGTCCCACAATTATATGGGCGTGTCCCACAATTATATGGGCGGGTCCCACAACTATATGGGCAGGTCCCACAATTATATGGGCGGGTCCCACGATTATATGGGCGGGTCCCACAATTATATTGGCGGGTCCCACAATTATATGGGGGTGTCCCACAATTATATGGGCGAGTCCCACAATTATATGGGCGGGTCTTCGGCTGTCAATCAAACATTCCTGGTACTGCATGCTACGACTTTGAAATAGAGTACCCATGAGTTGGCTTCTTTTCGGTGAAATCTAAAGGAATATTAACTTATTCGTTTTAGTTTCAAAATATTTAATGTGAATCATAAAAAATCCTGTTGATTTTTTTGTGTGTACATAAATCCCACCATGTGGTTTCTAAGCATTCTGTTAGTAAAGACCAAAAGGTGTAAGCACATCACATTCCCAAAGTAGATGAAAATAGATTCTGCAACTCTGCATTTCATCAATTTAGAATTGGTATTATAGTCTATGTATTGAACTGAAAGTTGATAGTTTTACATCGTCAGTTATCTCCCTTGGTATGATATCAAAAGATTCCCAGGACTATTCACTGATGTCAGTATTAATTGCTTCTTGCGAATTTCTTTGACTGTTTATTGGTTTTTTAGGTCATATGACTTAAAGAGTCAGAATGACATATAGTCATTATGTTTCGTCCGTCGTTCGCCGTACGCCGTGCGTTAACTTTTCACATTTTGAACTTCTTCTCAAATTAGTTGAAACTTGCTTAAAATGAACCTGACATGGTCTCGACCAAATGTTGTTATTTTTCGGGTCGATCCGAAATCCAAGATGGCCGCTACAGCCACCATCTTGAAAACACATTTTGAACTTTAAGTTCTACCGGTGCGATTTAGCTGAAACTTGCCTGAAATGAGTCTGATATGGTACCGACCAAGTATTGTTGTTTTCGGGTTGATCTGAAATAAAAGATGGCCGCTACAGCCGCCTTCTTGAAACCCTATTTTGAACTTCTTCTCAAGTTCTACTGGTGCGCTTTAGCTGAAAGTTGGCTGAAATGATCCTGATATGGTCCCGACAAAGTGGTTTTTTTGGGGTCGGTCCCAAATCGAAGATAATCGCCACAGCCGCCATCTTAAAAACTCAGTTTGAACTTCTTATCAAATTATACCAATGTAATTTAGTTGAAACTTGCATAAAATGAACCTGACATGGTCCCGACAAAGTGTTGTTATTTTTTTCGGGTCGATCCGAATCCGAGATGGCCGAAACAGCATCCATCTTGAATAAAACATTTTGACCTTCTTTTCAGATTGTACCACTGCGATTTAGCTGAAACTTGGATGAATGATCCTGACAAGTTCCCGACAAATTGTTCTTAATTTTCGGGTCGATCCGAAATCCAAGATGGCCGAACCAGCCGCCATCTTGAAAACACATTTTGAACTTCTTTTCAAACTATACTAGTGCAATTTAGCTGAAACTTGCATGACATAATCCTGACATGTTCCCGACAAATTGTTACGATTTTTCGGGTGGATTCGAAATATTAAATTGCCGCCACAGCCACCATCTTGAAAACGCATTTTGAACTTCTTCTCTCCAGTTCTACTGATGCGATTTAGCGGAAACTTACTTGAAATGATCCTGACATGGTCCTGATAAAGTGTTGTTATTTTTCGGATGGTTCCGAAATTAAAAATGACCGCTACAGCCGCCATATTGAAAATGTATTTTGAATTTCTTCTCAAGCTGTGCCTGTGCAATTTAGCTGAAACTGACTTGAAATGATCCTGACATGGTCCCGACAAGTTGTTGTTATTTTTCGGTTTGATTCGAAATCCAAGATGGCCGCCACAGCTGTCATTTTGAAAACACATTTCTGTCTGAAATGATCCTGTTATGACATTGATAAAGTGTTCAGTTGTTAAATCTCTGGTTGAACCCAAATCCAAGATGGCTACCACGACACCATATCTGATTAATTTCCTATAGGACTATTGCCAAGGAAGTCAGATGACCGTTAAGACCCTTGGGCCTCTTGTTCGGATTTACTTTTAGTAAAAGTATTATGAAATAATTTAGTGACTTCATTCTTAGTGTTTATATAATTGATGAATTTATACTCAACAGTAGAAATATATATATATGTGTGTGTGTGTGTGTGTGTGTGTGTACATTGTACAAAAAGTTTCATATGAAATTTTATGTAACTAGTCTAAGACATTTTAAAAATGCAGATATAGTGTATGAGTGAAATCACTGGATATCAGGCGTATCGTGTGGTAAGAGATTTTATAAAACGAGTCTTGTTCGCGAGCTTTGGCAACAGAAATAAAGTCGAGCTTCATAAAATCTCATATCAATGAACACAAACCTATGTACATGCGATCCAACTGAAGCATACTACTGGGAAAATTAACATAACATGTTTTCATGTCCAATTATCGTTATCTCGGTATACATTTCTTTGTTGAGTGTTACATGTTTGTTGACATTGCATGTTAGATATGCCCAATTTAGTGCTTTTATTACTTCACAGTTCGCTGCGTGGGCATTATCATGAGAAAAATTAACTATCTCTTGAAACGGAGAAAATACATTGCATGTAATATTAGTCAAGAAATATTCGTTACAATCTAACATCAACGATGTGTCGATAATTTATTTAAGGGTGTTGTAGGATTAACGCCCACTACCTTTCCAAAACAATTTTTTAATTTTCTTAAAAACAACTAATACTAATAACAACAGAAAATGTGCATTGATGGCTTAAGATAAGATTACAAAACCAAATAATTGCAAGATTCCCTCCGTAATCTATGCTAAATGTGAAGCTTCATTTCGCTGTTTTGCCGTTGGCGCGGTAATATTCAACTACCACGCTGTATTTAGGATGACGGCGGGAAACATTAAACGACTCGCGTTATGAAAATTAACATCTTATGTTTTTTTATTATTTTTTTCCCCAGAAGATGATGATGAGTGTAGTATTAACGGCAAGTTAATAACTCCTGCGACTCTATAAACTTATCGATCTCGTTTCACATTCCCATTTTAAAAATTAAAAGCTGTTTAGGAAAGGTAGCGGGCCTTTAAGGATGTACTCCTCTGAGAAGTCAAAATTTTCTTGTATTTAACTTTTTTTCTCATATAGATTTTTGGAAAAAGGAGTTCATACCATGAAAGAAAATTGAAGAAAAAACATCTGTCGGTGTGCTCGTTTTAGAGCTATTGTCACTCAAAGATACCAAAATGACAAAAAAGTGGATTTTATTGGAATTTAGCCGTTTTGACCATATACAATAACATTTAAAGCCACAATTCCCTAATGAGGTGTTTGATATGTATGGATGGTTGTAGAATTCATTTTCAAGTAGTCTTCATTAAAGATATACCAGATATGATTAATAAGAGTCATATTTTTTCTCAAAATAACAACATATGCTACCCCTACCCCTTGATTTTGAGCTCCAAAATGCACCATTTCCAGCCATTTTTGTCAAATTTAACCCTTTATAGAAAAAGTTCTGGTATTAAACTTTTGTCAATAGTTTGCATTTCAATAGGAAAAGGGTTGTTCTTTCTAAATCAGGCAGAAAAATGGGGGGGGGGGGGGGGGGTGTTCCGTGTGCTTACTTTTTTGCCCCGTTTAAATATTGGTTATTTTTCAATATTTTTGACTAAAAAATAAAAGTGCTCAAATTACCATTAAAGGTAGAAATAAAGTGACAAAAGTGTATCATTTCACACATTAATGTTCAATGTTTTAATTAACATGAACCCAGTGAAGATTCACAGCAAAAATTAACTCGATACAGCTAAAAATGCTGACGCGGTGATGATTTAAGTAAAAACAATTTAAGTAAAAAATGGGAAAAACGGTGGCTCTACTCAAAGCCAAAAAGACACAATTTTAAAAGAAAATGCCGCCAAATGGGCCATTTCTTAAAATCGCTGCGTGAAAAAAATCTACTAAAAATAGAAATGTAATTTTTTGACAAAATTTGCTACAGACCAGATGGTAGAGATATTGATAAATCGTATTTGAAAGTATCATAACGTTTTTGATCTATGTCGAAACGAGACTTTAACGGGACTAAAACCACAGAAGAATACATCCTTAATACATTATCTAGAGTTTGCTTTTTTCGTCTGAAGGTAGAATGACAGACATAATTGAATTGCGCCCACATACATAATCAATTGTTATCTTTAAGACCTCAAGTCTAAGTATCAACTATGCTTATTTAATTAAACAGTTTTATGGGACCTGTTTTATGTCAAAAGCTCACTACCTTTCCAAACAGTGAAGTAAAGATTTTTTTGTATAGAACTCCTCAAATTGCTCTTTATCTTATTAGATGCATGTTCTTCCTAAAAATATTTTCATCAACTCCTCAGTGGTGATGAATTGCATTTCTTTAACATGTGTGACTTTGGCTCGGGTTTAGGTACAGTATACATGTTGTAACTGCTTAATCGTATTGATCAACGATTTGGAATTTCAACGGTATCAATCAAAATACTTAACACTGTCGTGAAATTTGTCAATATTTCTTGTTATATGTTTCGTAAGGAGTGTAGAACAATACATTTATGTCATATTTTGCTTCGTGGTTATGTAACAGAATTAGCCTCACTGAATTGTCCCTTTAATATCGAGCTGGTTCCAAAGTCGGATAGTGGATGGAGATACGATATGTTTGAGAGCTGAATCCGGAAATTAGGAAAGAGAAGTTGTTAGCATTACGAAGATTACAAGAAGAATTTTCGGAGACTAGTCGGGGTAACAACGCGTAGAGGTTGTTGGGTGTAATTTTATTATTAATTTTGTGAAAAATGTTGTAATTTCCTACGGGAAAGACAGGAAGCAGGTTGCTCTACACCGCTTTCCAAATATAGTGAATGTATGCTAGCATGAGACGGTAGACCAGTAATTATTCTAGCAGACTCAAACTGTTTTTCAAAAAGTTTGTCTAATTTTTACGTTTTCACAACATCAACATCTCCAGTATAGTCCAAAGGGATCTGAGAATTAGTTACAAATTATATAATTATGGACCCACCAGAATGTCCTAAGACCATTTTAGGCGTTTTAGGGATCTAGATAAAAAAAAAACCCGGTAAAACTCAAACTCTACATAGTATTATACACGTATATAGTACTATGTAGAGTATGTTTTTTACCAATATTTTATCTAGACCCCTAAAACGCCTAAAAATGGTCTTATGGCACTATGGTGGGTCCATTATCATATAATCTGTAACTTATTCTCAGATCCCTGTGGTATAGTTGTGCAAAGAAGCATTAATTAACCAGCTCTGGTGGATACAGAGCAGTGAGGTGTTAAATTTTTACAGTGCACGTAACCTCTTTGTCACCTACATGTAAATAGTGCATGAGTCACAATAATTGCAAACATTATTGAGATAGTTCTAGATATGATAACTTACATAACTTGTCAACATGTATTTAAATTAGCCATATTCCATCTTAGGCGGGGTTCCGTTCAATGCACATGCATGTATTATATGGATTTTATTGCAGCAGTTTCATTTAAAATGTATAATTAAAAAAAAACTAGATTTATATAAGTATGGCATGAAAAGCCGCTGCATCAACACATTTTGATTACGTAATCATAAAACTGCTGAAACTGATTTATGCAAGGCAATAGAAAAATTTTAAGTGTACGCCAGACAGGTGTTCTATAGATTTTCTGAATTTAATTACCAAAATTCATGATATTACACAATTTTTCAAGCTTTTTTCTGCAGCTACCATGATTTTAACATGTGGACAAAATCAAAATCAGACGATGTTTTGAAAAAAAAAAAAAACCCACCGTAGGTATATGTATTTCACGTCGGTTAGGACAGTTTTAAATCGCAGAAAAAAACGTTTAGAAGATATAATATACATTGGAAATATAATGAAATTGAATATAAGTACGTGTCAGATATTCAACGTTCAATCGTAAAATGCAATCCGATGAGACGTATCAATACGTCGTAATTCACATGTGAAAATCGTCGGTTTGGTAAAGTTATATTGTACACCAGAATCATCTAAGGCAGCGTACGCGTGTTAAAAACAAATGATATGAACTAGAAATATAATTAAGATAATAATTAATTACGTACCAGAAGCATGTTAAATCGTAAAATGCTTTAGTTCACGGAAAATTGACTGACTGAAATGTGGTTGTTTACCATCGTAACACAATCATGCCTGACAATGGTACGGAAGTGTATTAGGCTCACGTACGAAAATAGTGGTGGCCGCCAGATAAATTAAGTGGCGGCCGCCAAATAACTAAATGGCGGCCACCAGATAATTATATGGCGGCCGCCAAATAAAACATTTTCGTTATCCTGAAAAATATTTTCGTACGTGAGCCTAATACGCTTCCGTACAATGGCGAACTCATTTGATTTCTGTCTTACAATCTACTGCGAGCGACTAAAACTTGGTCATCGTCTGAAGCCACATACAGACAAAAATGCATCGCGAAAATCCCATTTCTTTTTGAGAACTGTAAAAATATCAAGTAATGATTATTATGTGAACAGGTTGATGATATAGTTATCTTATCATAACCAAAATTTTCATTGTTCTAACATAATTTGTAATTTAATTGATAGTTTGATAGTTAATTATTCATATCTACCATACGGTATAAGTCAATTTCTTTGTGGAATGACTACCAATTGTTATGATGCTCAATTCTTAACGTGTCACTAAAAGTGTTTCTTTTGTCGATATTTTCAAGGGGCGAGGGGCCACCATCAGACATTTATAACATATTTTCAAATTTGGATTTCCAAATAGAGAGCAATAAGTGTGCCACTTTGGACTTACTGATGGATTACCATCTACGGACATAATATACAGTGTCTACATTGTATTACCAATTTCAGCGAACTTAAATTTACTTTCTAACCAATGTGCCATTATTTTGTGTATTTATAACATGAAAACAAAATTTAAATTAACAGTACAAGACACGAGTACAAGCCATTCGAACTCTCTGTTTTGTGTCCTTCTAATTAAACCCAATATCAACGGTCTGAAAACAAACAATCAACTATACACAGCAGACATATTCCTATGAAAATTGGTGTGAGAATTCGGAGTAACTTGCCTGATTAAGTTTTGTAAGTCGAGTAACGTGCAAGATCCCGGAAACCTCAGCGAACCCCATCATTGGAAGACCAAGATCGTTGCCACAAATGCTCTTGAAGACGTCAGAAATATTTACAGTGTACCACATGCCGAAACAACACTGCGTACCAGACGCCATTCCCGTATCGTAAACGAACCATGTACCTTAAGCTTCCTAATTATATAACTTAACGGCACACCGGAGATGGACATTTGCACCCAACGACGCTTGCCAAACAATGATTACAAAGCACCAGGGACACTCGATGTCATCCATCAGGCCACAATCCTCGCAGTCATCGCCCCGAAACTAGTGTTATAGATGTGGTACGTGGAAAATTACATTGTTTTCAAGAGCATATACAGATGCTCCACCGCCGATAGAGTATAATAAAATGACATTCATCATTTTAACAATAATTGGCGTTTAATCGTGTATGTATGTCTCATTAACATAAAAAAAAATATATGAAATAATCTGTTTTGTCTTTGGTGCATGCGCAATCAGTACTTCATTCCATATTGTGCGATTTCGGCATGCAATTATTTTTTCATTTTTTTTTTTTAATTTTTTTTTTTTAATTTTTTTTTTATCTTGAAGTCAAATTAGAAGCTCAAACTTTTCAATGGTGGTAATGGTGTACAGTAGGTAACTTTTTTAACTGAAGAAAGTTACCTATATACATCTTGGATGGTACTGATGCGTCATGGTCCCGTCATCAGGTGAATTCTCCTTCCTTGGTTGTTTCGGCGCTGTTCACTAAAACCTGCGGAGGTCCGTCGACTTAGGTGATCAGGTCCCAGTCCAAAACCACTCACCAGTAACAACACCTGTTACTGGTGTTGTCCTCTCCACTGTTCCTCTTTCTCCTTCCACAGCCACATTGATGCCACCTCAGCCTCTCTGCAGAACCGCCCTATCAATCTTCGTTCAATGCCAGTGATGCCGATGATCCGCAGGGCCCTCCACATAAACTGCCCAACGAAACCACGACAACCAACCTTTACAGGAAGACACCACAATCTCCATCCTCGTTGTTGACAGTCTGACAGACAGACTTTGGTTGAAATTGCAGCCTCTGGGGCTCCATGCACCAAATGTCATTCCATGACATTTTTTTTTGGCGGGCGCCTTCTCAGTTCAGCCAATTTCCTTGCTTCTTCATATCTGTGGCTCTAACCATTCGTGACGTCCATTCCATTGCACGAACTTCCTTCTGAGCAAGATGTCCCCTCTGCTACTGGTTAGATGTCCTCTACTTGTTCCCTGTTGTCACTCCAAGCCCTTGCCTACCCAAAGCTACTGTTCCAACGATGTCCCCATGTTATAGTTGTGACTCTGCCCCTTCCATAGTCTTCTTTACTGACAATTTACGTCCTGTTCTGATGTTAATTAATGCCTCTCTTACCTTGACATCCCGACTGTCCCTCAGCACGAGTAACTGCCTGACCTTTGTCACCTTGAACTCCTCCATCAATGATGGAACTATAAAGTCCTATTCTGCCGAAGCTTCGTGGGACAGACAACCATCTCATCATCAACAACAACAACAATGTTGCCCATGACCGTGATATCGATAGACTGGTGCAGGCTCGCGTGGAGTCGGGAACTTATTATCAACCTTTTACTCATTCTAAAAGTTATGCCAGTGGAGCCGTTCTACAGACTTTTCACTCCATGGAGCCACAACGATAAAGTATCTGTCAAACAGTTACGACAAAAAGTTTAACACTACTTGCTTTATATCAGTGGCCATGTTAAGACATTTCTGATATTTCTCCGAAAGTAGTCAAATTTGAATCGGGGAGTCTCTCTGTGGAACAGTTTATTTTTAAAGAGGATCAATTGACGTTTAATGATGACAGATCTTTAGCTGTCAATAACATTTCGTGGTATCAAAAAAGACACCACATAGTCAGGATTTAATATAATTGTACCACCCAATTCTGATCCGTACATATTCGACGTACAAAGTCTCATCAACCCCAAAACAAATGTGACTCTCAAGTGTTTATTGCGTTAAATGCACCTTACAAAGGTCTAGTCAAACTGTTGCCAATATTCTTGAGCAATCAATTACCCAGTCAGGTCTATCTACAAATATGTACTTTGCTAAATCATTCGGACCTACTGGTGCCATCGTTGCTATAGCTAATTGGTGTGATCCCATGTTGTCATGAAATTGGGTCGTTGGAAGACGCAAAGTGTATTTTATGAACAATATATGTACATACATACAAAACACTAGCTAGATTCCTTTACTGACCGTGTTTTGAAGCATTCCTAGAGCACTCTTACTGAATGAATGATACTGATACTATTTTGTTGTTAATCATGTGTTTTTCAGTAGTTAGATAATGTGATAATTATTTTTGGTATTAAGCTCATAAATAATGTCTCATGTAGCAAATTGATCAATAAGATTTATAATACATGTAGAAAGATTTCTTTAAACATTTTTTTCTATTACTCACTATAGATGGCATACTGTAAAAATATTGCTTTTTTTAAATACTCATTTTTCATATCATTATTTGTTTGTTTGTAGCTGACGTAGGTTTCATATAAAGTAGGAAAATTGCTAGCAAAATTGCGAATTAGCAACCACAGTTTAGAAATATTGAGGCGGGTAGGGTAAAAAAGCTTCCCTATCCTCTGCGGGAATATTCTTTTAATTAATAGTCATACATGTAAATATGTAATTAATCATCATCTGAAAATTTGATACGACTCTTGTCTAAATGTTTAATATATGTTGTTTTTGTGGGTATGTATATGTGTGTTTTGCTAGATCGATCCATTTGTATGGATGGAAGAAAGCAATAAAGTTGAATTTATAGTGTTGGTACAAACAGATTTTGATTGTGTATATCCCTATCTCATATGGCTTATACACATGGTCTCGTTCCTCGTGTAATGTGTGTAAATAGACGTGAACTATGTGTGCAGGCTTAACTGACTGTTGTTCGAGTTATCTCCCCTCAGACTAAAAACCACACGTGTGTATTCCCAGTGTTGTGGAAAGCGATCGAACAGAGTCCTGAGCTTAGGTAGGTAATTGTCAATCATATATATATCTTGAGCAGCAAACTGGTTTGAATTTCGAACTAAGGTTATTTTGAGCTTATTTTTGAGTTGTGCTCTCTACATTCCGCATGATATCGTCAATAGTTAATCGTCAAACAATGATCAGGCCATCTGTATTTCTGATCAGTACATTGACCTAAAAGCACCGAGATCTTGCGTCACCAATAAATGTTTTGTCTTTCAACAGTTCTATATATCAAATACCATGTTTAAGTCACAGCTACAAATACTGGCAAAGTTATATTCAGTAGAAATATTGCTTTAATTGTCCGTCTGTTTAGATAACGGTACCAGTTCGTCAACAACTGAACAAGGGTTATTTAATTTGCAGAATACACAAGCAAGTGACTATTTGTGCAACGTGAAATAGATTTTATACATTTTAATGTTGTTCAAATCATTCTGACATGGGAAACGCGGACAGCACAGTATAATTTTGTACAGCACAAATATTTTTTTTAAGAATTACCCCAGAAAGAGCCCCACAATCACGGAGGTGTGTCGGCTTAAACCAATGACATATTCTTTTATTAGCAAGGTGAAGGCTAAATCAGGGTAACTAACGGATACTTGCCAATTCCGTTAATACACATACGCAATGTATAAATGTAGTCTTATGAAAGGATTGCAATATGCATGTAATCTTGTGAATCATGATTTGTATTTGTTATTGAAGTATATTTCTTCTGCATCTTCTAATAATTAATTTGATTAATATGATTTATAATACAGTAATACATAATTTATCATTTATCTTTTTTCTTTATTTCCTTATACATTATCAGTTTATACATTAATTGTAGCTAGGATTTATAAGTATACGTCCTTGATTGTAGTTTAATTTGTTTATATTTCTTTTACTAGCTGTTCCAGTCAGCATCACTTGAAGGGGGACAATTTAAATGTATATTAGCTATGCATATTATTATTTCTTAATGAAAAAAAACATAAGATGTTGTGGCCCTTCAGATGCAGTTTTCTTACAGGTGATCAATAGATTACTTTCATTCAGGGCCTGAATTGTACATCTACATTTGTATAGTGCACAAAAAAATTTGAAATCATTCCAAATACTGTATAAATTATAAATTGTACAATACGATGGAGTATGACTAATAGATATAAGCCAATGTGTCTATCAATGTTCACATGAAGTTCAATGTACTGCACAGTCATCAGAGACTATTTCCCAAATGATGAATTCTTCAGGGTGCAGTCATTTGACCATTATTCTTCTTGTAATTAAGATGCACATTAGATAATCCTTTTGATATTTGACAGGAAACTACATATCTAATATAAAAATCAAAGGTACATAATCAATAAACACACACCATAATGTTGTCTTTAACTTAATCTGTGTTTATTGTTTATGTGGAAATTTTTATTTTTGTGACCGTCCTTATATGCAATTTTATTTGTTCTTTTTATGGCTTGATAACCGCTCACAATGGGGTAACAAGATTGTCTCAAAAATGAAACAATATGTTTTTGTCTACACTGGTGTGCATCCCCATATTTATCACTTCAAGTCATTTGTATCCTACGGACATAATTTGTAAAAAGGTTCCAGCGCTACATACTTGGACACAAGGGTTGATCATGTGACAGCAGATCTCAATGAAGTGGGTCAAGTCAGCTTAATTAGGAGGGTCATTGACATTGTCTTATTGCTGGACTCTATAGCTTGTTGCCTTTTGTGACTTCCTTACCTCATTTTTGAAACAGATCTTATTATGAGGTGCAGGGATTAAAGTTTTAAAAGTCAACCCCTCCCCCCCCCCCCACCACCAATTTCAAAATTACAAACTCTTTACTTATAAAACCCTATATTTCTAACCCCATTTTAAGCTCGTTAAGTCCTTTTTTGTGTTTCATTGTTAAAATAGAACAAATCTAACTTGTGACCTGATACCTTAATTGTTCATTCAGATGTCAGGGAATTTGATATTTTGTGATCCATGATACTGTATATGTACAATGTATATAGGTAGACAGAATTACTTTAAATGTAAATTGTTAAAAAAAGTTGAATACATTAACTAAGGTATTTCTATCCATCTTGTGTCCTGTCTGACAACTACTGGTGTATCATATGGCGGGGTTTCCATGCCAACCAAGGACATACAGGTACATTTGATGTATTATATTCCATCCAACTACTGCCACCATCTCTATAAGCACCCCTTAATTCCCCTTTGTAAGGCCTCAATTTCACTGACCTCAAATACTGAAAATATGAAAACTTCAGGTTTCTTTATTTGATCTCTTGTGCCAATTCATTTATGACTTACTTTGTGAAATGATTTAATGAATGAATTTAGGCAGCATGTCCATCAATTTCGCTAGCCAAGGGTATTAGTCCGATTCTCTTTCTACTACCCTTGGTATATCTCACTTCAGAACGGGTGTTCCCGCACTGCGCCACCTGCTGGATCACCGCAGTTGCGCCCCTTCCATTTAGGTAATAATAAGCAACCAATTAAAAAGCTTGTATCATTGTTGTATGGTTGAAAAAATGGCAGCACCCTATGAAACACGCGTGTTGTTTGCGACAGATTCAAAATACCAATGATGAACATGTGTGTGAGTCATTTGTTTATTAGTAAGTTCGGACACCAGTTTTTGTGTTTTATGCAGAAGTTCTGCAATGTCCAATTTTGTAACAAGATCCCAGTATATATTTTAATTGTTTGATTTGTGAAACATAAACCCACACGTACTTTCCAATCTGTTTGGAGAACAACGTCTCCAAGACGTTCATTTAGCTGGTATAAAACATCTAATTGATTAAATAGATAGTAATATAACTTCGCTAGGAGTTGATGTTGACAGGCATGACATGCCTGATGCCTCAATATACAAATGTAGGTCATTATACTATCGCTTCAGTTAGTTTTGTTGACATATCAAAGCTGCGTTTTCATTGGACGCCTGAACCTAGCCGCATCTAATCAGAATTTGAAAGCAAAAACACCTGTTCTGAAGCGAGATATGCCAAGGGTAGTAGGAAGAGAATTGGACTTAATACCCTTGGCTAGCAAAGTTGCTTGTCCATATCTGCTTGTTCGACCCAATCAGAACCCCGCCCTACTTTTCCGAAACTAAAAATGAGTTTCTTAAAAACAGAAAGGGGACAGCGGTGGCTGAGTGTTTAAGATGTTCTAACATATTACCACAAGCCCTCCACCTCTGGGATGCAGATTTGAATCCCATGTGGGGCAGTTGCCAGGTACTGACCGCTGGTCGGTGGTTTTTTCTCCGGGTACTCTGGCTTTCCTCCACCAACAAACTTGGCACGTCCTAAAATGACCCTGGCTGCTAATAGGATGTTAAACTAATAAAACTACTAAAAACAATAATAATAAGAGAAAATACATATTGATGGCCTGAGATAAGGTTACAGCACCAAACAATATTGCATGTTTTATCCACGTAATGTATGTTTACAGTGAAGATTCATTTTGCTGTTTTGCTGTCTGTCACAGTGATAATCTACAAAGGAGCGGTATTTAGGACGACGATGCGAAATATAATACGACCTGCATTATGAAAATTAACATTCAATTTATTTTAATTAAATTGTTTAGGAATTGATAATTAGTGTAGTAGTGACTAAGTTAATAACTTTTGCGACTCTACAATGTTGTCAATCTTGTTTTATGTTCCCATTTTTTAAATCAGAAGTCGTTTCGGAAAGGTAGTCGGCTTTTAAAATCCAGGTTTTCTGTTATTATAGGTAACATATATAGAAGATCACGTTGGGATGATTGTATCTATCGTATAATTACAATCGATACATGCATGTATTATTATTTTGGAACTGATACTCGATGGTAACATCTGCTATCTGGATAGTACAAACACACGTTTCATATGAATGGAATTGAAATCCTCCTCTGAAAAATTGCATCCATCAACATTATCCATAATTCAGTACGAATGAGTTAATACGAAAATCTCGGTAATACATAACAATTTCTGAGTCCTCTGGGTACTTTTGTGTTGTTTTAAACCCGCATACATGCACTGTGAAGTGCCAAAACCAGTGTTGGCGAATTGTGACTTAGGTATGTTTTGATAATTGTTCACTATGTAACAACTAGGTTAGACTATAATTCATTTCTTCATTCTCTGTCCTTTAGAGATATATCTCAAACAGAATCTCACGGATCCATTGATATTAAAGCCATGCAAAACTTTCTCTTTGGAAACATTCGAGATTCTTTTTATTATGATTCAGAAATCTTATCATGATGAGTGTGATCAGCAAGTCCGTAACCATGGCAATGAGAAGTGCCGCCCGAAGAGCCACAATGTCAACAAGTGCGGCCACCCACACAGCAAACAAGAAAATCGGGGAGAAGTCGGAGGCAGTATTTGCAAAGGAACAGAAATATGGTGCCCATAATTATGGTCCTATTCCTGTGGCCTTGTGTCGTGCAGAAGGTAAGTAACAACACAAGACCCTGTGTCATGGAGAACGTAAGTGAAAACACAAGGCCCTGTGTCATGGAAAAGGTCAGTGACAACACAAGACCCTGTGTCATGAAGAAGGTAAGTAACAACACAGGGCTCTGTGTCGTAAAGAAGGTAAGTAACAATACAAAGCCCTGTGTCATGGAGAAGTTAAGTGACAACACAAGGCTCTATGTCATGGAGAAGGTAAGAAACAACACAGGGCTCTGTGTCGTAAAGAAGGTAAGTAACAATACAAAGCCCTGTATCTTAGAGAAGGTAAGTGACAACACAAGGCCCTGTGTCGTGGAAAAGATGGGTAACAACACAGACCCTGTGTCAGAGAGAATGTAAGTAACAACACAAGGCCCTGTGTCGTGGATAAGATAAGTGAATACACAAGGCCCTGTGTCGTGGAAAAGATGGGTTACAACACACGGCCCTGTGTCGTGGAGAAGGTGGGCTACAACACACGGCCCTGTGTCGTGGAGAAGGTGGGTTACAACACAAGGCCCTGTGTCGTGGAGAAGGTAAGAAACAACACAAAGCCCTGTGTCGTAGAGAAGGTAAGAAACAACACAAGGCCCTGTGGTGTGAAAAGGTGGGTAACAACATAAGGCTCTGTGTCGTGGAGAAGATGGGTTACAACACAAGGCCCTGTGTCGTGGAGAAGTTGGGTTACAACACACGGCCCTGTGTCATAGAAAAGGTAAGAAACAAGTCAACACAAGACCTTGTGTCATGAAGAAGACAAATAACAGCACAAAGCCCTATGTCATGGAGAAGTAACCACACAAGGCCCTGTGTCGTGGATAAAGTAAGTGAATACACAAAGCCCTGTGTCACAGAGAAGGTAAGAAACAACACAAAGCCCTGTGTTGTAGAGAAGGTAAGTGACAACACAAGGTCCTTATCATAGAGAAGGTAAGAAACAACACAAGGCCCTGTGTCATGGAAAAGGTGGGTTATAATACACGGCCCTGTGTCATGGAAAAGGTGGGTTACAACACAAGACCCTGTGTCATGGAGAAGGTAAGAAACAACACAAAGCCCTGTGTTATGGAGAAGTTAAGTGACACACAAGGCCCTGTGTCACGGAAAAGGTAAGTAACAACACAAGGCCCTGTGTCATGGAGAAGGTAAATAACAGCACAAGGCCCTGTGTCGTGGAGAAGGTAGAGAAGGTAAGAAACAACTTAAAGCCCTTTGTCATGGAGAAGGTAACTTACAACACAATGCCCTGCTTCGATGGAAAGGTATAAGTCATAGAAACAGCACAAGGCCCTGTGCCGTTGAGAAGATTAGTAACAACTGAAAAGAAGGCCTTTGTGTCACAGACTCATAGAGAAGGATAGTTACAACACAAGTTCCTGTGTTGTTGAGAAGGTAATTACATATATATAACATTGCATATCAATGTGTGAATGCAGTGTGTACTTTGTGTGTGCATGCAGTGTGTATTACATGTGTTTATGGCATTGTATATTACATGTGTGTATGACATTGTGTTTTCCATGTGGGTATGATATTGTGTGTTACAGGTATGTATGTCATTGTGTATTGCAGGTGTGTATGACATTGTATATTACAGATGTGTGTGACATTGTGTATTACAGGTGTGTATGACATTGTATATTACATGTGGGTATGACATTGTGTATAACAGGTGTTAATGAAATTGTGTATTAGAGGTGTGTATGATTTTGTGTATTACAGGTGTGTATGACATTATGTATTACAGGTGTGTGTGACATTGTGTATTACAGGTGTGTATGATATTGTGTATTACAGGTGTGTATGATATTGTGTATTACAGGTGTGTATGATATTGTATATTACAGGTGTGTATGATTTTGTATATTACAGGTGTGTATGATATTGTATATTACAGGTGTGTATGATATTGTGTATTAAAGATGTGTATGACATTGTGTTTATGATTTTGATTATTACATGTGTGTATGATATTGTGTATTACAGGTGTGTATGATATTGTGTATTACAGGTGTGTATGATATTGTATATTACAGGTGTGTATAATATTGTGTATTACAGGTGTGTATGATATTGTATATTACAGGTGTGTATGACATTGTGTATTACAGGTGTGTATGATATTGTATATTACAGGGGTGTATGATATTGTGTATTACAGGTGTGTATGATATTGTGTATTACAGGTGTGTATGATATTGTGTATTACAGGTGTGTATGAAATTGTATATTACAGGTGTGTATGATATTGTGTATTACAGGTGTGTATGATATTGTATATTACAGGTGTGTATGATATTGTGTATTACAGGTGTGTATGATATTGTGTATTACAGGTGTGTATGATATTGTGTATTACAGGTGTGTATGATATTGTATATTACAGGTGTGTATGACATTGTGTATTACAGGTGTGTATGATATTGTGTATTACAGGTTTTTATGACATTGTGTGTATGATTTTGATTATTACATGTGTGTATGATATTGTGTATTACAGGTGTGTATGATATTGTGTATTACAGGTGTGTATGATATTGTGTATTACAGGTGTATATGACATTGTATATTACAGATGTGTATTACATTGTATATCACATGTGTGTATGATATTGTATATTACAGGTGTGTATGATTTTGTATATTACATGTGTGTATGATTTTGTATATTACAGGTGTGTATGATATTGTATATTATAGGTGTGTATGATATTGTGTATTACAGGTGTACATGTATGGGATGTAGAGGGTAATCAGTACTACGACTTCCTCAGTGCCTACAGTGCAGTGAATCAGGGCCACTGTCACCCGAAGATCATCAAGGCACTCAAAGATCAGGCGGATATCCTTACACTGACGTCCCGTGCGTTCTACACCAACGTCCTTGGCGAATATGAGGAGTACATGAACAGTCTTTTTGGTTACGATAAAGTACTGCCCATGAATACAGGTATTGTTTGTAAAGTTCATAATGGATTTTAATCAAATTTGGTCAGAAACATCTCTGAGTTGAGGGGATAAGATTTTACATAGGAAGGACAGGGCCCAATAGAGTGAGTAGAGAGAATTCCTTTAAATCACTACTAGTCATAAAGTACTGAATGGATTGTGACGAAATTTAATGAGAAACATCCTTGGGAAGGGGGATTAGGTACCTGCCTGAATGTGAGATAATTTTATGATATGCAAAGACGGAATTGACCTCTAGCGTACTTGATGTAGGTGTGGAGGCTGGAGAGACGGCCTGTAAACTGGCCAGGAAATGGGCCTACCAGGTCAAGAAGGTGCCTGCTGACCAGGCAAGGATTATATTTGCTGACGGCAACTTCTGGGGTCGCACCTTGGCAGCCATATCCAGTTCCACAGATCCATCAAGCTATGCCGGGTATGGCCCTTTTATGCCAGGGTTCGGGCTTGTTCCCTACAATGATATAGACGCATTGGAGGTGAGCATACATAATAACTATGTTTTAATAAATTGGTGTAAGTAAAGAACTGTTTCTCTATGTTTTCTATGACTTGATTTTGAAAGAGAATTAAAATTTTGTTATTTTATTTACTCTAAAGATGCTCCACCGCTGAAAAATGGTATTTTTTCACTATTAAAAACAGGAGCAGACGATGTAGTATTTTTCTTCAGTTACAAAAGTTACTTAATTTACACCATTACCGCCATTGAAAAGTTTGAGCTTCTAATTTTACTTCAAGTTGAAAATGTAAAAAACAATTAATTGCATCCCGAAAAAATTCTGTGGCACTATATCCTATATGGAATGAAGTACTGATTGCTCATGCACCAAAGGCAAAATAAGTTAATTTGCATTATTTTTGTGTTAATTAGACATATATATACACGATTAAACACCAAGTATTGTTCAAATGATGAATATCATTTATGCTCTGTCGGCAGTGGAGCATCTTTAAACATCTACAGAGATTGATAGATAGACGAAGTTACCATGAGACTTTTGATATAAGAAAATATTTTCTATTTGATAGAAAGAACTACAGAATCCCAACACATGTGCTTACATGGTGGAGCCTATCCAAGGAGAGGCTGGTGTGGTCGTCCCCGACGACGGCTACCTCACCAAGGTCAGACAACTCTGCGACAAATATAACGTCCTCTGGATTGCTGACGAGGTTCAGACTGGGCTCGCAAGGACGGGAAAGTAAAAACAATTTACTATCATTGACTGAGGAAACAGTAAACTGACTTTCTTCTGCGAGCCATTTACTTTCAATTCGAAATTTTGCAATCCAAGTATTTTCACAAATTAATATCTATATCATTTATAATGATAAGAATTTCCATTTTAAATCTGAAAATATTAATCTTTCTGATCTTGTTTTGAAATGAAAATCAAGAAAACTAGTCTGTGTTGTTATTTATAGACGACCTGTTTTTATTTATATTTATAGACGATGTGTTATTATTTATAGATGCCAGTGTTGTTATTTATAGACATCTGTGTTATTATTTATAGACGCTAGTGTTATCATTTATAGACGCCTGTGTTATCATTTATAGACGCCTGTGTTATCATTTATAGACGCCTGTGTTATTATTTATAGACGCCTGTGTTGTTTAATATTTAAAGATGTCTGTGTTGTTATTTATGGACGCTTGTGTTATTATTTATAGACGCCTGTGTTGTTATTTATAGATGTCTGTGTTGTTATTTATGGACGCTTGTGTTATTATTTATAGACGCCTGTGTTGTTATTTATAGATGTCTGTGTTGTTATTTATGGACGCTTGTGTTATTATTTATAGACGCCTGTGTTGTTATTTATAGATGTCTGTGTTGTTATTTATGGACGCTTGTGTTATTATTTATAGACGCCTGTGTTGTTATTTATAGATGTCTGTGTTGTTATTTATGGACGCTTGTGTTATTATTTATAGACGCCTGTGTTGTTATTTATAGATGTCTGTGTTGTTATTTATGGACGCTTGTGTTATTATTTATAGACGCCTGTGTTGTTATTTATAGATGTCTGTGTTGTTATTTATGGACGCTTGTGTTATTATTTATAGACGCCTGTGTTGTTATTTATAGATGTCTGTGTTGTTATTTATGGACGCTTGTGTTATTATTTATAGACGCCTGTGTTGTTATTTATAGATGTCTGTGTTGTTATTTATAGACGCCTGTGTTGTTATTTATAGACGCCTGTGTTGTTATTTATAGATGTCTGTGTTGTTATTTATGGACGCTTGTGTTATTATTTATAGATGCCTGTGTTGTTATTTATAGATGTCTGTGTTGTTATTTATATCTATAGATGCTAGGTTGTTATTTATAGATGCTTATGCTGTTATTTATAGACGCCTGTGTGTAGACCATGAAAATGTCCGCCCTGACATTGTGTTGCTTGGTAAAGCTTTGTCAGGAGGAGTCCTGCCTGTAAGTATATCAAAGAGTTATCTCTCCTTGAATGATTCTGTATTTACATATTATAAAGTTATCTGCCCTTGAATTATTCTGTATTTACATATTATAGAGTTATCTGACCTTGAATGATTCCGTATTTAAATATTATAGAGTTATCTGCCCTTGAATGATTCTGTATCTACATATTACAGAGTTATCTGCCCTTGAATGATTCTATATTTACATATCTTAAAGTAACTGTCCTTCTTAGAAGGTATTAATTGTTATATCATATGTTCATACATCAGCATAATGTTATATTTTTAGCCCACCATCATCAGATGGTAGGCAGTTAAAGTTTGTTACCACTATTTCTCAAAAAGTACTGCAGGGATTTTTATCAAATTTCACATGTAGGTTCCCCTAGGGCCCTAGTTGTACATATTACATTTTAGGACCGATCAGTCAACAAGATGGCCATAAGGCGTCCATCTTGGATTTTGATAGTTAAAAGTTGTTATCGCTATTTCTCAGGAAGTACTGAAGGGATCGTTCTCAAATTTCATATGTAGGTTCCCCTCAGGCCCTAGTTGTATATATTACATTTTATAACTGATTGGTCAACAAGATGGCTGAACGGCTACCATTTTGGATTTTGATAGTTACCGCTATTTCTCAGAAAGTACTGAAGGGATCGTTCTTAAATTTCATATGTAGGTTCCCCTAGGGCCCTTGTTGTGCATATTGCGTTTTGGGACCGATCGGTCGACAAGATGGCCGCCTGGCAGTCACCTACAATTTTGATAGTTAAAGTTTGTTATCGCTATTTCTCAGAAAGTACTGAGGGGATCTGTCTCAAATTTCATATGTAGGTTCCCCTCAGGCCCTACTTGTGCAAATTACATTTTATAACTGATTGGTCAACAAGATGGCTGAACGGCCGCCATCTTGGATTTTGATAGTTACCGCTATTTCTCAGAAAGTACTGAAGGGATCTCTCTCAAATTCCATGCGTAGGTTCCCCTTGTACCCTAGTTGTGCATAATGCCTTTTGGGACTGATCGGTCAACAAGATGGTCTAACGGTTCCCATCTTAGGTTTGTTGTTTGTTGAAGTTTGTTACCGCTATTTCTTAGAAAGTACTATGGCGATCTGTCTCAAATTTCATATGTAGTGTATTTGAAAAAGTTTAAAAGCAGGAAAAAGATCACTATTTCCATTATCAGACATAAATCATTCTTTGGTATGCGCCAAGATCCCTCTGGGATCTCTTGTTTTAAAAGAAAACAATGGAATTTTCATTCACAATCTAATGAGATCACAATTGATACCCAACTGCAAGGCCTGATAACTCTAAAAAAATTACATAGCAATCGTCAGGGTAAAAAGTTCACACCCTGACTCATCCCCGATTTTCCACGGATTACTATCTCTGTTTTTGTATCTGGACTATGTCCTAGTAGCACAGTAGTAGAAGGCATTTTTAGGGAAAAAACTATGAACATCCAGGCCTACAGAGACTTAAGTTTATTCTTACTTTGTTTGAAGATTTGTAGAGAGAAAAAACCCAATTTCATAGCTAAACAATGTACTATTATTTTTAAGGACCAAAATACTAGTCTAATCTGTTGTCTCACACAGAGTCTTCAGTTTTGCCTCTGGAATATTGAGGATGATTTCAATTCCAAAACATTTTTCAGAAAGCTCTTGTCTATGAATATTCGGCCCATCATACTATGATCGGAAATACTTATCAAACAAATGTTTAGCAATAAATGAATATTTAAAAAAATCTAAATTGATGCTTTTAATTCAAAATTTTATAAGTTGTCAATATTTCCTCTTTGTAGGTATCGGCTATTTTGGCTGATGATCCAGTGATGTTAACGATACAGCCGGGAGAACATGGCTCCACGTACGGGGGTAACCCTCTCGCATGTAAAGTAGCGATAGCTGCCCTTCAGGTTAGTCTGGATCTACTGATTATTTTGTTGTGGACATATTATGTATACGTCAAGTTCAGATAAATATTATTATTAACGCCCCAGAGAAACCCCACTTGATCGGGGAGGTGACTTCTGAACTTTTCACATCCGTGCTGTGTCTAGTGGAAGGTGAGTCTGGCTCAATCACTTCAGTTTCATAAAATTTCATATGAAATGAACACAAATTTAAGATACATTTTATCACTTTACTACAACAGCATATATTTTGGAAAATCTTGCATCAAATGTACATTTTTATTGTTAATATCCATTATGAAGAATTTCTAATCAATGTAAATCGCTCCTGGTCATATTACAATAATGACATACAAAAATATTACATGGACAAAACCAATGGACATCTGGCGGATTGTGTGGCATAAATCTGTATTGTATGACTGTTCGAAAAACAAAAGAAATTTGAAAAATTTCAAGCATAATCAGATATCATATGAAATTGAAGGTGGCCATCTTGAATTATGATTGATGTTGTTACATATTGTAGGTGTTGGAGGAGGAGCAGCTGGCGGAGAGAGCTGATCACCTGGGGAATGTTCTCCGTAAGGAACTGGCGGAGCTCCCTAAGGATCTAGTGAAGACTGTGAGGGGAAAGGGCCTGCTGAACGCTATTGTCATCAATGAGAGTAAGTTATGCCTTAAAGTCAGTATACTGTAAACAGAACTTTTTTTGGGTGCGAAATATTTTCCCGAAATTCACAATCCAAGTAAATTCATATAAGTTTATCCCCATGAATTAATATCTACAAAATTCATATTGATAGGAATCGATCTTCAATTTAAAATCCATGAATTTTGCTCTTCGCGAATATGATTTGAAATGGAAATCGCGAAATTTAATAGCCATGAAAGAAAATTTGGCTTACGATATTAGTATTTATTGATCAAGCTAGAAAGTCAAATTTTTGTACATCCTTAAATGACTGTGGCTATTTATAGAACATAAATAAAATCTATAATTAAATTGCAGTCAAGCTTGTCTATAAAGACCACACAAGGAATAGAGGGAAATGGTCTTTATAGCCAAGTGCACAGGTTGAATTTTGTTGAAATTATTGGTCATTTGGAACCCTAGAAAAGTGGTCTTATTAAGAAGGTGGTCTTTATACAGAGGTGGTCACTAAGACAGGTTTTACTGTATAAGTGATGCAGTAATCATTACAATAGATTTTGAAATGCATATAATCAGAAAATTAATTTTAAGTTTGCATTTTCAAACATGCCCAAGATTTCGATATTACACAGAGCAACATGTTCTTTTTAAAAATGCTTAAGATTTCAATTTTACATAGAACTACATATGATTATTCTTCTAGAATTTTGATTTTTTCTGATTCTTAATTGAAAAACATTTTCAATTGTTTTTTAATTGAGATGATTTTTTAATCCAGAGCATGATGCTATGGATGTATGCTTGCGTCTCCGTGACAACGGCCTCCTCGCCAAGCCCACCCACGGCGACATCATCAGATTTGCCCCGCCACTCATCATGACTGAAAACCAAATGCAGGAGTGCATTAGCATCATAAAGAAAACCATCATGGAATTTGCATAAAACTTCACTGAGAAAACACCTGTGACCTCACTCCAGAATTCTGTCGTTTTTCTATGCAGAGTTACCTGCTCTTGTGTTACAGCAGGTTTTGATGATGTCATAAGTCTGTGATTGAAAATTTAATCATGTCATTTTACCCACAAAGTGATGATGTAATATCTCATAAACACATGATGTAATCATTACCTTCCTATAGAAGGGCAGACAAGTCTGTACTACAAAAAGACACAATATATGGGGTGTTTTTCCAGGGGTTACTATCACTGTCGTAATATCCAACCCTGGAATATTTGTCATATCAAAACTGAAGGTTCTGTCTGCAACAAGAGATGAGCTGTTAAATTGGTCCTTTTGTTACATCAAAAGAATCAAATAATGGAACATTGTGGTTGGCTTTGTTACTTTGAAGTTAAGAATCATTCTCTGTAATCTTTAAAGGCAGTTTCTGCTGGTCTGTGATTTCTCAGTTTTGTACTCCTGAACTGCCTTCAGTTTTACTATGAGACACATTGTATGCCAAGGGTGGATAAAATGATAGTGATAGTAACCCCTGGAATATAGAGGATGGTGGGTGAATGACATTTCTTTTGGTTGGTGGGCTTGTCTATCTTCTAATTAATCAGCATTTATGGTTTGAGAATTGAGATTAACATGCAATATTTGTGCCTGGGGTTGTGCCTGGGGTTTGGATTAAATGGAGTGAGAATCATTATTTTTTCTGAAAAATTAATGTCTTCAGTGCTCAAGAACAGATTCCCTGGTGGAATCATGTTTAATAATTAGTTTCTCTATACAATGTACTAATTATATGATAATCTATAAAGACTTTGCGAGAAAAAGGTGTGTTAATGTGGTAAGAATACATTGAAGAAGCTTTTTATCATTTGAAGAATTATTAAACGGAAAAAAAAAATCACCAACACCACTTTGTTGGAATAAATGGCGAAAAATAGACTTTTGAATAATCCTTAATCCTTTTTATCGGAAATTTAAAATGTCTTCGTCATAATATACATTGTATAAGTCTGGTATACACACATATAATAGTATAGGTGAACAAAAAGAAAAAATTTCGATGACATATAATAGTAGTTTTATTATTCAAGACATAAAATATATAGCAGGTATTTTTTTTGGTAGATACTTGACACCTGATACTCTGTATTCTGGATTTGCATATTACAGAGTTATCTGCACTTGGGGGTAGGTAAGGATTGTGACGTTGTGTTTTCGCTAGCGTAACGTCATACTTTTCAGAGAAAATGACGTGATTTTGGCTCACAAAATAATGACGTAACAATCGATACCTGCCCGCAGGGGAGCTAACTCTGTAATATGCAAAGACGGAATTGTTGATATAGTGTTACTACTACAAAGTTGTTTAATTTTGCTGTTGTGGACAGGAAGTTCTTTTCTGAGATTGTGAGTTACTGTGTAAAGTACTAGAAACATGTTTTTATCTGATTGATTTTTAAGTTGAAAAGTTAACAATTTTTGTAAAAGCATTTATTTTTATATATGGAAAAGATCTGATGATTTTGACATTTTGTTTTGAAATTCAATCATTAGAATTTTGTTGTTAGATGTGAAATGTCGGTATACTTCAGGAAAATGGTGACATAGGTAAAACTCTACTCCATGCATCACAAGCTGATTTAGAGTACAAATGTACTTCTGAACGATTCTGAATGATAAAATCAGCTTTCTTGTGATAGTAGTTTAAAATATTATTTTGTTGTTTGTATTTTTGTAATTAAAGATGCTCCACCGCCGACAGAGCATAAATGATATTCATCATTTGAACAATAATTGGTGTTTAATCATGTATATATATGTTTAATTAACACAAAAAATAATATAAAACAATTTATTTTGCCTTTGGTGCATGCCCAATCAGAACTTTATTGTATACACGATATAGTGCCACAGAATTTTTTCGGGATGCAATTAATTATTTTTTTATATTTTTAACTTTAAGTTAAATTAGAAGCTCACATTTTTCAATGGTGGTAATGTTGTAGAGTAAGTAACTTTTGTAACCGAAGAAAAAAACTAAATCATCTGCTCTTTTTTTTCAGTAGTGAAAAAATATTATTTGTCAGCGGTGGAGCATCTTTAAATTAAATGTGTCAAAAGTACAAAATGCATTTTGGTGCAGCCATTTTATGGTTGGATATTGGTAGGAATAATATTTACCAGCATACAATCAGTGCTATGCCCCATGTATATTGAGATTCTTATGGTTAAAATTGATTAATAGGAATAGCTGCTAATTTTTAGTTTCAGTTGGGACTTCTTTTACTCGAAAAGCAGGAAAGCTAATAGGTAGAGGAATACAGACTCATCAAAGGTTGGTCATTGATAGAATAATTCAAATATCAAGCTTTTCAGGGTTTTGATACAATTGAAGTACTCTGTATTGTAGCATATACAGGACCATGGATGCAGTCAGTTTGGCAAATGATCGAGGACTATTCAAGGAATGCAAATTTGATTTAAAGGTTTTCTATCTTGGCTTTCTTTTCTTGATAAAAGTGTTGATATTACATAAGATTAATCTGTATACAGAGATTTATATAGATAATTATTTTCCCTACAGCTCTGTGTTGTATGATCAAGGAAATCATGACATGAGTAATTTTGTTTGGACACTATTGAAGGAATCAATGTGCTAATTGTGCCTTATGATTTATCAAGAAATCCAATTTTGAATGATGTTTATATTTTTGTTGTTGTTGAAGAACTACACCAGCTTGTCTTGAAAAGTGCTTTTGAGGACCTACATATCTGTTACTACATATGTACATCAAATGTAATCAGGGGCTTGGTTACGACCATATATGCTATTGTATTTCGGTTATTAAACAAGGTTGATAAAGTCAAGCCCCTGTGATCATTCCAATCTATCGGAGTTACTCCCCTTTGTTCGCGAGATGTTCTCTAGTCTTCACAGAATGAAATTAAGAGAGGCGACTCTTGGTATATCAGAATACCTGTGGTAAAATTTAATAGCAATAAAAAAAAAAAAAAAAAAAAAAAAAAAAAACCCATTATGTGGAGGTTGAATACTTGTTGGTTTCTGAAATAATAGGATAAATTTTTCCGTTATAGGAATGAGATTTTTTTATTAGCTAGAGCTTGTATATGTACATGTATCAATGAACCATTGAGGCCGTATACACATTATGCATAATAAAGAAATTGTGATGTAAATTTGATATGACTATCAATAAAAAATACTTAAATATGGTTTGAAATTGTCATTATTTTCTATCTCGCAAATGATACAAATATCTCTCCTTTACATTATTTTTTTTGCATTTAGTAGCATCCATAAGGGGTGTGAATTCGAAATTGTAACATGGGAGTTAATTTAATTATATTCATGTAAACAATTTCTTTCCTGAAACCATAAGTGTCATACATTGGTATATTTGATCATATGATAGCCAAAGCAACAAGTGAAAACCTGGACGCATTGATCATGGAAGATTTTAACATGGACCTCCTAAATACAAATTACTCAAAATATTTAATATAGGAAAATTCGATATTGGAATATCACTTAATTAGTCGACTTATAGTACCCACAGGGATCTGAGAACTTATTACAGTTTATATAATTATAGACTCACCAGAGTGCATGCTCATAGACCAATTTTATGAGTGTTAGGGGTCTAGATAAAAAAAATCGGTAAAAAACCTTGTCTTCATTAATTTAATGTACTATTCACATGTATAGAGCAGTGGAGAAAAACCAGAGGTACATGTAAGTTATCAAACATATTCGGCCTCACGATTCAATTCATAGCCTAAACACACCAGACATTATTGCTTAATCTATCCATGTCTAGATTGGCAATACCTTCCTTGTCTCTGCCGACGGCAGAGAGATCACCGGTATATCCTGTTTACAGGCATTTAAACATGTTATTTTTGCATAAATATAAAGTTTAAGCATAATGTCATGATTTGACATTGTCCGAGTGAGATTTTTTCTAAATAAGATATACTGAGAATATTTGCAAGATTGTAAATAAGCAATTTTTTTTTAAATCATCTTCAATGATACTTGAAAAAAACCCGTTTCAAGTGTAATTATAATTTTTGACAGCTTCATGACTATCATTGAACTCTGAATATCAGAAGCCAAAGTTGTTTATAAACATATTTCAAATATCAAATTTTAAATTGTTGTTAATAAGGAGCTGAATAAGCCATCTGTTTCTCTGTCCATTTTTTTGATATGGCCTAAAACATTTTAGCGCACCCCTTTTTAATAAAATTACCTCATTGGGTAAGTAATACATAAAAGCAATATTAATGAATGCATTAAAGTCTCAATCTACACCAAAGCCAAAAATAAAAACAGTGGCGGGCAGTGACGTTGCATTCCAAGCGGTATTTAGGATGACATTGGCAGTGACGGGCGGTAACGGTGCACTCCATGCGGTATTTATAATGACATCGAGTTACCGGGCAGTGACGGTCCACTCCAGACGGTATATAGGATGACATTGAGTTGCCGGACAGTGATGGTCCACTCCAGGCGGTATTTAGGATGACAATGGAGTTGCTGGGTAGTGATGGTCCACTCTAGGCGGTATTTTGGACGACATTGGCAGTGTCGGGCAGTGACGGTCTGCCCAAGGCAGTATTTAGGATGACTTGGCAGTGCCGGGCAGTGACGGTCCACTCGAGGTGGTATTTAGAATGACATTGGCAGTGCCGGGCAGTGACGGTCCACCCAACGCAGTATTTAGGATGACATTGGCAGTGCCGGGCAGTGACGGTCCACCCAACGCAGTATTTAGAATGACATTGGCAGTGCCGGGCAGTGACGGTCCATCGAGGTGGTATTTAGAATGACATTGGCAGTGCCGGGCAGTGACGGTCCATGCTAGGCAGTATTTAGGACGACATTAGCAAAAGTATATATTTTTAAAGTTGTATGGTCTATAACTTTCGCTCTTTTTGTCATAGTGAAAACTATTTAAGTGTTATACATATTTTTCTCCGTCTGTCTGAGGTTTAAACTTTCTAATTTTACCACTTTTTATAAAATTGCAGCTCTGGAAGTATCTTTAATTATAAAAGTAAAAAATCTTTTTAACGTGTACACGTGAAAAATAGGCTCGAAAGATGCCGAATCATTCCGAACTCTTCCGAACATCGTCGCGACAATCTCGAAGTAAAACGAGAGTTGTGAAACCAAGAGAAAATATCAACAATTTTTCATAAACAAAATATGTGGTCGACCTCATCAGACTCTATCTACAGAGAAAATAATGCTCGCACATTACAATATTTGATACACACAACATTTTACGGTAATGTGTAAATTGGATGTTTCAAATACTCAATCTGTGGACATATACTAGCATGATTTGCTCATATAGGCCAGAAGGAAAACGTAAACAAACACATGTGTGCTTACGCTAGTTACCTGGCTGACCACGTGCAGGTCTTGTCGAACGTCAGTCACGTGATACGATTAGGAATCCGACAAAACCCGAAGTCACTGAACATGGCGGTGATTGAAGGCGCTTTATTCAAAACCAGGAATATATGATTCCTAGATTTCGGCTCTGTTATAGGCCGACATATGCTTTTGGGGAGCTAAATCATCAAGTTACATGTCAATGTTTAAATATCAAATGTTTAAGTTACATATCGTTACAGTGAAATTAGCAGCAATACAACTTTAATCAACACAAAATTTGCATTTTTTGAGATGTTCAATTTTAACAGGTCTGGTATTTGTGGTTAATGAAGCATGTTAAAACCATGGTAATACAAATTTGAGTTACTAACCCCCCCCCCCCCCCCCCTCCCAAAAAAATGATAAAATAAAAGTTTTCCACAACATAATATACATATATATATTATGTAACTTTATAGAGATCAGCCGAAAACTGTGAAATATTTGGAAGAAAGAACTGAATCGAGGCCTGCATATGTTCTGTACAGTTTGAGGTTTATCTCGAGATTAAAACATAGCAATTCTTAGTTAATACATGTATTTTGATATAAACCAGATTGTTTGCCTTTGTATATGAGATCGGGTTTCTCTACCAATGTGCATTCAACCATGACAAATCCAATATAAACAATGACAACATAGACTTATCCTGCCTGTGTTATATGTGATGAATAGCATTTATGCATACATCAATGTAGAAGAATGCTTTTGAGTGGAACAATTCCTATTTGTAAATTTACTATAACTGTGTCCATCTACAGTGATAGAGGGATATTATTTTCTCAATATAAGCGATAAATAAAGTGGTTTTAGTGACGTTTATTACTGAAAGGACTAAAAATATATATTTGTATGAACATGTGCCTCATTTGATTTAATACTAAAAAATAAAAAAATAAAAAATAAGTAAATAAAAAAAAATCCTATGTAGTAAAGAAATGACACACGAAACAAGACCAATCAGGCGTTTGCTAGGAAGGATCCTACTTAAGTGACCGTAAAATTCCAGACCAGTTCAAAACGTACACCCCCCCCCCCCCCCCCCCATCCACTGAAGAAATAGAAGGATTTAAAAATGTCGACCTCTCTCTAGGGACTATAGGAACCTACATTTTGTATTTACCGAGCTTTAGTTGACTATCACTGCGTCAGACGACAAAACAGCGAAATGAATCTTCACTGTTAACATAGTTTACGCAGAAAATCTTGCATTTGTTTGGTATTGTAACCTCAACTGAGGCCATCGATATTTGCTTATGTTAATATTGTTTTTAGAAACTTTATATTTCTGGTTCGGAAAGGTAGTGGGCCTTTAAATTTCTTAAATGATAATTAGTGTTAAGCTGTCTAAGATGTTTCTTGGATATTTAGTCATCGTTATTCGTCCGTCGTCGTCTGCCGTCCGCTGTGCGCCGTCCGTCGTGCGTAAATTTTTCCTTTAAAATGCTACTCCTCCTTAACCGCTGAGCGGATTTCATCCATATTTGGTGTGAAACATCATTGGTGAAGGACAATCATATTTCATATAAATGAGCCTGGTCCGACCCCTAGGGGCTGTGGGGTGGGGCCCCGAAAGGGCAAATTTTCTTAATTTTAGCTTTAAAATCCTACTCCTCCTTCATCCTTGTATGAATTTTATCCATATTTGGTGTGAAAGATCATTGGGGAAACACAATTATATTTTATATAAATGAGTCTGGTCCGATCCCTAGGGGCTTAGGGGTGGGGCCCAAAAAGGGCAAATTTTCTTAATTTTAGCTGGCCCACTTCCTGTCTCCGATCTCAATGAAAATTGTTCTATGGGGTTTTAATTGATGCTGAACAACATGCAAACATTTTCGTAAAGATTTTGGTCTTCCAAGATCGCCGCTGGCCCACTTCCTGTTTTAAGGTTTCAGTCTCCGATCTCAATGAAATTGGTCTATAGGGGTTTTAATTGATGCTGAACAACATGCAAACATTTTCGTAAAGATTTTGGTATTCCAAGATGGCCGCTGGCCCACTTCCTGTTTTCAGTCTCCGATCTCAATGAAAATTGGTCTATACACAGGCGTCTGCTTCTGGTTTGATAAAAAATATAATAACCTACCCCTACTATATGAACAAGGTGAGACACTCCGATACTTCAACTGTGGAACGGAATTGGAACTCTTCAAGCGAGCAGTTGCAAGAAGCAATTTGATTGGTCAATTAATTTGATTAACCAATCAGATTGCAACTTGCAAAACTGCTTGCTTGAAAGATCAACTTCCGTTCCATAGTTGATGCATCGTCCGCTACTTGGATACTTTGTGTCCTGTTTCATATTAAAAAAACCGTAACTTCGAGACAAAAACCTGGCATAAATTGCAAAAAGAGGATTCTTAATTAAGGTACGTTGATTAAACGAGCGGACACTCAATATTTTCGTCAAATTTGGTCTAATTTCAAAGTGAATTGGAGCGTACCCTCAACTTCCGGTTCATGGAGTGTCTCACCTTGTTCATATAGTAGGGTAAGGACATTGTTTTTTTCCAAAACCAAATGCAGACGCCTGTGGTCTATAGGAGTTTTAATTGATTCAGAAGGGGGAACTTTAGGTAAGGACAATCACATTTTATAAAAGACCGAGGTAAGACCCATGGGGATAGTAAGATTTGTTTGTTTGTTTGATTAATAAATGTCCTATTAACAGCCAGGGTCATGTAAGGACGGCCTCCCATGTATGCGGTGTGTTGCGTGTATGTGTGAGAGGTGCGTGTTTTGGGAGACTGTAAGACAGAGGTCCAAAATGGGAGCTTTGCTGAAATTTGGCTTTAAAATCTGACTCCTCCTTATATTAATCCTTAAATTGGTTACAACCATATATGGATGAAGGGCTACCAAGTTTGTTCAACAAATGACATTTACCTATTTCAGAAACTTACATATTCAACTAAGGAGTTCCTTGTATTGTTTATATTAATCGTTAACCAATACTTTATATTGTGACTTTTTTTTTGTGCCATGAGTCAGATGACAGTTAAGGCCCATGGGCCTCTTGTTCTGTAGTGTATTTGTGTCAGAGCCCAATGGTGATATTCCGGAAATTCCACAAAAAAGTATCAGAACAGAGATGGGAATCTTGATATTTACAAATGAAGAAACACAGAAAGCATTATTAAATCTCAATGTTAATAAATTCCCGGGACCAGACGGAGTACACCCACGACTTCTCAAGGAATTAGCAAATACAATTGTATTGTCATTAACAATACTATATAATCAGTCTATAGAAACGGGAATGGTACCAACAGCATGGAAAGAGGCGAATGTATGTGCAATCTACAAAAAAGGGAACAAATCAATCGCTGGAAATTACAGGCCCGTCAGTCTTACGTCAGTTGTATGCAAAATAATGGAAACGCTTGTTCGGCAACACTTGGTAGATCATATGAAAGCCAACTCCTTGTTCAGTAACAAGCAATATGGTTTTATATCGGGAAGATCAACAACTCTTTAACTCGTTACAGTTCTAGACCAATGGACCAGAGCACTAGATAATGGAAATTCTATTGATTGTATCTATACCGATTTTCAGAAGGCGTTTGATACCGTACCACACAAAAGATTACTTAAAAAACTAAAAGCATATGGAATACATCACACTGTCGTTAAATGGATAGAGGACTTCTTAAACGATATGAAGCAGCGATTTGTAATTAATGAAAATAATTCGGCTTGGAGACCCGTCACATCTGGAGTTCCACAAGGGTCTGTAATAGGTCCGATATTGTTTGTTGTATACATAAAAGACCACCCGGATACTCTGCACTCTGAGACATATCGCGGATGACACGAAAATATTCAGAGTTATCACTGAAGAAAATGATTAAACCATTCTACAAGAAGATCTCCATAATATGGTGGCATGATGTGATACCTGGCTCTTGAAATTGTATCCTGGGAAATGTGTACACATGCACTTAGGAAGGACAAGTGTTAACGATTGCACGTACTACCTTGCTGATACAACTCTAAAGAAATCACAAGTGGAAAAAGACTTAGGAGTAATGATCGATAGCAGTCTCGAATTAGAAAAACCATAAATCAAAAGAGCAAATATGATGATGGCAATAATAAGAAGAGCATTTATAAATTTGGACAAAGAAACCTTTCTATTATTATGGTCGGGACCGTACGACCAGTTCGACGAATAGGGGTATTCGAGGAATCCGGGTTCGAGTTAGAGGGGTTTTACTGTAAATCATTAGTGAGAACTCATCTTGATTTCGCATGTGCTATCTGGTTTCCGTACAAAGCGAAATACATCGAAAAAAATCGAAGGAGTACAAAGAAGGGCAACAAAGCTGGTTGCTGAAATTAAAAACCTTTCATACATAGACAGACTAAAATATCTACAGTTACCAACATTAGCGTTCAGGAGACAGCGAGGAGATATGATAGAAATTTACAATATAACCAACGGAATGTACGATCGTGAAGCCACGGGATTTTTGAAGATGTGGAAAGATGTTTCGTCGCGGTCCGAAAATAGAGGAAATTCTTTAAAAATATACCCTCAACAGTGTAACACTGTAAAGAGAAAAAACAGTTTTTCACTACGTACTGCAGCGGTGTGGAACAACTTACCAGAGAGTGTTTGTGCTAAGAACTTAAATTGTTTTAAAAATGAACTGGATAGACATTGGAAAAATATCGATCTATTTTATGATTTCAAGGCTAATTGACAACCTGAGGTGATATTACAATCAATAACTGTATTCATAAAGTATGTACAGAATTTGAGTCTGTTGTAGAGGATATATTATCCTATATCATATTTCTGTCATTAAATGTTGTTAAATGTGTATGGCCCCTTCAAGAGTTCTAAGACTTGTTTACGAACATGATACATATTATCGATTTTGTGTCGCACGTCCAATATGTTACACCACGCATAAACACATGACACCAAACGCCATATAAACCCACAAACTATGCTACATCCAAAAATATCCAAATCTACGAGAGTTAATGTAGCTTGTTTGTTTATAGTAGATTTGGATTACATTTTAACTTTTTTAGTTATTCACATAGTCTATTATATCGGGGGCTGTGGTGGCCGACTGGTTAAGATGTCTCGAATCGACATATAACCACAAGCCCTCCATCTATGGGTCGCGAGTTCGAATTCCAAGTGGGGAAGGTGCCAGGTAGGTACTGACCTGGCACGTCCTTAATAACCCTGGCTGCTAATAGGATGTTCAACTAATAAAACTTAAAACCAAAAAACCTTACCCCGAGTCGTATGACTTTTAAGCTACTTGTACTTTTTGTTTAATGACTTGCTAATTTTAGAATGAAAATATCAATAAACAATATGTAAAAATGGCCCTTTTTAAGACAGATGATTCTGTCTATTATTCGGTAATCATTTGGTTTCTTAAATCAAATTTCCAGAGAATTTTTGATATTTTTATACTCTGTGTCTGTTCCATCAGATATACTTATGATGATGTCTAAAGCCGTATGGAAAACATATAAGTTGAAAAAAAATATTTTAAGAAATTCACAAACAAAATATATTAAGAAATATTCAAGTTAATTTTGAACAGATGAATTATGAAGGTAACATTCACCTTAAAAGTTTAAAAAGCTAATTCAGGTAAAAAAAAACTTGACCTGAAATCTATATAAACGTTTTTTTGTGTCAAGTTTACTTGAATATTAAATGAAGTTTTCTTCGTATGAAATTGATCTCAATTTCAATTTCAGGTAAATGTGTTTTAAGTCAAATTTTGCTGGTGTAATGTATTAAGTGAGTGATGGCTATATAAGGAAAGTTTTGAAATAATGTCCTTTTCATTTTCGGATTTCGCTTTGGTTTCAATATATTTTACATGTAAAAATGACAAAATTATTTCTGAATAGGTCTGAATATAAAAATTGAAAATTTACTTATAGCTAAAAAAAAACCCACTATGTTCTACAAGAATGTTTTAGTAAGAAATTTAAATTACGAAATATATCACCTAATGTTCATAATGAACAAAAGTATGAAATAAAATATTTCTGCTTGAAATTAAATGAAACAATTTTTTTTTCATCCATAAATGCATGAAGGGGAAGCTGAGATATTTATGTCCATAAAGCAAAATATGAAATTAAATATTTATATTTGAAATTAAATGAAACAATTTTTTTCGTTCGTAATTGAATGAGGGGAAAACATTTAAGTCTTGCAGGTATTGTGAAAATTTAAGGGGGCAACCCCCTTGTGGATGTTAGCCCGTTCTAAATAAAGCCGAGGAGAAAAAGTATTACATGAATATATACGATCAGGTATATATATAGGTATACACAGATCAGGTCAACGAACTATGTGTGTGGAAGTGATATCAATGCTATTAATGGCGATCTTGAAACCATCATCAAAAACTCACATCCTGCTTTGAAAAAGAACTGAGTAAATTCACTAACATCTATCTTGGATAAACAGTTATAGCTTAGAATGCATTTCAAGTCAGTCATTTATTATAAAGAGCAAGTAGCGACGAAGCAGCCTTATCTAAAATGAACTAAAGCAGAAGATGACTTAGAAACCTTTCATCTGACAATCTAGTTTCATTTTGAAGATGTTGTCCGCTTGCCGTCTCCAAACGCATATCCTAATGCCTTTCTGTCAGATTTCCAAACATCATCTACACGTAAAAAAATCAAACCGAACAGCCAAACCTTAAAAGTTGAATCCACCTCTAGCTATCAACGAACCATTTTTTTCCGAGCGAATCCTACCATTTGTACGTATTCTTATAATTTCCCCCAGAATGCTAGTATCCTTATTGATGCTGGAAAACAGCCTTTAAAGGTTTCAGTCGAGGCCCAATCCTGATTAGACTCGCAGCCGTGGGTCTTCTCTTAACGTTATTCATCACACACTTGGTTCGAGTTGACGTCATCGGGCTTCACTACTCGTCTAGAAATAAAACCCGCTATAACCATCCATGATTTATAAATGCTCCACTTCCATATTCTACGATTCAGGCTAGAGTTACCGACATTGATGTTGTTTACTGTTCTCGGTGATGTCTTCTGAAAAATGAATTGCAGATCTTCTGCAGTATATCACAACAAACGGAACGTCCAGGAAAATATGAACTTTAAAGACCTTTATATAATTTATACTAAAACTACATTATGGAATTGAGTCTGATTGAGTATTTATTATGTTATTCATTATCGTCTTATATCTTATATATTCCCTTGGTCATCTGCCTTTTTTCCTTTTATTTAAAATATGGCAATGTTATCTGTTAAAAAATCATTCGTGAATGAGAAGATTAAGGTGTATGACACTCTCTATCTTGTATATGTTTATTTGTTGTATAGCATTGCTATGGAATACTTTAAAAAATAAAAGAAATGTATTGTTGTATGTTATTTCACATAAATCCTAATAACGTCAGATTTGTACTACAATCCTCGACTTTTTTTAGAGCTGTAGGTAGCAGTAGGTAGGAAACCATTAACAGGCGATCAAAATTTTGAGCCTGCGATTATGGTCAGTTTTATTGAATAAATGCATCATATACTTGCTTGTAATTAGTAACTATAGTTTTCTATATTTAATTTGCGTATCATTCATTTGAATGTGTAATTTTACACTGTATTGTAAATATATATTTTCTACAATGAGAGCGATTTTATAGGCTTGACCTGTTACCAATTCTTTTGACATAACATCAGACAATATTTTGAAAAGAAAACCGTTGCCATTATCAGCATAATTAACATGACTTCATTTCGCGATGTCCGTTAAAACAAGCTCATGGTGATTATCTTTCACGACATGAATTGGTTTTCCTTTACAATTTATATCATTTCGCAGTGTTTTTTCCCAATTATTAATAAATAAAAAGCTACTAAAAGGTAGATTATTGGAAAGAAAGATGGTATACAGTAGTTTAACTTCTAGGATCACTGACCAGTTCCGTGGTGACCCAAGAACTGTACGCTACAGACAAAATCAAATATTATAAAAAGAGTGTTAAAGATGCCCTGTCGCCGACAGAACATAACGACACGCATCATTTAAACACTAATTTGTGTCTATTCATGTATTTATGCTCTAATGAACATAAAATTTATAAAAATAATATAAACATTATATAACATAAAAATAATGTAAAATGATTTATTTTTGCTTTCGGTCCATGCTCAGTCAGTACTTCATTCCATATAGGACATAGTATCATGGATTTTCTTCAGGACGCAAATAATTGTTTTTAATATTTTTTCTATATTGAAGTAAGTCAGATAAATCAATAGTGCTAATGGTGTAAAATAAGTAACCTTTGTAACTGAAAAAAATACTAATTTGTCTGCCTCTGTTTTTGATAGAGAAAAAAATATCATTCATCACAGCTGTAGCATCTCAAAAATGATCAATTTCCATGTTTGTTCCGATAATGATATAAGACTCTTTCATATGTGGATATTAAGGATAGGGATATTCTACCCGGGGGTAAGAATGTTGTAAAACCTGAGGCTTGCAAGTCAATTCTCTATAAATGAAAACTGCGTGATATTTTCAACGCAAATTAAGTTTGTAAAAGTTTGTATCTTTTAAAGTAAATTCAGCCTAGTTTCTGAAAAACACGGTTAAAACTGTACCAAAAACTACCAATAATTTTGTAGAGGCTCTGATGTCACAAGGCTTTATTGTTTTGGTAGCCATGCAACACAGCTTCAGGCGACATGGGTGCATTGCCATAGACCAGTAAGTATTACAAGTGTAAGTATGAGAGGATAGAAATGAAATACGCATAATAGCACATATGAATTTTATAAATTGTATACAAAAGCGTTCACTAGATATGGTTTGTAATTATGTACATTTCTCATTGTCATTTTTATTCATATCTCTTTAGTTTCTGAATTAGTTGGTTTAGTTTTATTACGGTAATGTCACGGCGATCGATTATCTCGTATCAATAGGAAAATGAATCCAATATGAAAAATAAATAACCTTTTTTTTTGATAATTCATCTTGAAGCTTTCTCATATATTTTTTAAGGGTGCTAGGTAAATGATTTATTTTTATTTATTATTTTACAATTCGTTTAAAATTCTCTACTACAACTAACAGTCAAAACATATTTTAGCAATTTTATACTCTGCAGTTTTTAATTAATCAGATATAGTTTTGAAAACACACACATTTATGGACTTTTTGCTTGTTTTTTAGGTTTAAACTATTATTGATACCCCGACTGATTAATCAACTTGTTTAAGTAAAATATATTTGCTCGTGGCGAGTAATATATCACGATAACTTGTTTTACATACGACCTGCTACTCTAACAGGATACCTGTCTGAGTCTTTCTAAAGACACATGTAAATTATTCTTTATCAAAACGTATGTTTATCTCATTTCATATTTTTTTCTTTCCTAGTATATACATGCAAATGCTTTTTGTTGGTATTTTGATATATTTTGTGGGTTTTTTTTATCATTAAATAATTTTTTTCATAGTTATTCCGATTTTCGTGTTTTATTAATTTCAATTCCATGGCAATTAAAATGAAGTTTAAATTTATCTTAAATGTATTTACACATATTTTTTTCCCATATAGAAATATCAGTCTAAAATGCATCAGTATAATTATTTGTATGCCCAGCTAACCTATCTGCAGTTTCTGTCACCCTAACAAAATTTGACGGTCCAGCATTGCACTTGGAAATTTTAATTTCTAAAAAGAAATCAGGTTTGAAAGTACAACTGTACCATAAGCAGTACCAAAATCGACAACAATCATCACTATTCGACTTTCATTTCGAAGACAATTCATACATTTTGTACACCTTTGTGTCCTTATGTTGCATGGCTATTTGTCTGAAGAAGGTGACATGGCACATATTGTTTTCAAATCATCACATATGAAATGTTCACTATTTATGTAACAATAGTTTTAAAATTAATGTTTTTCCTCCCAAAATGCCAATAAAATACCCTATAATTTATTCCAAGTTTACTGTTCTAATTTATATTCAACTGAAGCCCAAACTTGTCTTAAACAAATAATCTCTGATTATGCTAATTATTGAATTAAGACTTTATCAATTACTTTTGAAGGTAATAAGCCTAATTTATCGATGTTACAAACATTAATTGGTTGTATCATCAGTTTATGGGATTAAAGTCATGATGACCTTCGTGGTGTCAGAGAGTCGTGGTGACACGGACATCAAATGCGAAAAAACTTAATGTCTTCTACCAAAACAATTACAACTGCCCATAAATAAACCTCAGTAGCGCACAATGGTTCTTAAGAAAAGAGAATTGTCCCGAGAAAATAAATGTTTTCGTGAAATTTATCGACATGTGTTATGCTTTAATAAAAACATTGTCCCTTAATCCGAAGACATACAGTGTAGACCAATACGGCTCCGTGGAAGATTGTAGCTTCCCTCGAGATCCGGATAAATTATACACCCTACTCTGCAATTAGGCTGACTTAAAACACCAAATACAGCTAACGTTACAGTTTCGTCCATTCGTCGCCTGCAATTTACCTTTTCTCGCGTGGACAACCCTCTGTGAGACCAACGCTCACTTCCACTGCTGTTTTTTACGACTCTTTACGCATGCGTTGATTTTTGAAACTGACACCCGGTAGCTCAGTTGGAGTTCTGCTGTCACTGCAGCTAATTGGATCTTTGAATAACATTATATCTCAGCTATGAAACCAGTAAATAGTAAACATCTTTAATCGCACGGAATTAATTTGTTAAAGAAAGCGACTCGTTATCCAGTTTTTGTCGGTTTCACTACGTGTGGCGTCCACCAGTGATCCTTACCAGGGCTATTGACAAAGTAATTTTTGACGGCGCGATTCGGCAAAACCGTTTGCAGTTGATTTGAATTTAACCACTAGTTATATTAGATACCTGGCGGTATCGTACAATTGTGTAGAACAGGTATCTGATGCTTTTGCGATAGTAAATTGCTGAGACAGAAAGTTGATGCTTACAGACATGCATCACTAATTATTTCGCAGGTGAAATACACAAGATGATAAAAAGACACTAATGAGAAAAAAGATAATCTAATTAGTTTTGACAAAGACTACAAAAAAAAATCTATTTTTTTATGATATTAAATTAAAAAATAAATTTAAATCGATTTATTGTCTACACAGTTTAGCGTTATGTTCATTAGAACATAGCAGAATTAAGCCAGTTACATTTCTTTTTCTTATAATTACTAAGTGTTTGTTATATATATATAAAGCATTCCTATAAAATTACTTGACTTAACTTTCATAGCAGCTTCTTAATCAATTGTTAAATAGTACTGTCTTTTTCATGTCACTTTTATTTCTCGTTATTATCCAGTGTATATTAATTTACCCATTGAAATATTATTGTTAATTTACAATGAAAAAGACTTCATTAATTTACATTTCAAGAAAATTTCGATTCAGTAATAAATTGAAATAAGATTTGACAACAGGAAAAGACTATGTAAGTTTTCTCTTAGGTGACAAGCCTCATTTGAGTTTTTGAAACAGAGTCACTATTACCGTGGATGTAGAAATCTTATATATATTCAATGCTTACAGACATATAAAATCAAGCATATTCTACACGTACAAATGTCTTAAATTTGTCCCCTGACCACACAAAGGTTCTAGACAATGTTCTGAATTTTAATTTTACTGTCTATAATTAATAATGTTTTTCTTTAATAATTTTGACCAGTCTTAAGTAGTGATCAACTACAGAGAGAAACGGAAGCGTAAGGTCGTCTTGTCCGTCTCACATGGTTCTATGTGTATTTTCAATTCGTCCTCGCCGAACGAAAATAAACTCACCAATTGTTACCCTGTGTGCTATCAAACGCTTGAGTGGTTTCTGGACAAGTTACAGCGGTTTCAATTAATGTCAAGTGATCCGGGTCGTGCGTACTGTGGCCGTTACAATTCTATTACATGATACTTTAAAACGTTGATATGATGTTTCAGCAGTCATGGTCTTTGTGACGCTTTGAATTGCCACTATTTCCATAGTTACCTGGTTACCGTGTCATATTGTTTCCTGTTATACGGGTAAACTAGTACCCCGAGGGTAAGCGTGGATGACAACTGCTAGTTATACCCTTCCTAACAAATCCAAATCAGATACAAAAGTAATACCATACATAATGGGTTGTAATTTTCATTTTCATATCAGATCATTTTAATGTGAAAAAAATAGTTATTCAAATACTCAAATTCAATGTGAACTTTCGGTATGGCAGAATAATTTTTTTTCAATTGGAACGTCATGATTAAATAATTAACAAAGCATGCAATAACTTTTTTTAAAAATATTGTTCAAATTCAATGTGAATTTTATGTATCACATAAAATCAAACAAATAAACAAATATATTCCTTTTGCAATTAATAAAGAAACTATGCTTTTTGGGGAAACTAGATCAAAATTGTATATACCATAGGATTGAATGAAATAGCTATTTATACATATTTTGTTTTGCCATGTGTCATGCTTGCACTATGTATACATTTGTGTATTTCTGTGACCTGATATCCAATTTCTGGCCGTTTATTCTTTCCTTTTCTCTCCTTCCCCTTATGTTAATTGTTTATTTATTAGTTTATATACCATCCCTCTTCATACCCTTATTCCCCTTTACCTCCTTCCCCCCTTTTTCATTCGTCGTTCTTTTACTTTTCTCACCCCCTGCCCCATTTTCATTAATAATAACAAAAACAATGTAATTTCTAGTATATGAGAGGAAAATGTCATAATGAAATAAAATTGGAGTAATGTGCATGTGGCAAATGTAGTCTTTGTTAATAAATTGTTTGGAAAATAAAAAATAAAAAAAAAGTTCATGATTAAATGATTAACAAATTAAAAGCATGCATGAACTTAAAGAAATATTGTTCAAATTCAATGTGTATTTTCTGTATCACAATGAAATCATTTTAATGTGAACACGATGATTTAATTAATATTTTTTTTAAATGTTACTCACATTATATGATTCTAACATGAGTGCCATGCTTACTTTGATGGCTAAATGTTAAACTGTATTTATTGGTGGGCCTAGTTTGTTGTTGTATGATGATTTTCAAATAAACCCAAATAACAGATAATGCATCAATTTATTGTTCTAGTATAAAGTATATTATCTACATATGGAAAGAATGAGTATAAATGTTTGCTGGAGTTCGTGAGAAATCTCGAACGATAACTAAATCTCGAAAGTTTTGAACGGGCATACTGTAAATACATTCTTAATGCTTTACATTATACTCTTATTAAATTGATAACAATAGACATCTGTCGTATGGCAATGATTGAGTTGTGACATACTTAAATAGGGTTTCGCATTTTAAAACGACATGCTAGTAAATGTGCAATGTACTCCTTTAGATAGTCATTGGTACTGAGTTTGACCAAAGGTCAGTGTGTCCGGAGGCTCCTATTGTCACTTACTATCATGGTATATGACAAGTTACACGTGTATTTATATCGCCGCAAACACTTCTCTCAGAAAAAACCGAAACGTGTCATAGCGAAGAACGTTTTTCTTCTACTGATCAAAGACGATGAACTGACCATAACAAAGGACCACCAAACTGACCACCGGTGATCGCGTGCTCGGACGTAGTTAATTAGACACCAGCTGGACAACTGACCGAAGGTGTTTAACACTGAGTTTTTATGAAGCCAGGTCAGATTTTTTGAACCACGCCCCTGTATTTATTCTCGCGTTTAGCTGGAAGGGCTGGATAGTTGATGACCACTGAGGTGGACATTGATATTTACGTGTGGACATCTTAATTCTAAACTGGACGATGGTCAACACAGGGCGACTTCTACAAATTACAGGTTCATCGTACGGTTTTCACACTGGCGTTGTTAAACGGAAAACAATGCTTTTGTCATTATTTTTTCTCTTAGAAAGCCAACAATGGTATCACGTTTGATAGTTAAACATAGTATTATGAAAAAGAGTATTTTTTATCTGAAAAATGAAAACTGTATAAATTTGACTTTATTTTAATTTGTACATGGGAAATGATTTCTTAATAAGACCGATGCTAATGCGTTCTCTATTGTGATATAACAATTGTGAAATAGATTTTGAAATGTAAAACTTAAACTTTTGTTTGTTTGTTTGATTAATTAACTTCCTATTCACAACAGGGTCATGTAAGGACGGCCTCCCATGTATTCGGTTTAAAGGGTGTGTGTTATGCGAGGTGCGTGTTTTGGGAGACTGCGGTATATTCATGTTGTGTCTTCTTGTATAGTGGAACTATTGTCCTTTTTTAAGTGCTATATCTCTGAAACATGCTGTCGAAGACACCAAACAACACACACAAAAGTAAATTTTACTAATTGTAATACTAGTAAATAAATGAGTAAATAAACATTATATAATTTCATCACATTTATAGACCGTAAAAATATCTATTTTTGAAAGATTTGTGAATGATCTAATTTTGGTTGTATCTAAATTTGCTTTAAAGGTTTGTTACACAAAAACCTTTTTATAAACTTTCTGATATTTTGACCCCATCAATGTTGGCTGACACACGTTTCACAGCACTCCGCAAAGCTGTTGTCATTCGCAAACACCAAGATGAACTGGTAAATGAAAAGAAATTAAAAAAAAAATACCAAAGATATTTGTTTTTGTATTTTGCGTTTAACGTCATATTAACAGCCAGGGTCAGTTAAGGACTGTCTCCTATGTGTGCTATGTGTTGTGGTGTGTGGATGTCTTTATGTTTTGGGAGTCTCTGGTATATCCATGATGTGTTGCTTTGTAATAGTGCAAACATTTTTTACAGTGCTATATCACTGGAGCTTTCCGCCGAAGTAAGCTGGATTACAGTTTATCACAAATATATTATAAAGAATCTAAAGTGAAGCAGCTGTTAACATACCCAAACATTGTAGGTATAATTGGATGTGCTTTGTTTTATAGGATATCTCTACAAATAGAACATATCGGATACAGATCAACTTTTACAACAAATTCAAAGCATAGCTTATGTGATATGATCGGCTCATGGTGGAAAGGGAAAGTGTCCTAAAAGTTTGATAATAGTCAACAGTCCAAGGCTTATTATGGAATTCTAAATTTTTGTCCTAGAAATCGGTTTATTTCTATAAAGTAACAAAATAGATACAAACATTGTCCACAGAAACAAACATTGTCCACAGATATATACAGACAAAAATATATATGAAATTTTATAATGATCAAATAAGTATACGATATGTGTGAAATTAAAAACTTTTGTAGAAAATAAATCTTCGTAACAACAATATAGTATTCTTGTGCTGTCATATAGTTTACAATGTGGCTAGAAAAATAGGACTGATGTATGTAGCGTCAATGCTGGCTGACAGACATTAACATATAAATATATTTCTTTGTTTTCAAACAATAGACATTGACGTTGCCTATTGAATTAGAAAAAATGCCTTGATAAATCGATGGAATCGTACATTAAAACGTCAGTTTTGCCATTTCAATTTCATTCCATCGAATAGTATGGGCATTTAATTATATTTTATAAGCCTTGGTGACACTATTCTTTTTTAAATTCCATGTGGTTATATAATGGTTATGGTTATAAGATTAGAAAACTTTTCCATGCAGTTGTTTGCAAACAAAAGTGATTTTCCTACCCATATGAAACGTTAAATGAAATAAATAAGATAGTAGAATTGCATCTTTGAAAGATAATTCAACAGAGTCAATATTTCAAAATAATTTAAATGTATGGCTGCCGATTCGACTTGAATGCTGAATTAATCCTATTTTAATTATTTGTTTACTGTGAGGACTGACAAAACTTTTAATTCTGTGGATACATTCGATATCATGTTATCATATTACACAAAAATCTAAATCGTAAGCAAACATCCCAAAGTAAACCTTCACCGTGATGCTTTACTTTGTTAGATCGTAATCAAGAATCAGAAATATCAACATTAGTCATTAAAATAATTCCATGATCTGTTTTACGTAGCAGAAGTCACAGACGTTACCGCTCGTGTTTTCCTTCCAGCCATATACCCGTAATCGTGTACGAAGGCGTGGCTAATTATAGAGTCGGTGGACGGTGAGGAGACGGAGGGGGTTGGTGGGGAGATGGTGGACGTGCCCACCCGATCTTCACAGAGATAAGGCAGCACTGTCGTCTGCTGTTTCTGGTTGACTTGTAGATCGGTCATGACAGCGATATACAGGTCTGGTGCGATACCAGACGCCGAAACCTTACTGGAAACAATTCACATGAAACTCTTTCAATGTAGATGTAAGACAAGGCCATTCACACTGGAAACCAATCCTCGATTTCCAGTGACATGTTGTTGGACAGGTTATGTGTAAATTTATGAATTAGTTACTAGCAACTAAAAAGGCAATGATAAAATGTTAAATCATATACTTTTATTTCATTAATATTACTGAACAATTTCTTACTGAAAATTACTATTTACCCAATGAAATGTGTCAATTTTATACGTAGATTAGTGAATACTAAAATATTTTTTTATATTTGTATAGTTCGTCTCCATATTTGTATAATTATAAGAATAAACAAGTCCCACACAGTATATATATATGTAGAATATTGTTTTAGTTCTCGAGTTCTACGTTGTTACGTAAGAAAAGTTATTTGCATATATTCTTATGTTATAATTAAGGAGATATAACACACAAAATTCAGGATGTATCCTTATTATCAAACGCTTCGTTGTTTATTTAGTATTTAGTACATCACATGATAATTACTAGGAATGCGATTGGATAACAGCCATGATCTATTTTGCGACAGTTCCCTGTCCTTCTTGACTACGGGAGACTATACCTGACTACGGGAACTATACCAAAGTATATTCCCCCGGGAATGAGCACGCGACTAAATATATGACGTCATAATGAATGTCATGTGACGTACTAAATCTATTATGGCCCTTTCCCTGGGGAAGAGTTCTCATATAGTGTTGTCTGGCGAGGTATAGTCCCCTCGTCTTCCACTCGGGGACCATACCTCGCCAGACAACACTATAGGAGAACAGTCCCCTCTGGACAGGGCCATAATAGAATATTAGAATACACTCTAATTTTGCGTTTTATTTCCATAACATAAACGTGTATCATATATAACATATATGTTAAGCCTGAAATAAATTGTTTACATGTCTTTTAAAATTGAAAATACTCTTATAGATAAGGACAGATTTTACATCGGAAGTCATAAACCATTAAGTCATATGTATATGCCACAACTGTGGGAGAATATTGACATGTTATTCTCTCTTCGGTAATCTATTGAATACCATAAGAATTGATGAATGTATACAACAACTTCTCAGTACTGCCCTAAGTCATTTTGAGTTATTATGTGTACTTGTAAAATTAAAACGTATGCATTTTAAGTATTATAATTCTCAAATTGTTGATGGTGAATAACGTTATAAAAAGTGCTCCTTTTAATTCTTAAGTATCCAAATTACGGAATATATACCTTAAAACAATATCTCTCCACTAAAATATCACTTCTTTCATATATGGACGCTCGAACTCAAATTCAAATATTCCGCGATAAATTGTACAAAAGATCAAATGAATGCACAAGTGTCAGTATAAGAGTCACTGAATGCGAAACTATTAATTTAGATTATTTTTCAGTAACATGTATGATTTTGGTCAATTCTAAAAAATAATTGTTATATGTTATTTTAAAAAGTCCACTGCAAATATGCAAATACGATTTTTAACATGCTTCTACATGCATGCATGTAATCATGCTGAGAGGGCGTATATAGGCTTTGTCTGCTGCCCGATCCTAATTGATTCTTTTGATTTAATAAAATATATTTTAAATGATAGACTATGAATTAACGAATGTGTTGAAAAGAACGAAGAAGCTAAATAATGATTATAAATATTTAAATATCAAGCGAAAATAAAGTTAGTTTAGAGTAAGACATAGTAGTTGTAGACATAAACACTAGAAAGTTGAAATAAAAGCCAATATCAGCAAGTCAGTTTTAATTCATTTACAGCCAAAATGTTCTGAAAACTATTTTTTTTTAAATTTATATTGACAAAGTACAATGTTCATATTTATTGAATATGAGTTTATGTAATTGTAGTTTTAAGTCTTTTACAGTCGAAATAATTTGAAAACTAACATTTTTTTTATAAACATGACCAAGAAGAACATTTATATTTATTGAATATGAGTTAATATACAGAAGTAATCAGTTGATTGCAAATATGATTGCTAGAGTATATGATCAAAGTTTCATTATTTTTAACATGACATGACCGCTGTTAAAAAAAACATAAGAGAAATGCTTCTGTGTGCTTTCATGGGTAAACAACAGACCTAGCTGACTGAGAGACACCTTTAATTCTATTTTATTGCCAATTAATTCAGCAAAGCCATCAGCTCCGACCATTTTTCGGACTACACGATGACCAGTATCAATGTCCATATTTTTAAAACTGCTCATTGCAGTTTAAGCTGGCCAAAAACTACATTTAGTCTCCCATAAATCAGAATTCACGAGGAAAGATAAATTCATCCTATTCATGAGATGTTAGATAATCCCTTGCAAAAATTAGCTATTTGCATCTTTTTTGATCTGTCATCGATAGCGCGTTTGCTAGTTTGCACGTGTAGTCACGTGCGCGACTACCGTTACTTTAGTTAGTCCGCGCACGTGTGCAATTATAGAGGGAGCTATGCGTGTAATTAAGCGCTGAAGTTCTGGTACGAACCACGGCGAGCTGCTCTAGACTTGAAGCTATGTAGGATATGCCACTCTAGCAGCAGACAAGAGTTGTGAGGCTCGTGTCCGGATCATGTATCAAATACAGGAACCAATCAAACACCCAGTCTGATCGCGTATTAATCGGCAATGAACACAGTTTGGTTGACCAATGGGAAACGTCTGTTTCCTGTCGCAAAAGGTCAAAGGTCATCAGCGCTCATATATTTCATCATAATTAATATTTTTCAATATAAAATATCCAAACTTATCTCTGCGTTTAGTTGGTATCATCAATTTAGAATAACTCTTTATATGAGTGAACTTGTCAGACTTTATTCGCTGAATTCAGCACCGTTGAGTTATTTAATATCAATAAGAAGAGGTAATGCACGTACGAGTGGATGTCAGCGATGAACAAACACACAGCACAAGAGGTAAGTCGCTTAAATATACAGTAATAAACATGTGCAATTACAAATCAGAATGCATTTAGTGATGTATCTCATACCCGCTACCTCCGTAATTAGATATTTTTGCCTTAGCCATACAAATTCAGCTTATCTACTGCTTCGTGCGTTAACGTGCAAACTTCCACATTCATGTTCTCTTTCTAGTATTTCATAGAAATCTTGTACATCTTCTTTAAACTTCAATTCAAATTTATTGAAACAGCTGTGCCTTGATAAGAGGTTTAATTATCTATTTAAAATTCACCAAATTAAGTAAATTAAGGCGCGTGTTGGCGTTTTAATCAACAAATGTGATGTGTTCATTCAAATAAGAAATTAAACTTTAATATGTCAGATTTCGTCAACAAAATATTTCATATTACATTGAAACTATCTTACTTAGATTAATATTGATTTATCCATTTTAGAATTTATATCCATTCTTAAATCAGTTTTACAGTTAACTTCATTTAATCTATTCTTATTACAATTTACTTACTAAGTATTAATGTCTTATTCTATAATTAATTAAGTATTGTTATTTTGCGTACATTACCAGAAATTTGATTATGATATTAAAGTCTTACATCAAACAAAACGTCCATTGATATAATAATTATATGCTTTCAACTGCACACTGTCGCCAATAATTCACATGGTATGTTTAATTATATTCTCATTAAAGGTAACTTATCAACCTTGTGAAACTACAGATAAAATATTATTATGTAGACTATGAACAAAATAACAACTCTCTTCCTCCACTTATTTTTCCAACTATCTATTCGCTAAATAAATGTTTTACATTTACCATCCTCATTTTACCGACTGGGGTTATATACAGTGTGGTGAAAGCATGTCATAATAAAGTTTGTTTACATATATTTTCGAAAAATCGTCCTCCAGTAGGAGTAATGATCTAATTTATACAATACTAATGTCTCATCTTTTATTGTTTGCGTACCCGTGATCTAAAGGGGAAACCTTTTATTTTTTCATTGAAGCTGCTTGCTATGTGTCATTGTATTTATTTCAAATAACGGAATATTATTTAAAATTTCTTGAAATATTTTAACAAAGATGAACAAAAACAATGCCACACAGCATTAAACAAACAATATCAAAACATCATTTCAAAAAATGGAGCAAAATATTTTGCTTGCATTTGTTTGAAACCTACACATTGGATTATTGTCTGATATTATTCACATTTTGTTAGTTGATCTCAGGTGAACAATACATAAGCATAATAAAGGATATAAAGATATGCATGATCTATGACTTCTATTACAAATTCAATTTTAATTGTAAACCATTTCTACAACAATGGTTTCTGCACCTCAAAGAAAACAAACAAGCAACTTAGTATCCATGGATACGGGTAAAGGATATCATAAAACTTTAACAAAATTCGGAGACATTTTGTCCGAGACTTTACCGATCTAAATAGCGATACGATTTCTGCAACACTTACTTTGGTGTAAAAAAATAATGAATTTTTATAATGTGTATAAATCAGTGTTAGGAAGCTTATGAAGAGTAAATGCAGGTCATGTGGTCATATTGCCATAATTTGTTCCAAGCAATAACAGGAAATTGTCTCTTTGGTATTACGAATTTCTTTAAAAGTTTGGCATCAGATAAATATCAAACTGCATTTTTTCGTTTTAACTTCATCTACATAAAAAGTTCTTTAATCTCTACGACATATGTTTATACCAATTAGTAAAAGATGTTTTCAAAAAACGTTTTATATAGAAATTTTATTATACCAATTTTACCGCTTAGTCATTCTTATGGTTGGAACATGAACCATAATCATTTTGTTTTCATATGCATAATATATATAACGACTTATCTAATAAGTGCACATTGTATTTTTCTTTCATTTATCTTTCTACCATTGTTTCAGTCATTTGTTATTATTCTTAATCTACCTTTTCATGTAATCAAAATACAATATTTTTTGTTTCTAAGCTGTACAATACGCCATATTGAAATAACAGCACTGAAAATTAACTTAATAATGTGATTTTTCTCCCAGAAACACTACGTCGACATGGATACCTATCCGCCCAGTAGTCCTGGATACGACGACGTATGGCGAGAAAATTCCCCGGATGTTAAACAAGCTTATCCGGATCTCTCACGCTCCCCGTACGAATTAAACGTCGGATCGTACCCCGTGACGACAATCGAGTTTGACCCAGTTCCGAACGTTTTCACGTTCTCTCCATGTGGTCCATCATACAGGTGAGGAGAACAGCTACCAAAACATCATCTTCAGTTATGAAAATTTATTTATATTTATTTTTGAGTTAATTAACACGTGATGTTGGAATGCTGAAAAATGTCTCCATTCTGCAAAATCTGGTATCAAGTGGTATCATTGTCTAAAACGGAGTTCAAAATAAAATCAGTAGTTTTCGAAGATAAGCATTGATATCTTACTGTAAATAAAAGTGGTATTCATGATAATAAAAAAGATCGTTACAATAGTAAAGCTCTGGCAATTATAGTAATTAAAATCTAACAAACTTTTTATATATAAATACAAAATGAAAACATTCAGACATATTATTTCAAAATTTCTAATGATTTATTTTTATTACCCAGTAACATTTTTTGTGTATTCTATTGTAAAAAGCAAGATAATATCGTCCGTTTAAATTGTAATTTCGTCCGAATTTGCCCTGAATTTTTATAGGAAGTCTTGCGAATGAGGTAGAAGGTCTTTTTCTATTTTTTTGGCATCCATGTGTATAGTCATTACTTGTATATTACGAACCTACATATATCTGACATTGCGGGTAATCATTGATTGTGATGTATTATGTTTAAAAGCGTGACGCCATATTATTTCATAGAAAACGTTTTCTCACAAAATAACGACGTCTTAATAGATGTCTATCTACAAAAGAAGATAACTACAGAACCTTGCTAAAAGAATGCATTAATGTTATAAAAAATTTTTGCATATTGACAATTTTGCCATTGGTTCGTTCAAAAAAAGTTTCCTTAAAGTTCACGTCTATTAGAAAACAAAGATTCAAAGATTCCTTCGATGAAATTTGCAAAAATTTTCATAGTTGATTTCAAGAGGTATTGCTATATTTTCTTAATTCACTATTGAAATTATGAAGTAAACATAAATAAGATAAAAGCCAGCCATAGATTTGTTACACTGCATGTTATTCAAAAAGTAAAATAAAGCAGAAATATATATACAGAAGATAACGGAAAAGTGTTAGTTAAAAATTTGTCAAATCAAATGAAATATATCATAATAGTAAAAACGATGTGACCATATACTTTTGACACGTCACTGCACATGTATGTAGTATGACATATTTCCATAACTTTCTGCTACGATTATTAATTTTGAGTTATATGAATACAATGCGGTTTTATATATTTTGAGTTCTCTAGCTATATGTGTTGTCGTTTTATTTGTTAAAGACAAAAATTCTTCTTTGTATAAAACATAAATAATGATAATAATAATAATTGTTCACACCTTCAACTGAAAAATACTTGAACGTAATTTGAGATTCGTAGATTTTGTAAAGGAGAAATTCGACGGTTAACGATGATGTGTTAGATAGGATTCTAATTCGTGTTAATTCTGTGTGGATAGCCGTTTAAACAGATCCAAGTGATTATTAACCATTGAAAAACAAGTTATTTTTGTCATGAACTACACCCTCAAGTGATAATAAGCTTCGTATCACTAAGCTAAAATACTCTTGAGAAGTAACTGACTCAAGTTTAAATAATAAGTATATTGACCCTTTCACACTTTAAACATGTTCACGTAAAGGTAGACAAGGGTTTTGGGGGAGGGACTGTTTGCTAAAAAGCTGCTTTCTACAAACACTTGACGGCACAAAATGATGGTTCACGTTACAACGTTCGTGCCTGCAGAGTGAAAAGTCTCTTGGTGTCAGGACACCAACAATGATGTCAGGGCATTGGCGAATTTAAATAAAATTATCTGTTTGTTAAAAGTATTTGATTAAGACTGATAACCGTTTTAATTAGGCCAGAAGAGAAAAGTATATTTGCCGTACTTTGTAATACATAAAGTGTGCCGCTTTTGAAATGTATTAAATACTTACTCTATACATATGTGACATCTTCTATTTTGTATACACCTATACAAAATGTCATTTACTCTCAAACTACAATTTCTGATATTTTGAATAAGTCGTTTGCTGAAGTTAGATGTTCTTACAGTATGTGCCACGAGTTAATGCCGCTATTTGTCAGGGATATGATGATGATCGTCAAGCTAACAAAGCTTTAGATTTTCTGTTCGTGGTCATCTGTTCCTCAGATGTGATGTCAATACGATTTAAAGTTTGGACAAGTGATCGCGTGAATGGAAACTCGGTCTATCATTTTTTTGTTTTCGTCATATTCAAAGAGAACTTTCCCGATGTTGGACCAGATACTAATATAAACTCTCAGATGGATACTTCGTAGCTTTATTATGCTAATGATTGAGTCTTAATGACGTTGAATGGCAGGGAGGCGAAGTGAAATGAAATCGGGAGTCTAGTTTCGTTTTATTACAACTTGCATCGTTTCCGTATATGTCTAACCTGACATCTGCATGGTTTATTTCTTGTTTGATATCAATTCGTGTTGATTCAGCGGAGGTGGACATTACACCTAGTGAGAAATTTAAAATGGATATATAACAATGTGGACTTGTTTTGTATACGATTTAAACATATGTGCGATATATCTGCTATATATGCCATATGGGATTTGAGAAACATTTAAGGTTTGTATACCATCATAAGTAATGAACAATATTACATAACCTTACATTATTATATAATATAAAGTTTTAATGTTACATTACATAAAATCACAGTATTACATCAATAGGCTTTTTTGTTTCAGTGTCTAGTATAAATACCAAAAATAATATACTATATTACATAAAATTATAGCATTATATTACATAACAATGTATGCTACATCAATAAGCTTGTTTTAATACATTATATGAATATTGAATAAATAATGAACTATTACATAAAATGATACCCATAAATTCCATAAAATTATAGAATTGTTTCAATAAACTTGTATAATATCTACTTCATATACTAGATATATTAATATCCCAATAAGCAGGTTTCAGTGCTAATTATAATACTTGATAACAATCAATAATAATATAGTTATAACACGTGTTATTCTGCTGTTGGTTAACTATAGATAAAGTGATTGATCTACAATAGATTGTTATATCAAATACATCATGCCATGTCATTGTACCGAGGATGGATATGTTTTATCAACTCTATTTGCTAATTAAAATTCTGAAATATCATATGCGAACCTGTATAATTGTTCAATAAATTCATAATATTTTCTTGACATTCTTTTATTTTCTTTTTCAGTGTTTTTAAGTTGTTGAAATACACAAAATGATAACCTGTTTTTTCTTATTACCAGAATATAAATGGTCTATGCTTTATAAAATCTGAATAAATATAACATTTAAGTTAGGATTGTTTGCTCTATGATGTTTCCTGACGCTTTTGGTTCTATGTGTGGTATTTATATACGGTGGCCACCAGCCTCAGTTTATTTACTTTGCCATCAAAAAACGACAGGATCTTTTTACCTTTTGAGATGACCCCCTACCTGTCCGGGTAGTACGACATTTCGAGTACTTTTAACATACCTGTTAATTGTCCTATAATTAATGTTGGAGATAGTTATAATGGTCTTTGGATAATTTTCAATAAATTTGTCGGTTTCCGTCAGCAACAAATTTGCCAAACTAAGGGGACTAAAAACTGAATTCTAAAGATAAAATGGCTATCGTAGCATATAACTTATTATAAATTGTGCAAATACTTTAGCATTTTAATTTAATATTATTTGTAATGGTAAAAATGTTGATGTTTGCTTAAATGTAATATACATGTAGCTATTTTATGTGATGAAATTAAAATCGTCATTCATACATGGAAAGAATATCTACTTACTGAATCTTTTCGTAATTAGGAGCTTTCAAAAAATTTAATGGGTATCATATCCGTGGTTCTCCGATAGAGCAATGATAACAATATTATACAAATTATCTTTATATTCACGGTGACAAAATCAAAATCGTCCTCCATACATAAAATGACTACTTACTGAATTAAATAGAATATTAGTGAGCACTCTTTCGTGTTTTGTTCACATCATTTTGTGGGTATGCATATCCGTGCTTCTCCGATAAAACAATTAAAACAATATAATATAAAATATGATTTATATTTGTGGCTCCATAACAGCATTGAAAACAAAAAAATAATCTACACAACGAAAAGTCCACGTTATATGGTAACAAACATAGAAAGATTATTTTAGGCTACTATACTTTTATCATTTTGAAAAGTAAAATTAAATTTGATGTTGTGTTAAAATGCAACATTAGAATTCCTTGCATGCAAAACGTGCAATGTTGATTGGAAGTACATTTTAGTACGTGGGTATCTTAAAATAATTCTTTCAGTTTATCTAAAATATATACACGTACTTCTGATAGTTGTATTTTTATATTTCTCGAGAGTTTTCATTCGTTTTTTATGCATTTTTAAGTTTGTTTGACTACATTGTTTAAAACCAAACAATAAAACACTATCGGTTTTTTTTATTTTTTTATTTTTTTTTTTTAAGAAAATAAAAAGATTTTTATTACTTATAAGAGGGAAATGATACATAAGTTGCCCTCACACAGGAGGGGATTCATTCAACTAGCAACTTTCATACTTTCATATTTAGATTTAAAAGGCACGTTGTAAATCGCAGAGTTCAAGCAGAAGAAAAAATAACTAAAAAGTAAGAAAACTTGAAACTTAAAATTTATTTCAATTAGATAATTGACCTTTCAAAATGGCCAATTAAGTTGCTACTTACAGGATCTTGGAAATATTTTTTAAGGGAATGGAATAGTTTTCAAGAGCTGTCAGAATTGTCTTTCTATGACAATACGGATCTGTATTGTTATTACATACAAGTATTTTAATATGTTCTCACGACGGAAACGAAAACATCTTTTTAGACTACCTCCTTTTCGATGTAAATATGTAAAAACAGCATTTGTTTCTGATGCTCTATTCACGTGTACATGTATATGAAAATATGTGGAATAATTCACTTCATAATCACAATTTTAGTAACTTCTTGGTTCTGAATAACATAAAGAAAGTTTTTGATTATTTTTTAGTATGAACATTACGGCGCTTATAATTAAAACCATAAAATATTTTTATTCCTTTTTCAAGATTATGTTTGATAAGGTCCGAAAAATTTAACTCTAAGTAATTTGGTTTGAGGAACATTGATTTTTTTCATCCATTCATTAAAATAAGTCGTTTATTTTTAATAAGTCACTGGTTGTTTTTTTTTTATTTCAGAGAGTTTTCTGCTTTTAAAGAAAAGTCACCACAAGATATAGCAGATGCGCTTCTGTCCTTGAAGCACGCAGTGGTACATCCGGGTCTTGGAGGACAGTTATCTCCCCTTTCGCCAACCATGCACATTGGTCAAACGCCCTCAGGACCAGGTCCAAACAACGGACAACACCCACAGAGTATTGGTTATGCACTCAATCCAAACACTCAGATGCCGCAGAACATTTACCCTTCACAACAATCCCCGCAATATGGCGTGCCGCCTTACCCATGCGAGCCGCAGACGAACATGTTCCCGTCAATGAGCGTTAGTGTATCTATGAGTATGAACGTCGGCATGCCACCTCATGGTGTGAACAACTGTCAGTATAATCCAGTACATCATCAACAGTGGCCAAGTCCACAGCAACAACCTCCGCCAAGGACGATAACTCCACAATATCAGCATTCTCAATACAACATGGCGCCCTTATCGCCCCAGTACAACTGTCCACAGAATCATTCGTATCAGACATCGTATTCAATTCCCTCGGATTTACGACCACTATCGAATTCTGATTCTCGGGGGATTTTTTATCGTCCTCATGATAATCTGAAAGAGGCGGCAAGACTTTGTGCGGTCAACCACTGGAAGAGGTCAAAGTTCTTCGGCGGACGGCATGCGCACGCAACGTTACAAAATGAAAATAACAAAGTCAACTTGTGTAGGATATGTGGCAAAACATACGCGCGCCCTAGCACGTTAAAGACACATCTGAGGACGCATTCAGGTGAGAAACCGTACAGGTGTTCTACTTGCGACAAGTCCTTCTCACAGGCAGCGAATCTGACAGCTCACATCAGGACACACAGCGGGGAAAAACCCTTCAGGTGTCCGATTTGCGACCGTCGGTTCTCGCAGAGTTCAAGCGTCACTACCCACATGCGTACTCATTCCGGAGAACGGCCTTATAGATGCAGATTGTGTAAGAAAGCTTTTTCAGACAGTTCTACACTTACTAAGCATCTCCGTATACATAGTGGAGAAAAACCATACCAGTGTAAACTTTGTCTTCTTCGCTTCTCACAGTCCGGAAACCTCAACCGACACATGCGTGTTCACGCCAATTCGTCATAAAGAAAAACTAGTCACTTTTAATCACAATTATATGAAACCCTTATTGGAAATTCAAGAATTGAATTTATGTCATATATGTAATATAAGACTCTTTCATTTGTGGATATGAAGGATAGGGATGTTCTACCAGAGAGTCACAAAATAAAGTAAAACCCGAGGCTTGCCGAGGGTTTTGCAACATTTTGTGATCCCAAGGGTTAAATATCCCTATCCTTCATTACCACTTATGAAAGAGTATTTTTCTTTCATACCTCGACGTTTTATTGCAATTTTACAACTATAATATCCCGCCATTTTGAAATAAATTCGAAGAAATCCACGGCTAGAGGTCAATTTTTCATACATGAAGAAAATAACGTGATATTTTCAACAAAAATTCCGTTGTTTGCATCTTTTAGAATAAAACTAGTCAAGTTTGTGAAAAAAAATGTTAACATTTTACCGAGGAAATAGAAATTTTGTTGACGTTGTGACGTCACGAGGCTTTATTGCTTGTGTAGCCATGCAATACAGCCTCAGTGGGCATGAGTTTATTGACCTAGACCAGCCAGTATTACACGCGTAGGTATGAAAGAATACGTATTTATGTCAGGTCTTTTGGAAATTTATTATTTGAAATTTTGTCAAATCCACTACATTACACTATTTATCAAATAATCCGCCTGATATCCAATTATTTCACCCATGTAATATTTTTGCATATTCCACCAGTGTAATATGACCTGGAGCGATTTCCATTGGTTGGAAATCCATTGTGACGTCAAGACAGAAACAATAAAATAACGTTAGGAAAAGGGACGTTACGAGGACGGCGGGACAACATGGCGGCCTCCGTTAGATTTTCGTAATACATTTTGAAATGTAGGTTTCTGTAGTTATGTGATAATGAGTAAAAATTTGTCATTTCATATGAGATTTTATGAAAACTCGTCTCGAAGTTTTAAGTTTTAATCGTCAAAGCTCGCAAAAAAAATCATGGACTCCTTTCATCAAATCTCGTATGAAATGAATACTCATTGAAGATCATGAATGTCTTTTCAGGTTGTTCATATCACCCCGTATGACGTAAACATAGTATTGTTTCTAGTGTAAAACGGTTAATCTAAATCTCAAATGAGATGTGTCTTCGTAAAACTGATATATGTTTATTTCATTAATTATGAGAGAGTCATTTTTTGGATGTCTTAGGGAAAGCAACATGAATATTTAAATTTTTAACTGTCTAACAAATCTGCTATCTGCAGCAAAAACAAGTTTTGATATGGTTTTATTAACAGAGTGTAAAAAATACTAGTAAATGATTCGGATATGTTTTTAACATTTTTGTTTTGTCCGTTAATAAAGTATCTTAATGGAGATTTGGGTTTTATTAATACATTCTTTATTATATTATTAATGAGAATCTATGACAAGGAAAGAATATTTACATAATAATAATCAATTTTATATTGAAACTAATGTTGTTGTTTCCATGTTTCCTGTTTTTGGTAAGTTGACCGTTCGACGGGGATTGTCGACATTAACAAGTTTCACTATACGTCTCTTACTATGTATAGAAAATGGAAGTATTTATGTTCCAAAGATTTTTTTTTTACATCTAGTTGTCAATTAGTGGGTCTAGTTAGTAAACATGCCTGAAATCAAAGCAATCGGGGATTGATTTACAAATGTTACGGTATTGCACCGTACCACACCTACTTTATTAAATATGTCAGAAAACAAGATGTGCTTTTGTTTTTATTTTCTTTAGGAATTAACATGAAGTCATTGACACATTTAAATTCAGAAGTAAAACGATTTCTTCGTGAATCTGCGTAGAGATTACATACAATTACAGATGACAGTTTACTAAATGTTGTTGTGAAACCTAACAAGAAGATAGATTCGACACTTACCAATTTACTTAAGGGTTCCTATAAACATGATTTTATCAGGTACAGGATACGCCAGTGTAAACGTTCATGTCGAAACCAAGTGTTAATGCTAGGATTTAAGATATTTCATGTCGAAACCAAGTGTTAATGCCAGGATTTAGATATTTTATGTCGATACCAAATGTTAATTCTAGGATTTAGATATTTCATGTTGAACATTGTATAAATCATATACTGTCAACTTTACTAAAAGTGGAATGAGTCTTTTGCTTTGTTTAATATCGAGTTTTTAAAAAAGACTGTATTATTGCTATGAAAGTATTGATTAGAATAAAAAACTAAAATACAATTTATATGCGCCTCAAACACTTCGTCTATCTACAATTTGTATGTAGACAAAATATGATATAAATTCCTATGATAATTATTGGGGATTGAAAAAGATCGATTTTACGATAATCCAGAAAAGAAAAGTATTCTTAATCCATTATGTATATATATCCTCTTTATTGAAGTACAACATCAGAATACTACTGTGAAAAAAACATAGACTATTAAACAAATTGTGATTCATATTGGATTAATGCTTTTGATATTTTATTTGGCATGGTTTTTTTTTTTTTTTTTTTTTTGTGGTTTTAATTTCAGATTCTACAATTTCTGTGATTTCAAATTACTTTTTGTATCAATAATAAATTAAACTAAACTAAATAAATCAATACTAAACACAGTCATATTGTACAAATGAATTTTTCAGATGTGCTGAAATATCTTTTGTAGTTTATTAACTGCTTTTAACAGAAAATATTCATATAATTGAGCAAATAAAACATTGAAGATATAAAAGATTTACACTAGTAAAATAATCAAATCGATTGTTAATTTGTTTTCTATATGATAAACGTTTAAGTGTATATAAAGTACTTAATTACAATTGTAACGGAATTGATATCTCAATGACTAATGATGAATTCAGATTGAACATTTTTTTAATAAAAGATTACATGAAATAGAAATTTCGAAACTTAAATGCAACGTTAAAATGTAAGTTTCTATTGAAGCTGCCTTAAACCCATGACGAATACAGAGTATATAGGATAAATCAAGAAAATAAGAAATATAATATGGATGAAATCGAATCAATCAATGTTTTTCCAAGTATTAATGTGACAGCTGATATATAGAGTATATACTATATAAGCAATAAATGTTTTTATGTTTCCAAGATGAAACATTTTCCAAATTTTTTTTTAATATCTTTGAAAAACCTAGAACATGCGTCCTTAAAAGGGTGCATAGACTATTAAACAAATTGTAATTCTATTTGATTTCAAATTGATATAAAGAAACAGTAACAAACATTTCGGCTCATTGCCAAACACTACCGGCAAGATCGCGTATAAAATGTGTGCATCGCATTAACGCTTGGAAATATTTGCAAGCAAAATGTTCTCACCAGGGCTCTCATAAAATATGACTATGTTGTGCTAGACCATGTCTTCGTTGATAAATATAGATCTATTTTGTTTTATTGATGTTTTGAAAAAAATCCAACAATTAATTAGTTTGCTAGTTCTATAGCAATCAATCAAATTTCCCATACCGTGTGCAAAGCAAAACTTGTCTGCCCGGCAGGAGCAAGTTAACATGTACCGAATTCAATAGGCAAAAATCGCTCCGGGATACACGTGTAAGCCTAGATAAGACGCGTGTAATCTTACACTTATATCATCATTCGTTCGTCAAATTGATATACATGAAATAGATGATAATGACAGATTGATGAAATCAAGCCCTCAGTAACAAACATCAACCCAAACAAATCAAAGAAGGCAAATTTTGATAAGCGAATTTAATAGTAATAATAATAGCGAGAATTTTTTGGAAGTTTCTCCTCCTTTTGCAATGGCATACTAAATGTGTTTAATCTTAAGTGGGGTTTATTATCAAATCTGCTAAAGATTAATAATATGTGAATATAAATACTACTATTTGCATAGAGAAATTTCATACAAATGCATTGTAGATGCACTACAAATGTAATCCAGCATTTTCAATATAAAAAAAAAAATAAAAAATTTTAATGTCTACTGGTGACTGAAACCAAGCCATTCAAAATATACTGAATATTTCAAGTAAGAAAATGAGAGTGAAAGATATGTTTCTTTTGTATTTGTCTTTGTATACTGTGAAAGAAGCTAATAAAATGAGTTTCAAGTGAAACTAGTAATAATGATAGTGAGAAATTACAACTAATTTTACGTTAATTAATACTATGAAACGTTAATTTGCCATATGAAAGGAACCGTACCGATTGTGATTAGTAAATGAAACTCTTATCAAAATGTTAAAAAAATGTTTACCAAACAAAACAGGTTTTAATAATTACATATATATTGATAATAATATAATATAGATTGTATATAGCAAAGGGGATATTTTTACATCAATGTATTGGACATAGGATTAAGTCCTTGAGTATCAGCAATACTCTAACAAAAACAATGAGAATCGTAATCCGTAGCATCGGTAAGATTAAAGTTATATATGCCACAATTTTCGCACTTACGAATTAAGAAGAGCTTTAAATATTTTATTCAACCACCAAAAGTTACCCACATTTGGAGAATAGCAATACTTACAATGCATTAATTTACAAGTACGAATAAGTTGGCATTAAAATACATAGTTGAAACCAAGCGGCCACGCTGTGTTCTATCATTTTATTTCATTTTACATTTTTACAGTGATATTAATAATAATTGTTTTCATCTACACTTACATAAAGAGCTATTAGAGCGCATAAATTCTGGGGTATTACTATTGTTTATCAGCCATCATACAGGTTTTGTCTGTGGCTTTGAATGATTTTTACAGCTTAATTCGTGAAAACGTACGACTTTCAATGGATAACCGAAGAAAATGGCATGTCAAAATGTTGGCCCAGTTCTGGCACAGATAAGTTTAAAAAAGATATTTTATTTGCACCATTGACGAATTAGACTCCAGAAACAAATATTCTACATGATTACAAAGCATAGTGAAAGACACAATTATTATCTTACCGATTATACATATACTTTATTTTTAACGTTTGTGTATTGTAGTTGATCTTGATAATGTGGGTTTTTTTCGTGTTCATAGTATATACATGTGATATACATATAGGGGTCAAAGATAAAGGGGCAGATCGCCTCGAAAATTGGACAATTTGTTTTGTCCACACGGTTGGAATTACTTCTCTGTCCCATGTGATATACATATATGTATATGATGTTTATTTTGTTATTCCAGTAAATTGTATAGCATATAAAAACAAATAACTGAAATTTGAATTAAAACAGATCCATCACTAAAGTTTGTAATACCTTCTCACTAAACATTAAACGAACTATTATAAATTAAAATGTTTTAAAGACCGATAAATATGAACGGATTATCTTACCTAAATATCAATTTCAATAATTTTTATTTCACGGAAAGATGTGGAAAGGGATCAAACAACAGGCTAAGCCTATATAGATTCTCTTCCAAAAATACTTGACATCTTACCTAAATAAAATATAAACAGGCTGAGGTAATGTTATTGTTCAGCGATTTCACTTTTTACACATCAACATCATGTAGTGGCTAAATGTATTGATTTTAGGTAAGATTCTAATGACTCCAAGATATGTTTTACACATCACATTGCAACAAAATACGCAATCTATTTCATTTTAAAAGATTACAATTTTCGGATCGTGTCTTCCTGCTAGCTATATCCAATATTACAACATTATAGTCGGGGTCAGACACGGAAGTGTCCGATCGTCAAACTGCTTCGGCCACGTGGTCACTCGCCTGGTCCCTATAAAAGGCACATGGTCAGTCGAAGTGGTCATTCTTCCGATCACCTATTCAGTGTCAAGGTAAGTGAGTTGAATTATCTTTTTTCATTTCCGTTTCTTTTTTCTAAGTATTCACGATTTTTAGCATTTCAATGAATTTACATTACAAGTGGAAACTACAATAATTGCATATAAAATCCTGCATTGAACGTGAAAAGATATCTTGAAAATTTTAAAATCGAGTAATGATGTTTGTATATTTGATTTTCACACGAGTTCAATATTAGCCAATGCCACTGTGTTATTTTATTATTCTCTGACTCCTCATACCTACTTCTTAAAAACAAAGTTCTTTACACAAATAGTCGATGTAATATATTATCTGATTTTCTCACGTATAGAATCCTCGGTCGTAAGGCAAACCAGTCAAGATGAACAAGACTTTGATGCTTATCCTTATCCCCTGTCTGGTGGCCTTCGTGGCGGCCCAGTATTACCAGCCAGGATATGGAGGACCTGGGTATTACTATAACTACGCCCTCCAGAGCGCACAGGGAGCCAAGACCAGCAACCTTCTCAACTTCGGTAAGAATTGCCATAATAGACTGATCACATAGCCTCTAGACATTTATTCTGCAAAATAACCTGACATCAGCTCTAAAAAGACGATATTTTTGTACAATCTCAAGTTCGTTTAAATTTATTGAATACACATGTTTTGTTTTTCATTATCTAAAGCCAAACGTAACAATGATGTTTACTTTCGATATTCAATGAATATTATATTCAAAAGAAAACTTGAAAATGAAAACATTCCTGTGCAATGTTATATTTTTACACACAAAAGATATAGATTTACCTGTTATTGATATTGATCTTGATTACTCAAACTAAAACATCACGATTATCATATTCTATTTATCACGATTATAATATTCTATTTATCACGATTATAATATTCTATTTATCACGAGTATAATATTCTATTTCTCTTTCCCAGGTCTCCTCTTCTTCGCCATCCTGATCCTGACCAACGCCACCGGAAACATCGCTGGTTAAGCACAGAACATAAAGGATGATATATACCCTACTCAAATGATCAAATGGTGAGTTGACTGATAATTGTGTTCACAATATTTTCTTTTATTTCATGAATAGATTACCTATTAGGCGAAAACATAAGGAAATGCAACATTCTTGATACATTCCTAGATAATGTTAAAGAATATGCTTTGATACATAATAATATCCGAACCAGATAAAATAAGTCTACTAAATAGAAAATCTATCAGATGATGAATTCAGTTAAATGAAAAGGACCCTAGAATTTTGATGAAAATGTGACATATAATTTTTTTTTTAAATTCACTTACCAATTATATTTTCCTTTTTTTCTTTTCAGAATTCCACAGACGTTCTGTTATTGTTGATATTGCGCCATGTATTGTTGCTTGAATAAATTATTACTTAAACCTATTTTATTTTTCTGTCCGTCGTGTTTCAATATAATATAACTCAATAAGACTATTAAAAGAACTATAAAATATTCTTGACGCAGTCATCATTGTCTCATCCTCGATACTCCAGGGGTTCAATTCACTTATGATCTCTACACCCCTGGACTATCTCATAGCACAATTGAAGACAACAGACCATAATATGTAATTTAGTCCTTTGATAGCCATATAACGGTCATCCTCGATACTCCAGGGGTTCCGATCACTTACGATCTCTACACCCCTGGACTATCTCATAGTGAAATTGAAGGCAGCTCAGCTGAAAATATTTGACCAATCACAGACCAGCAAAGATTCACTTTGAAGAATACAGAGAGAGCGACGCCCAACTTCAAAGCCACATAGTCAACCACAGTGTACCGTTATACGGTTCTTTTGATGTATATCAAAGGACTAAATTACCTGTTCTGTTCTGTTGCCTCCAGTTTTACGATGAGATAGTCCAGGGGTGTAGAGATCGTAAGTGATCGGAACCCCTGGAGTATCGAGGATGTATAACGGTGCACTGTGGTTGACTGTGTAGCTTTGAAGTTGGGCGTCGCTCTCTCTCTGTAGTCTTCAAAGGAAATTTTTACTGACCTATAATTGGTTCAGATTTTTTCCTCTGAGCTGCCTTCAGTTTTACTATGAGATTGTCCAGGGGTGTAGGTATCACCTTGATACCTCAGCTCCCTATGATTAATAAGTTTATTTTCTTATTACAAAAACAGTATAACTTGTCACAACCGGCCCTTATCTAATTCTGACCCCTGTATAGTTCGGCCTAATTTTATAACATTTTCCTTCTTAATGTTTCATGATTAAAACCTGTATAATCCAGAATCCTGTGTTTACCGTTTAAATATGTTGGTCCCGGTTTTGACAAGTTATACTCTACTTGAGGATTAGATGTCATAATATGGCATAGTCGTCGTAATATCGCATAGGTGTCATAATATGAATTAATGTCAGGTTAAAGATGTGACTTTAGTTAATATCCCCCATTCCGAAACCGCTTTTAATTGTTTAAATGTTACTGGGGGAAAGGTTGGTAATTACTTTATTAACACATCAATCGGAACTCCTCGGATGTAACTGTCGTACATTGACCTCGGACGTGACACAAGAGCTTCCATTTTGAAACTAAGGGACTATAATCCTTTTCATCACAACTGGTTGCCAACGAGGACACAGCCCCTCGAAAACTGTCGATTCAATGATGCTGTTTGGTGTTTGTGTCGAAGGAGAAATTGTTGCATATAATTTCTTAAAATACGACTATAGAAGATCAACATTTCAAAAACTATCAATTTTCTTATGCGCAGTTAGGGCGTAATTTTAAGGTTTTCCAGCGAAAAAAAATGTTTGTATTTTCTTATACCTTTCACATCCGAGGTAATGTTTTACATCCGAAGAGTTCCTATTGCTAACAGATAGGATGGATAAAGTCGGTATAATTCATTAACATTAATTGGCTACTTGGCAAATTCTACGATATTTTATTGTTTGGAACTTACTAACCCTCGCGAGTACTACCAACTATTCAGTTAGTATAATAACCATATCTTCTGAAAATTGATGCTATTACATATCTATTTAAAGATGCTCCACCGCTGACAGAGCATAAATGATGTTCATTAGTTGAACAATAAATGGTGTATTATCGTGTATATATATGTCTAATTAAGACAAAAAATAATATAAAATACTTTATTTTGCCGTTGGTGCATGCGCAATCAGTACTTCATTCCATATAGGATATAGTGCAACGGAATTTTGTCGGGATGCAATTAATTATTTGTCATATTTTTAACTTGAAGTAAAATTAGAAGCTCAAACTTTTCAATGTTGTTAATGGTGTAAAGTAAGTAACTTTTGTAACAGAAAGAAAATACTAAATCGTCTGCTCCTGTTTTTGATAGTGAAAAAATACCATTTGTCGGCGGTAGATCATCTTTAAGGGTTATTCTCATAATTTTTTGGGTTTATGAAATCATAGACAAAACCCGGACGGTCATACACGCTTCAGTTTTTTTTTGTTTTTTTTTTTGTCTACGACATCATATACCTAAAAGATATTGAGAGTATAAATTTCTGTGATTCTACATACTATTACAATAAAACAACCTGAGTTGTGGCACATTGATATCTTATCCAATATTTCAGTTTGGCGAATGACTGCGCCGCTTTTTAAATTTCCCGCGAAATCATTTTGTATGTATGACGTCTTAATACTTAACGTATAGTTCTTTCGATCGATCTATGGAATATAAACTCAAAGATCTCACCAATAGAAATTAGTGTAACATATGAAACTAGATAATATATAGATAAACTCTAATTACGAAAGTGATTTGTCAATAAACACAACTGGCTTACAGATTTCATAAACCCGAAGTGTTTATAAATAATTTATTACCCCGTATACATGCTTGTTTCAAAGATATCTATGCTAATTACCAGATTATAAAAAATGGGCAAATGGAGATACAGCCTATCAAAGGACCAATCTACCTGCTCATTCGTTGTCGCACACAGAGCCTTCTATATTTCAATGGTAGATATCACCACTGAGAAGGTAACTCTGGAGTAGTATGGTTAAATTCACACTGTATCTGTCCCCTACGGAATACACCGATGTGGCTAGCTCGTGATGCTCTGGCCCTGACACCAGACTTACAAATTATGACAGATAGATGTCTGGTTTTTGTGTTAGTGATTAAGTAAGAATGATGGAACTTTACTAGAAAACAAAACTATTCACAAGCATAATTCAATCATATATATATGGAAGCACAAAGAAAAAAAACTTTCATGTTATCATAATCTAATTAATATGAAGATAAATATTGTAACACTAATAAAATCATATTTTTATTACTACGCTATTGCAATTTACTTCCAAATTGAACTGATATGAAATCATTAGAGACCGTCGATATACTGTTAACTAACTTTTATTCGCGTACGATTTACTTTCAAGAAATTCGCGATCCAAGTAAATTCGCGAAAGTTTATCTCCGCAAATTAATAACGACATCATCTGTATTGATCGAAATTGTCATTCAATTATTAAACCCGCGAATATTAATCTCCACGAACTTTTGTTTTAAAATGGAAATCGCGAAATTTAATTGCCGCGAAAGAACGTTGGTTTACATAGATAGGAATTGTCATTCAATTATTAAACCTCGAATATTAATCTCCACGAACTTTTGTTTTAAAATGGAAATCGCGAAATTTAATTGCCGCGAAAGAACGTTGGTTTACAGTATATGTCCTGACGTTATTGTTATTATTCATTAGCATTCATTTTTGTTTCGGACTTGTAGTGGGTCTCTATTATTGGTAGACCTTTAGTAAGAACCTCGATGTGGATTTGAATTTCTAAATATATCCACCATCCAGAGGAAGTTATTTAGGATCCAAACATAAAGTATTAAACGGAGGATTTTCTTTGTTGATCGATTAATTGATCGATTGATTGATAGGGCTTAACGTCCTTGTTTCGGTTATAACCGATACTATGACACATTAATTAAAAGATCTTACACGAGTGGAGTTTGTTAAACGAGTTGAATAAATTAATATACCGTAAATCTTTAGGCTTATTCAATTGTGGGTTAAGTGTCCATTCAAAAAATACTTTTTATGTCGCAGGTATACGTATCATAACCGGTCATGTTGCTTTCTCTGAGGAAATATATTGAAACTCACAATTTATATTTACGTAAAAAAAAAGTTATGATAAGTCTTGATAAAGGAACTTTTACAAACACTGTGTAAATCCAAGGTTGGGAACTATAATGTCCCGAAAGAATATAAATTATCTTATAAAAGGCATTATTGCATAGTAAACTGGTCCATTCGTTTGGTTTAATTTAAAAATTAGAAGATTTATTAAAAGAATATTAAACAAATTGAACATTAATTTGAAAACCATTATCATGGAAAGTAGTCTGATATGTATGGATGCCAAATAGTGTGATGAAAATATAAATAATAATTTTTTCTTTGTTTCTGGCTTTGTGATTGACCTATTCAATTTTTGCATTCCACGATGAAATAAGATCCGGGAATGGCACGGAAATCCAACGTTATCGTGACGTCACTATATAAACATTTACGTTGCGTATTGTTTGGCAAAATATTCCCTTGGAAAAAATCAATGGAATCGTATGTGTAAACGTATGTCATTTTATAAAGTAGCCTGGAAAATTAATTATTAAGCATTTAAGTCACTATTTTTCAATACGCGGATTCATACAGTTTTCAAACAAAATTTCTTTCATACCCCGAAGAAATTAAAAAATAGTGACTTCAATGCTTAAATAAATACATATTACAATGTGTATCGAATACATAATTGAAACCAACATATTCGCAGAAGTTCCACTAGTGTCCGATAGGTTGAGGAGATGCTTTATTGTTAAATATTTCTGTAAGTTATTGTACATTCATAATTGATATATTGTTTCATACTTTTGTTTGGAGATAGCTGATGTAAGCTTTGTCAGATGTCAAATCCTGTAGCATATGTTATAAAAATGGAAATGAAAGGAAAAATAAACATAAACTGAGTTCGATCTAGCTTAAGCTTGTAAACATTGGTAAGATATAAATGAACGATATTAATAATTAATTATATATATGTATATTAGATATTAATTAATTGCCATACGATATTAACAACCTTATCATTTCATATCATAGGCATTTTTTAATTATAACTCAACTCTCGAAGTAAACTATACAGCTTATCAAGTTAAGTCGAATTGTTGGTTTAGTTTTCATTCAAAACTTTTCATACCAGATCTGGTTTTCTGGTGGGCCGCTTCATTTCATACCACTATGAAAATAAATCCGAGAACTGCGTGGAATCCCGATGTTGCGTATTGATTTGAAAAAAAAAATGCCTAGGAAAATTAATGAAATCATACGTATAACGTATTTTATTTAACAAAGTAGTCTGGAAAATTAATACGTCATGTAAGTATTGATGTCACTATTTTTACGCTGATTCTCACAAACGTTTGCAGACAAAATTTATTTCATAACCTAATGAAAATTAAAAAAAATAGTGACATCAATGCTTAAATAATGTTTTTATGTCGCAGGTATATTTGTAATAACTGGTCATGTTTTTCCTCATAAGAAATATAATGAAAACCAGAATATTGATTATATAATTTGTAACATTTATTTCAAACCAATGACTAACATATATACACGTAAAATAATACAGACTTCATACAATGTAAAACCTATTTCTTCTGATGTTCTATGGATTCTTACAAAAGTTTGTAAACAAACGTTATTTCATAACCCGATGAAATTAAATGCTCATAATTATTTTTCCATTCTACTTTATCAAATAAAATACATTTACACGTTTACAATGTTTCTATTGTGATGTTACGATAACGTCGCGATTTCGTGTCATTCTCGGATTGATTTTTTTTTCATGGTGGTATGAAAAAAAGAACCGGCCAATCTGAATGCCAGATTTAGTGTGAAACCAAGAAAAAATTATTATATCTATATGAAGAACGTGTGGAAGAATTTATTTTTTAAATATAATTACCGATTACTTTGAAATATGAAATGACGTTGGAGACAACTGCTTGCATGTTTTTTTCGGTATATACCCCATATTTGTAAATATCATTATTTTTGACAATACTGCTTTATTCAATTTGAATTTTATTTGTCTAAATATCTTTACATTGTAAATAATGTTATAATTCTCAAAATACAACTAATTATAGTACCGAATGAAACTCTTTTTGGTTGATCACTGTAGACATTACGGTGTATAATTATCATATTTCATAATTAGTCATTATTCGTATCCTTGTTGCTGTTGACGACATCAACTGAAAAATTAAAAGATCCTATATATGGACAATTCTAAATTAAAAATGGATAATGAATAATATACTATATATGTTTATAAAGATCTTTTAAATAATACTTTTATGCTACTATTAAATGCCCATAATTAATATATCTATACATAGATAACGATTAGTAAGCAAAGTATAATTTATTTCCCAATAACAAAACTATCAGCAACATCTGCTGTCTGCAAATTTTTACAAAATCTGTCAGGAACGTTTGACTATCTGACTTATTATCAAATCACACGAGCGTAACCATCACTTCCTTTGAAGATTTATAACGTATCTTCCTGCTAGCTATATCCAATATTACAACATTATGGTCTGGGTCCTACACGGAAGTGGTCAAACTGCTCCGGCCACGTGGTCACTCACCTGGGCCCTATAAATAGTACCTGGTCAGCTGTAGAGATCATTCTTCATCAATCCAGTGTTGGGGTAAGTAGTCTGGAAATGTTTCCTTCGTTCTTTATATGTTGGTTGGTTATTATCTACCATTAATGCTTGAAAAGTTAACGTTAAATGGTGTTCACATTAAAATGTGGTAAACCTATACCTAGTCATGGATTCAAGCGTGCATTCTGATATACGATTTTACCCATTTTATGTATGGCTTTCCAACTGAATATAAAATATCACTTTGAACTGGCAAATGCAATGCATAGATTTTTTAACATTAAGTGATATTTTTACAAGTACACGTACATATAATGAGAGTTGTGAGTGGCTGTTAAGATCATTAAACATTAACTTGAGGAATTGTTTAAATCATTAATTAATAATTTGAAAACTGTTTAAATCATAAACCGTTTTTGTGAGAAAATGTTTAAGTCGTGAAATATTATTGTGTGGAATTGGTTTTTGATCATTATTCATTCTGGGGAATATATTTTCGCGGGTACCACTATTCCCGCATAAATTTATCATCATCATTTTAAGGTAGAAAATGATATTTACCACATCGGTTTATAGAATCCTCGGTCGTACGGCAAACCAGTCAAGATGAACAAGAGTTTGATGCTTATCCTTATCCCCTGTCTGGTGGCCTTCGTGGCGGCCCAGTATTACCAGCCAGGATACGGAGTGGGAGGATATGGAGGACCTGGGTATTACTATAACTACGCTCTCCAGAGCGCACAGGGAGCCAAGACCAGCAACCTCCTCAACTTCGGTTAGTTTTACAACATACCGTGACTGTTAATAATATTTGGCGTCTTTTTATTTATAGAAATAAGATTTTTTGTCTGTTTACCAAATATATATCAAGTTTTAATGTGAGTAGAGATAATTGAATTACATCTTCGATACTCCAGAGGTGCTATATATCGCTGTCGTGGATATGACATCGATGATATTAACTCCTAGAGTATCGAGGATGAGGGAAATATGAGATAAATCAAGGACAAATAACATTACTTTCGAAGGTTTTTTACGAGAAATGTCTGAACTACGTAATCATAACAAAGGTACGACTATGCGTTTTCCTTCTTTGCATATTACAGAGCAAGCTCCCTTGAGAAGGAATCGATTGTTACGTCGTTATTTTGTAAACGCAATTCACGTCGTTTTCCAATCTCTCCCAGGGTACATTGCGGTCCCGCAATGCACCCTGGGAGAGATTTGTCGTTTGTCCTAAATATATAACGTTAATACGCTCGCAAACATTATGTCACAATCAATACCTACCCGCAAGAGAATAATATGCAAATACAAAAAAGTTATTATAATGAAAAATAACTTTAACAATAACTGTTTGTTTTCTTCAGGTCTTCTTTTCTTCGCCATCCTGATCCTGACCAACGCCACCGGAAACATCGCTGGTTAAGCGTAGATCACAAACGCTGACATGTTCACTATACAAATGATCAAATGGTGAGTGGATTATATTTTTAGGTTACATTTTATTTTTATTTCTAAGAAAATAATAAATCATGGATAACGATGCTTTGTAGCAATGTCGATCTTTCAAAAACATATGTAATAAATGTTTATAAAGAAGATCAATAAAATGTAGATAAATCAATGACAAATGAATAAATAGATAAATGAATAATAAATAAAAAAAAATAATAGATAAATAAATAGATAAATGAATAAACATAAATAAATAAATAAATAAATAAATAAATAAATGACAAT